>JAODXP020000029.1:27769388-27774388 GCA_027497455.2 Sardinella longiceps
CTGTCGAGACGCACCGAAGTGAAGACCTCTGTGGTCTGCTGGATGGTGGCGATCTTGGTCCACTTCCACTTCTGGAAGAGCTGCACACGGGTGGGGTTGTGCAGGGTGGCCGACGGGTGCGTGCGGAAGAACGTGGGGAAGCGCTGGCGGTTAGACAGAGCCGGAGAGCTGGAGCCGTACGACAACTGAGAGAGAGAGAGAGAGAGAGAGAGAGAGAGAGAGAGAGAGAGAGAGAGAGAGGGAGAGAGAGAGAGAAAGAATTGCTTTCATCAATAGAGATCTAAATAACAATCTCATTCAATATTGTTCAATATTTCTGCAATCCACTGGGAAGACCTTGCAAGATAAGCAAAGGCTCATTCATCAATCCCCTCTCCTCCTCATGCTGGTGTGTGGAGAGCATTTTGGTGCATAATGGCTGCCGTGCATCACCCAAGTGGGTGCTACACAATGGTGGTGGTTAGAGAGGTCCCCCCATCCACTATACAGCCCTTGGGATCAACTGTGTTTTGCGTTACATTGTGCTATAGAAATACATATGACTTGACTTGACTTGACTTGTCCCACTTACGGCTGTCTGTGCTAGACATTCACAAGTGCAAATGTATGAAGAAAAAAAGCCTCATATATCAGCATGACATAAAAGCCCCCAAAGGTTTGAATGCGTCAGCTTGCAAAGTTTTATTCCGAGTTTCTTTCCACAGATTTATGGAAACAA
This sequence comes from Sardinella longiceps, assembly GCA_027497455.2. NCBI lineage: Eukaryota > Metazoa > Chordata > Actinopteri > Clupeiformes > Clupeidae > Sardinella > Sardinella longiceps. Next base: position 27,770,107 of record JAODXP020000029.1, read on the forward strand.
AGATCAGTCACCAAGCCCCTTGCTGTGTACAAATATCCTCTGATATGCAGTCTGTGGCTATTTCTGTTTGGCAATAAATAAAATTCAGCAAATGCCCTTCAAATTCCATCACAGTGTGTGTGTGTGTGTGTGTGTGTGTGTGTGTGTGTGTGTGGCTAAGAACCCACATACTGTACTTTACTCGAGTTCTGACTCGGGGGGTAGAATGCGTGTCGTGCTGCACGGGTCATTGGAGTGTGAGCGGCGCTAGACTCATGGCCCCCGGGTCAAACGGAGGGTTCGAGAGGATGCTGTGACCAATCAGAGTGAGAGCGAGCGTGGAGCAGAGCGGCAGGGAGTCCCCCGAGTGCAATTGTGGAATGTGCCATGTTTGGAGTGCTTGACCAGACACAGAGAGGGCTGAGCTAAAACACTGAGAGATCTGGTTTTTGTTTACACACAGAATGAGGCAGAGTTCTGTGCTTCCATGGATGGTTTCAGACCAGAATATTCACTTTAAAAGACGTTTGCAATTACAGTATTATTATTCTATATTAAAGGACAATCCCTTGAGATGTGTCATCTCATATATTCAAGGGCGTCCTTACAAACAGAAAGGAGGAGAAAAAGACTAAAAAAGAAACAAACACAAACAAAACATATTAAAGAATAAATAGTAAATATTATTCAAGAAATATATTGTATAACACATTACATAATATTACTAAAATGTTTTTACATAAAAATGATTCTCCCACTCCTACTTAGTCCATTGCTAAGGGAGTTTTGAATGGAAAATAACCTTCATCTATTCCAAGGTGCTGTGTGTGTCCACCCCATAACGTGTCCAAACGCCACTCTTTCCCCCTCTTTAGAAAAGCCTGCACAGACAGGTGTTTACCAAATAGCCATCGCCTAAGAGTGTCTCACTAAAACCCTTCCAAGCAATGTCGCTGACACATTAGTCTGCGGTGTGTGTGTGTGTGTGTGTGTGTGTGTGTGAGTGTGTGTGAGTGTGTGTGTGTGTGTGTGTGTGTGTGTGTGTGTGTGTGTGTGTGTGTGTGTGTGTGTGTGTGTGTGTGTGTGGCGGTGGCAAAGTGATTACGCTGGTCTGGGGCCTTTTCTATCTTGCTCAGGTCAGTCTATTGGAGGCAGGGCTCAGAGGCCGTCACAGTCTGCTAGTTCTCAATGAGCAGCAGCAGCAGCAGCAGCAGCCAGCGGCGGCGTATCCAGCCCTCCTCTCATGACCACCCAGAGAAATGAAGAAAGGAGAAGAGAAGAGAAGTGAAGAGGAGAGAAGCCCTTTTGTGTCCATTTCTCCCATGTGTCCTGTAGCTCCCTGTTCCTCAGCCTTGGGAGCCGCTGAGGGGCTATTGGATTTTTCCATTTGCCGTCAACACAAACACCCCACTGGGTTCTTCACTGAGCCTATCTCTTTTTTTGCAACCTTGTAATGTGTTTGAAAATCCTGTAATGTGATCCAATGGCTGTTGAAAAAGGATTTTCACTGATAAAACAAACAGCAGTTACACACCAAACTGCTTCGTTACAGATCTAATTGTCATGCTGGTTGCCTCTTTTGATTCAGAATTGCAAGGTGTGAATGAATCGACTGTATTGCTTTTGTTTTTTTGGTTTCTCTCTCTCTCTCTCTCTGTTTTTCTCTCTGTGAAGTGAGGGATAGAGAGAGAGTGCACGGAGGGGAGCGTCCATCTGTTCGCCCCTTTGAAGGCGTGATCAGACCAGCACCCCCTCTGCCGTAATTCCAAGTGGGTCAGCCAATGGCGTTTCTCTTGGCTCCGAGGGCCTCAGTATGGCCTTGATTTCCTGTAGCCACGGCTTTTTGGGTTTTGATGTTCCCTGATTTCATCCTTCAAAGTGGACTCTGCATGAGACATGTCATTTGCGACATTATGTGTGCACCGTTGTTGCGACTAGCTCCCAGCCGGGGAAAAAAAAAAAAAAAAAAGAAGAAAACATAGCCTTAGTTTCCAGAAAAAAATAGTCTGTTTCAAGGTTTTCATCTTTTTTGTGTCACTCCACAAAAACTGTATTAAAATGCAAATATGGAGTCCTTGACAGGGCTTAAAGCAATGGTGCAGAGCCTCATGTGAGAAACCTCAAAGGGATATGTGTCTAAAAAATGCTCAGATTAAGTTTACATTAAAGCCACAAAAATATATCCAGTGGCAGAACTGGTTATCACACACGCAGCTAGCTATAAAGCTAAAGCTACAGCCGCAGCATTTCATCTTCTGTCACCCAGAAACCAGCCTTGATATTCATATGCGGAGCTTCATCTCCAAAACAACACCAAGAGCCTTGCAATTCCTGTCCATGTGCGGCTACTGTAGGTGCTTCCAAAAATACAGACGTCAGGAACGTGGTTTCTATGCTGATGCTCTTCAGGAGTTTCTGCTTTTCTTCATAATTGGTTGTGCTTTGCATTCTGGGTTATGTGGCAGTGCAAAGCTTTTTTTCTGTTGCCTAACAGAGGCTACACTGGATGCATTAAGTCAAAGACTTATCTGCATTAACAATTAGCTTCCAATATAAACAATGGAACTGGCTGCACAAGACATGGTAAAACACAGCCAACATTCTAAAAAAAAAAATCACCATTCATTTCAATGTATTTTTGACAGGACTTGACTTACTGTAACACTTCCGTAACGCATCCAGTGTAGCCCTAGGGTAAGTGCCTCAGCCAATCACGTGCATTTGTAGACTCACTATGCATTTCAATTAGACATGATATACAGCTTGTTTGGGGTTTGATGATTTTATAGACTTCTCGGTAGCACTCTAGCCGGACACTGCAATGAGCATAAATCCTGACGCCATTGAGTTGAAGCAGATGGCGGCCATCTTTGAGAGGAGTGTTAACACGGGTCCCCACAGGTGGAATAAACTCAAGCCGTTTTTACTGCCGTCTTCATTACTCATTCATGGATAGAGTTTTGTTAAAGGGTTAGTCGATGGAACCTCCCTAGAGTTCTCACATAAGATTTTTATTCTTTTTTTTTTTTTGCCAGAGAAAGTTCTGAAACATGTACCCCTTGGATATGTTTAAAGTTTAATGTCATTTCTGGAGCTTTTCTCTGACTTTCATTGGATATGAGAGTAAAAAAAAAATTCAAAAGCGAGACAAAGGGACTCACAGAAAGCGAGACGGAGACGGAGAAAGGAGGGACAAGAGAATTAACCCCAGGTCACCACCTCCTGGCCTCCACTCCCACATGTGACACAGGACAGCGGCGCCACCGCTGAGCTCTGGACCCCCATTAACATTTTTTAAATATGATAATCAGACAATCTGCTTCAAGTTTGACACCCCACTTTTGCTGCCACATCCACAAAGACTCGGAGGGCTTCGCACTCCACTCAGAAAAGTCTCTCACATCTGGCCTTTCATCTTCCCACCAATCTATCCCTCCGTCTCCTTCATCCCTCTCTCTCTCTCTCTCTCTCTCTCTGTTGTCATTTTCTTCTCAGACGGAGGCAAAGTATAGCCTTCTCGCGACCTCAATAGCCTAGCCGTCATTCTGCCCAGCACTTTTCCAGCGCTGGCTTTGGCATCTGTAATTGCACAGAGTGCCAACGCGGATGCCAACGATGCCGCTCAGTAGTCAGTCCGTCTCCCTTCCAGGCACCATTAGTTTTACTACTTTAACTGGTTTCCCTCTATTTTTGGCACGCAGATGAATGACCTTCACCCACACACACTGTTAGAGCTCCAGCATGCCCACTGGGTTGCATAACATTAGTCAGAGAGACCCACAAATTTAAATACCGGAAGAAATGAGACTTCCCCCCCTTTTCCGAAATGAAATGAGGAGACTCATGAGATGAATGCATTGAAGCTCACACTGGAACTGGAGGCTGTGCTACCTTGCTGGAAGCAGTGTGGAATATATTTATTATAGATATGTAAAAAAAAAATTCTATCCTTCCTTTTCTCAATTTCCCTCCAGCGGACTTGGTTTCTCTACGGGGCTGAGGAAAGAGACGAATGGCTTTGTCTGTAATGTATGCGGACAAGACAAGACACACTCTCGCCCCGACCAACGTCCCCTCTGGCCGTGTCACGCTCCTTCGCCACGGAAAACCCTAGAAACCCCAATGCTTCTTGGCTCTCTGTTTCTTGCGCACACGCACACACACACACACACACACACTGCTGTTCGCCGTCCCTACCACCCAGCATAAGCTGTAATTCAGAGTGAAATACCAGAGCAGGGCTTAAGCAGGACCAGAACACGAGTCAGAAACAGACATGGGGGCTGTCAGTTAGCCTCATAGC
>JAODXP020000029.1:27779388-27781888 GCA_027497455.2 Sardinella longiceps
CACTGCGTCTATCCTTTAGGCTGTAGACAAACACAGTGTGTCTCTCTCTCAAACACACACACACACACACACACACACTTGGTTAGAAGAGGGCATGCTGTCCTGTTAAGGGTGAGTGTGTCGGAGCGGATAGAGCAAAGATGGTTCTCTCAAAAAGGAATGAAGTTCAGATGGGATTTTTTATTTTAGCTCCCAATTAAGGCCGTAAGGCAAAAAGATAATAATAAATAATAATATAAACAAACAAAAAAGAAATAGAAAAAAAGAATAAAAAAAAAAACTTTTCAAAATAGAAAATAAATTGACATAATTGTCAGTAAATTAGATTAACATAATAAAGACATTGTCTAGACAAATCATATGACTAATAAACTAGTCAAAATTCAGGAGAGCATAGAACACACATCTGATCATGACCTGCTCTCCTTGGCATCTGAAGCCAAGGGTTTAAGTTAGGCCTGAGCGCGCCATGGAAATTGGAACATACCAAATCACAAAACAGACACAGGGGGAACTCAGGTTGACCACAATATAAACGCTTAAAACAGCCAAAACACATTATCCAACAAACTGGAAAATTAGCAAATATTAATTGCATCATGTTACTATTGCAGGAATAACCAGCAGACTTCTCAGCAGCCTAAAAATATTAAATAAATAATTCGCGGGTTCACTTCCTGTGAACCCGGAAATCTTACCGTTCTTAAACAAGGAAGTCAGATTTGTGATTCTTTTGGCCAAATCAACAAGTGACGAGCCGCGGGATGGACGTGAGTTGAAGTTAAACAAGTAACTTTTTAAACTTATCACTGCTGTATAATCTTAACTTAAAATAAAAGGTTAAATGATACATGTTTGTCCGAGTGGTTATTTTAACACAATGATGAATGAAAATGCATGATTTTAACTGTAAGAATGATAATGAAGGGAAATTAAGCCTAGGCATATTCAAGTTGCGTTTGATGGTTTTAAGACGTCTTTTTTAAACAGCAACGGGAAACACCAACATTGAGTTGTGAACATGATTATTGATTATTTAACATTAGACACATGAAACATAGAAAAAGACATTTTTTACATAAAGTCCAGTCTCTGAAATAAGCAGCGCATCGCTGCGGTGACGGAGGCGGCCATGCGCCCCGTCACACACCCCCCTCCTTAAGACGGAGCGTCCATGTTGTGACGCGAGAGTGTCCGCAATTGTCCTTGTCAGCAAAGACCTGAAACTGACAGAGGCTTGAAGGAGCTCGGAAAGGTGTGGGTTTCGAGAACACAGAAGTGGAGTCCTTACCCCTTTTGAAACAAGGGAAACTACACTACCCCACTCACTGTGCGAAGGTTCCTTCATCCCCATCTCCAGCACGTCACACACCTCCTGCTCCAGCGCGTTGATCAAGCGTGCTGGAACTCTGGTGGCGAACTGCTGGATGGGGCCTGGAGACATGAGCTGGATGCCATGGGCGATGATGTTGCTCCTCCCTGGCTGGTCTCGAAACAGGCCTCTGAGGATAATGCTCTGCAGTTCCTCCTGCTGTCGGGATGACGGGTGAGATATAGGTGGAGAGATGGACTCACCACCAGCAGTTGTAAAGAATAGCTCGGGCAGCTCCTCCTCCTGATCAACAGCCCATGCCCACAGCTGGTCATGGGTGGTAGATGGATGGTCCACCTTCTGCTGCGGGAGGTTGACGTGGAAGAGTCGCTTTGGTTGACGGAAAGGCACTGCCATTTCGTAGGTCACCTCACCGGCCTTGCGAAGAACCTCGAAGAAGCAGCCCCTCTTGGATCCAAACTTCACTGAGAGCTGCTCGTGGCCACTGGTTCCCTTATTCGCTGCCACCAAATGTTAAGGGTGAGTGTGTCGGAGCGGTTAGAGCAAAGATGGTTCTCTCAAAAAGGAATGAAGTTCAGATGGGATTTTTTATTTTAGCTCCCAATTAAGGCCGTAAGGCAAAAAGATAATAATGAATAATATAAATAAACAAAAAAAAGAAATAGAAAAAAAGAATAAAAAAAAAACTTTTCAAAATAGAAAATAAATTGACATAATTGTCAGTAAATTAGATTAACATAATAAAGACATTGTCTAGACAAATCATATGACTAATAAACTAGTCAAAATTCAGGAGAGCATAGAGACACACATCTGATCATGACCTGCTCTCCTTGGCATCTGAAGCCAAGGGTTTAAGTTAGGCCTGAGCGCGCCATGGAAATTGGAACATACCAAATCACAAAACAGACACAGGGGGAACTCAGGTTGACCACAATATAAACGCTTAAAACAGCCAAAACACATTATCCAACAAACTGGAAAATTAGCATAATATTAATTGCATCATGTTACTATTGCAGGAATAACCAGCAGACTTCTCAGCAGCCTAAAAATATTAAATAAATAATTCACGGGTTCACTTCCTGTGAACCCGGAAATCTTACCGTTCTTAAACAAGGAAGTCAGATTTGTGATTCTTTTGGCCAAATCAACAAGTGACGAGCC
>JAODXP020000029.1:27786888-27799388 GCA_027497455.2 Sardinella longiceps
TCTGCCTGGGCTCCCTCCTGATGACCCAAGCATTTCTTTCTCTGCATTCCCCTGTCTCCCACTGAGTCTGTGCATCTCTCTCACACACACATGCTCACGGTCGCTGGCCATGGTCCTGAACTGTAATCTGCGGGATCGCTGAATCACGCTGTGCGCGTGTGTGTGTGTATGTATGCATGTACTGTATGTATAAGAAAAAGAAAGCGAGGAAGATCAGAAAAGAGAAATGGTGTGTGTGTGTGTGTGTGTGTGTATGTATCAGTGGTCCCTTTATGACATTTCCTGTGGTTGGCAACAGATTTTGACCTGCCGTCAACTCCATCTACACGAGGAACGCAGCTGAAGACCTTCATCTCCCTCTCTCTATTTCTCCCTCTATTTCCATCTGTCTGTGCAAAGAAATCAGCCGAGTTCTGTGTTTGTTTGAACTGCTGTTGTCCTGGCAACTGTTGTCATGCCAACCTCCACCTTCAATCACCCCTCCTACTCCTAAGTCTTTGAAGTGGGGTTCCAATGCAGAGCTCTCTCAGCCAATCGCAGCCAAGCTCTTAGCAACACCGACCAGTCAGAGCACAGTTAACTATTTATTGTCTGCAGAAGGTGTGCATGTGTGTGTACTGTATGTGTGTATGCGTGTACCAGTGTGAGAGTGTGTGTGTGTGTGTGTGTGTGTGTGTGTGTGTGCACAAGGGTGCATGGGATGAGAGCCTTTGTGAGTAACAGAGTGTGGGGGTGTGCTGGCATCTGAGGCGGAGAGAGCCGGGACACAGGTGGGAGAAGAATGAAGCAAGTGGAGAGCGAGGGATGAGAAGAGAGAGAGAGAGAGAGAGAGAGAGAGGGGGAGAGAGTGAGAGTCACAGGGAGCAGAAACAGAGGGCATCTGTTGTGACAGAGCGGCCGACCCACCGCTGAGCTCTGTGTGTGCAGCGTCCCGTCACACGCTCGCTCACACTGCTCACCGCTCCAGTTATCATCCCTACACACACTCCTCTCCTCACGGCATCACAACATGCTCCACATTACACAACACCTTACACATTACACAATACACTACAACTACAATACAGCCTGTGCAGATATATACACCACATAAATTATACATATTAATGCAACAGACATGATACTCCACAACATGCTGTGGTCAACATGTGATACACTACATTAAACATACAATCAACACCACGTGACCAAGCACACAGAGCGCTACGCTCCAGTCTAGATTCTTTGCTTCAAATAAGGTAGCCTAAGTGTAGAGGTCATTGAAGACCACAACTAGATACAACTAAAGAGCAGATAATTTTCTGCTTGCAAAATCCTCTGTCTCGGACAAAACTAATATTATGTCAAACATCGTGACAGTGGTGTCTGTGGCAAAGTGCGCCGAGACGCGGGAAAGAATAATGACAGCCTAGACTCAATCAATTATTTACATCGATAACCACGTGAGCACTTTCACTATGCAGAAGTCGTGAATCAACGTAAGCTCTGCCTCTCACTTCGCACATTACGGATTCCTGGTTTCTTTTGTCTTGGATCTTGTAAGCTTCTTGAACTCAGTTGCTTTCTCAGAACACACACGCAAACGCACACACGCACAGACAGACAGACAGACAGACACACACACACACACACACACACACACACACACACACACATAAACAAAAAAAACAAACAAAGAAAGAACAACAAGAAGAGCTGGCGGTGGGGCAATACTCACCATGCTGTCATAGTGGATCATCTCTAACTCGTAGTCCGGTAGGATGTCTGTTCTGTTGTTCACCAGATCCATGGCCATCCGGGCGGAAGGCAGGCAGGCTTGGCCCCCCGGCCATCCACCACTCATGGGGAACAGGGCCCCGATGTACAACTTCTTCTTGCCTAGAGCCGGCGGGCAGGAGCAACACAGTAACAGGATCAGCAAAGCGAGCAGAAGGGGAGAGCCGGAGCTGAGGCCCCGGGGGCGACCGAGACACAGCCAGGTTACTGCCATGTTAACACCAGGGCCCAATGATGAGTTCCGATTCAAGTAGAGTTGGGAAGAGGAGGTATGGACAGTGTCAACGGCGGAGGGTTCTAAAACAATAATTCACATGCCACTCTGCTCCACTGAAATAAAGCCTAGCTAATTAAAATGCGCCTATTTATGAAATGGTTATCAAAAGGAATCCCCTCGATAGTCCGCATTTAAAAGAGCAGAGTTTGCACACGTGTTGCTGAGGCACATTCTATGATGATCTATTGAAATCCATCTGAACTCGGTAATACTGTCAAATGTAAGTCGGATCGTCAGGTTTCCTTAAAATCCAGCGATCGATTGGCGCTCGGTTGGATGAAAGATGAAATTACCAGAGGTTAATAAGGTCAATTAGCGATGGCCACAGGTTACCGAGAAGATAATTAGATTTACACCCCGAGTTAAACCAAAACATCAACTGGCACTAAAACCGCTCGAGTTTTTTTTTTTTTTTTTTAAAGTGCCTACAAAGTAAACATTTTCAAATATAAACACATTACACAGTCAATGTGTTACTGACATACATATTTTCTCTATCAACACAGACCTCGTGTCAATTTTAGGCACATCAACAATTAATGAACAAAATTACCGCCGCGACAAAAAATTCCTCGAAGTAAGGCTGTTTTTTTTTTAGAATGAAATACGAAATGTCACAAGCTAGAAATCATATTCAACAACCTTACTCCTCGCATCAAAAGAACGGCAAACCAACACCGTTACATTTTGCTACAGGATGACCGCAATACAAACGCGCTGTCCTCACTGGCTAGATCGTCGTCTGCCTTGGACTGAAAGCGTAAATTAAGTGATCGTGGTCATAACGCGACTTGGTCTGTGAAGACATGGCATGTGATGGGCTTGTTCTATCCGCGTCTCTTCCAGCAGAACGCAACAACAACAAAAAAACGCGATCTAAAAGACTGTACGAGCAGGGCGGGCGATGCTTCTCCAAGACTGCAGTAGATGCGAGTGTGACAGTAGCACACTGAGCCAGGTTTTCAGAGGGGGGGAGCAAGAGGAGAGAGAGAGAGAGAGAGAGAGAGAGAGAGAGAGAGAGAGAGAGAGAGAGAGAGCGATGCAGGGAGAAAGGGAGGGGGCTTTGCGCTATCCCTCTCCGTTTCACAAACCACTTTGAATTTGCAATCCCTTAACACAGCCTCTCTCATTTATCTCAAACCCCCCTCTCTCACACACACACACACACACACACACACACACACTCCTTCAATATCTCACTGAGGCAGTGTGTGTGTATCCAAAGCACTGCTCTATCTTTCTGCCTCAAGTTCACATTAATTATAAACATCACTTCATTATCAAAGTAGCCCACAGACAGTGTGTGTGCCCATCCTTGTACTCCACTTCTTCTCCATTTCCTTCAGTAGTCCGCCTCCAGTGTTTGGCTCTCTATCACTCTTCCCCTATCGGTTAAGCACCCCTCCCATCACAAGCCCACTCCTCCTCACTCCTCTCCATGCCTCACTCACTCACTCACTCCTTTTTCTCTTCCTTCATCTCCATCTGCCAATCAATACACGTGTTTCATGCAGAAGGACTCACTCACTCCACGAGCGCATCTCAGATTCATACTTTGTATCTCCCACTCACAATCTCTCTCTCTCTCTCTCTCTCTCTCTCTCTCTCTCTCTCTCTCTCTCACTCACACACACACAAACTCACATACACTGTACACACACAGCCAAGTAGAAATTGAGAAAAAGCATCTCTCGCTCTCTCTCTCTCTCTCTCTCTCTCTCTCAAACACACACACAGCCAAGTAAAGGGAGAAAAAACATACATGTTCTCTCTCTCTCTCTCTCTCTCTCTCACACACACACACACACACACACACACACACACACACACACACACACACACACACACACACACAGCCAAGTAGAAATTGAGAAAAAAAGCATACATGCTCTCTCTCTCTCTCTCTCTCTCTCACACACACACACACACACACACACAGCCAAGTAGAAATGGAGAAAAAAATGCATACACTTCTCTTTTTCATTTCCCTGGATGCCTCAGTCATTGTGTGTCCCCAGAGCTCTGGCTCTCTCACTAATCTTGCACCACGTGTGTGTGTGTGTGTGTGTGTGTGTGTGTGTGTGTGTGTGTGTGTGTCAGAGGACACTCGGGAATGTATGCTAATGTGATGAGGTGTGTGTGTGTGTGTGTGTGTGTGTGTGTGTGTGAAAGGGAAAGCAAACATGCATGCTATTGTAGGTATTGGGTGTTATGGTGTGACTGTGTGAATGAATATTTCTCACTCTGGCCTCAAGAACGGATACATAATCCTGTGGTGGAAACTAGTGTGTGTGTGTGTGCGTGTGTGTCTCTGTGTGTGTGTGTGTGTGTGTGTGTGTGTGTGTGTGTGTGTGTGTGTGTGTGCAAAAATTGTGTGCAATTTTCTTTCTGATTGCATCGTTTCTACAAACGTAACATTCCTCTGTTATTAATCTAAATGTGTAAAAGTTCTTTGACAATGCTGCACAAGCCTTTCTCTGATGTCTACAGCCTTTCAACTGAATTGATGTGGCTTGTGTGTGTGTGTGTGTGTGTGTGTGTGTGTGTGTGTGTGTGTGTGTGTGTGTGTCTGTCTCTCACTCTCCAGGAGTGTGTTTTGCTGTTGTTGTTTCCTCTTCCTGCCTTATGCATATTTCTTTCTCATCTCTTAATTCATTTCTCCACTCTGCTGCTCCTGCTGCTGTGTGTGTGTGTGTGTGTGTGTGTGTGTGTGTGTGTGTGTGTGTGTGTGTGTGTGTGTGTGTGTGTCTGTCTTCCACACCATGCATACAGAGTGTTTCTGTTTGAGTTGCTGAGAGTTGAGAGAGAGAGAGAGAGAGAGAGAGAGAGAGAGAGAGAGAGAGAGAGAGAGTGTGTGTGTGTGTGTGTGTGTGTGTCTTCCACACCATGCACAGTGTGTCTGTTTGAGTTCCTGTGTGTGTGTATCCGTGCTGTCTTCCTTTGGGCTGGTATATGTATCTGTGTATCTCAGTTCAGCTTTCCTCCTGTTCACCACCCTACCCAATCAAGGGCTGAGGACACTCTTTCAGCACACACACACACACACACACACACACACACAGTCTCAGATGACTTTGTCTCTCACGCACAAACACACACACACACACACACACATCTCTTTGTCTCAGATTATTCTCTCTCTCTCTCTCTCTCTCTCTCTCTCTCTCTCTCTCTCTCTCTCACACACACACACACACACACACACACACACACACACACACACACACACACACAGTGCAGCGACAGACGGATAGAGCAGAGCAGGGTAATAGCTACTAATAAGTCTGAGTGTTAAAGATGAGTAGACACACAGACTGGAGCAAATCACTGCTCTGACTCCTTGCTGACATTGCCCAATCACTGCCATGCACCACACAGGGCCACCAATTACAAACTCAGCCTTGTAGAAACGAGACGGTGGAAGTTAGCCAGATAAAGTCCTGAAGGCTGGATTCACATGTCAAAACACAAGGCACACAGTCTCACTTGAGCGGCATAATAAAAAGAACTATGTAGCTTGCTTGGCATGTAATATTGTGGAACCTAGCAGGGCTAAAAGCTGCAGCTCTATTGGATTGGATAGTAGCCTACTAGCTACAAGCTACAATCAATCAAAAGCCAAACAACCATGACAAGACATCATTGCATCACATGATAAGCAGATATTAATGGACTGACTGCAGAATTCAAGGTTGTCCTTGAATTTCTTGTTTCTTATTAACTGAGCTGAGATAGGAGGCAAAACAAACAAGCTAGAGGCTTGAGCTGTCTAATGTAATTGTTGAAAGGAAATTAATTAATCATTAATAATTACTAAACTAGCTAGATAAACCCACTTCAGATAATGCAGAGTGACCTTTAATTACCATTAACATTTCATGTAACATTTTGTGCTAATGAAAAGACCCAGCCCCTAACATATGTAAATCAGCACAATCAATGTAATTGGCTGTTGCGTGTAATGATTATAGCTGTATACAATTCAGTGCAACCATCAAGCTGCTGCACTACATTATGTTTCAGTACGCAAATACTGGTGTGGAAGAGCCATGATGTTTTCCTGGAACACTTTTTAGCCTACTGTTTTCCTTAAAATTAAATCCTCCCCACACCCTATTTTTAATCAATTAATTAAATGCACTAACACAAAAATAAAAAAAAATGTAAGTCACCTGTGGACCCAACAGGATGTGAAAAATGGCATCTAATAGGGTCTCCATCAAAAAGATTGAATGATGGTATGTCTATCAACCGTCATTAAACTGTATGGCCCTCCCTCCTCCCCCTGCTGCACCATAGACAGTGTTTGTACTGTATTCCGGACTCCAGGACTTTGACGCGAAAACTGAGGAAGTGTGTATTTTCAAATTTATCCAGCGCAAACTTTACTCTAGGATTTTGAACCCTACCTGTGCTGCCCAGGGGCCAATGGCAGCCCGTGATAGCATCTGATAATATCTGTAAATTTGTACATTATTAAAGATGGAAATCTCCATTTAGTGGTGTTTAACGACTTGTAGTCATTTACTTATTGCAATAAATGTAAACTGAAGGGATGCAACCTGGTCATTAAAAATATTATAAATGGGATTTTTTTTTTCTCCCCCAAAATTGGTCCCTAAATTGGCCCTCACCTAACAAAACTTTGAGATCCCCTGCTTTAAACAATCAACAGACAAAAAAATGGCGGTGTCTCTGCTAGCTCACCTTGACTAAAGAGACTGTGGCCCCAAGACTGCACTGCACATCCAGCTGTCAGAGTGAGTGTGGCTCATCAGGCATTCCGATCGCACAGGACCAACAGACCTGTTTGGCCAGAGGAGTGGTGTGGATGTGTGGATGGAGAAGGTCTCCTCCAGGGAGACACAGGTGTCAGCTCTCTCAGCTCCTCTACCCTCTCTCTCTCTCTCTCTCTTTCTCTGTCAGATTCTCTCTGTTCACCTGTCTCCCTCTTTCACTTGCACTCTTTCTCTACATAGCCAGTCAGGTCAGATTCTCACAACTGCCCCACTTACTATTGGCTTGCACTCCGAAAAGGGCATGTACACACACACACACACACACACACACACACACACACACACACACAGCCATCTATATCTGCACAATTCCCCAAAGCCACAAAAGTTAAGGTCCGGCCTGCTAAAAAGTGTTTGCTGCTAAAGCATTCCTCTCCAGTTTCGCTAGCAAATAGGACACACACCAGCGCAAGTGGGAATACTGTTTGTTTTCATGTCTGCAGGGTCAGCTTGTGTCTATGAGTAATATGCAAGCGTGTGATTGATAGCCGCTCCGATGGTGGGTGGCAACACAGGCTGATGGTGGCTTGCTCCCAGCTCAGATTATTGGGCTAATATATCCTCCGTCGCTAGTGCTATGCTAAAAGTGCAATGACTCACTGATGTGTCACTATCTTTTGTTTTCAGTCATTTGCTTTGGAAATCAATGTTCTACTTCTGTGATACAATCTAGTTCCTCCAAGCCAGGCTGTAAACACATTTGTCACTTTCCTGCGTTTCATCTTTTTTGGTGTAGGCTAGGCTACATTATCGTTTTTTGTTTTGTTTTTTTTCCCCCGCTAGCAAATCAACTTTGGGTGTGAGACAGGAAGTGTCTAAATAAAATATCTTCTTGTAAACGCAACGAGACGTGACCTTAATGTGTACAGCCATGTCTGCGACATGAGGTAGGAGTTGAGACCTTTTTTCTCTCCGCCTGTGTTAGATACTGATCTTATTACTCTGAACTGAGGTGCTGCTAAATAGGCCTACTGTCAAACTCCTCTCTCATGCAAGGCCAAGACAAGAGCAGATGCATTATGGCAGCCAAGAGTGGAATTAAAATCAATTAAAATCAAACAACTTCATAACTGAAGCTACAGTAGGCTTGTGCCAACACAAACCAAGCCCCTAAACCCCCAAGCTTTTTTGTATTTAATAAGATGAGTCAATTGCAGTGCCAAAGATCGCCAGCAGGGCGGGGCACAAGAGTTGCCTTCTGGTCTGTGGAGGGGCTGAGATCACAGCAGTTTCTCTCTACCTTTCTCTCACTCACTTCTTTCTCTCTTTCTACTTTACAGTACCTCTTGATCTTCACTTCATGGTTCCTGTTTTCACCACATGCCCCCTTTCTTTCCCTCTTGTTTCTTCTTTACCTTGTGGTTCCTGACTTCACCTCTTGGTTCTTTTTTCCCCCATTGTTCTTGTCTTCACCTCATGATCCCTTTCTTTCCCTCATGGTTCTTCTTCACGTCATGGTCCCTTTCTTTACATCTTGATCCCTTTCTTTACCTCATGGTTCTAGTCTTCACCTCATTGTTCTTGTCTTCACCTCATCATCCCTTTTTTTCCCTCATGGTTCCTGTCTTCACCTCATGGTTCTTGTCTTCACATCATGAACCCTGTCTTTCTCTCATGGTTCCTGTCTTCACCTCATGGTTCTACTTTCCCAGCTGCCTCTTGTTAGCCCTCTGTGACTAATAACTAATTCATGCTTCCATTTAATAAAATTCCTCATTTCAAATACTCTTCATTCAATCTGATTACTATGCTAATGATGTGGTTGCTCTCCCTTCACCCTCTCTCTCTCTCTCCCTCCCTCTCTCTATCCCTCTCTCCGGTGTGCGTGGGGCGGAAGCAGGGGAGTGAGCGAGCGGAGCGTCCGGAGCGCGTGCCTCTCAGAGCAGTCAGTTGCGTGACATCTGCATTAGTATGGATCTCCACTCCCTGCCTCTGCAGAGGAGTGTCAAGCTTGACAGCCAGGAGGGAGATACAGAGAGAAACTCCACTCTCTGGAGGGACACGACTGCTGTCATCAACAGCCAGAGGGGAGCTTGATGCATCAGAACCCCCCCCCACACACACACATACACACACACAAATGCGCGCACATACACACACCCACAAGAGCCCCAAACATCACAACCACCTCCCATCCCTGGGATTTCTCAAGAAGACCAGCCCAGCCTGTGGGGCATTGAGGGGGTGGGGGTGGGGGAGGGGGAAGAGGGGGCAGAGGTAGGAGTTGTTGTTGGCTTTAGACAAATATTTGGACCTCTGAATTGGAATTGGAATTGGCATCCCCATGGGGAGGACCGGTGCCATGCATAAGAACACACACATTACCCACCTACGTACACTTCTAAGGACCTACAGTATAGACAACCCACATCTACTTATCAGGACATAAACATAACCCACTTTCTCATAAGGACACACACACACACACACACACACACACACACACACACACACACACACACACACACACACACACACACACAGAGTACCCATCGATAAGGACACGCAAATTCCTTATACATACACAGAGTACACACAACTATCAGGGGACATTAATGTACTGTACACACACAAACACAACACACAAACACACACACACACACACACACACACAAACAAACGCACTTTCTCATTCATGCATACACATTACAGCCCCACTATGTAAAGCAGAGGCATGAGATGCTAACCCCTCAGGGACATCATGTAGAATAATCAGTAGCCTCCTTTATAGCCTAACTGGGCAGCTAAGCAGTCCATTAGCCAGTTTGCTAATGCAAAGTTTAATGACTCATGGCTAGAAATTAATACATTTCAAACCATTTATTATCGTTCATTATGATATTTTTATGCTCATTTGAACACATTCAAAGAAATTTCAAAGCTAATATACATAACGGGAACAAGCCCAGTGAGAGTAATTGTTTTCCCTTAAGCTACTCATTTGTATGTGATAGGAAAACTTCAGGGATGATGAAACTGTTGACCGAACACTTTCAAAGTTTTAGCGAGAGAAAATGTCTGCTTTTGGTCTTTCTAGAAACTTCTGTCTATGACTTCAGGGACAGTGGAGATTGTGGTGTTTGAAGGGGCTGGATGTTCATCAGACCTTCACAGCTCTTATGAAATGAAACTAGGATTTTTGATATTTTTTATATATTTTTTTTCGGAGATGTGGGTATTAGTGAACAGAAACAGCTGTGCTACTGATGATAGCCAATGAGGCGTCAGCGAGCACATTTACCCCACCTTCTGTTCTGGGGGCCAGCAAACACCTGCAGCTTAGGCAGGACGCCATGGAAACAGCGTGGTGGCGCACAGGAACACCTGTGATCTGTGGTGCAAACCTCTGCTGGAACTCCGCTCAAACACACACACACACACGCACACACACACACACTCATCTGACAGGTGGTGGCGGCTGGCTGGCCAACGCTCAGACAACAGTGTGGGCGTCTGTGTGGGCGTCTGTATGTGTGTGTGTGTATGTTTTGTGTCAAAGTATGTGTCCAGAAATGTAATGTGTAGAAAAAGGGAGTTGCGTGATTGGTCATGCTAGTTGCCAGGTCACTGTAGGACACTGCCATTGGTTATAAATGTTGCCAGGTCACAGCTGCTCCGTAGTGATTGGCTGTTGAAGCAATCATTAAAAACAGGAAAGGAGGGGCTATTTCTTAAAGCCCAATGAAAAGTCTGCTAAGAGCATGAGAGTGAGTGTGTGTGTGTTTGTGTGTGTGTAAGTGTGCAAGACAGAGATACATTTTTCAGAACAGCACAAATAAAACCAGCTTTCCGTCAGCAGGAAAATGTGTTTGTGAGCAAAAGGCAAACAAACGAGGGAGAAACATACAGTCAGCCAGTCAGTCATCTCTTCCTCTCCTCCTCCTCGCTCCTTCTCTTCCTCCTCCTCCTCCTCCTCCTCCCACACATCTCGTCTGCGTTGCCGTGGCATCGTCCCTGCATCGCTTCACTCTTCTATCTCTCCCTCTCTCTCTCTCTCTCTCCCTTCTCATCACTCCACTAATCCTTGGATCTGCTGCTGCAATGGTGACGTCCTGCTTAGAACCGTGCGGCTTTGACAACACAATTCATTTGGAGCGCTACATTCCTTCTCGCCAGCACTCCCTCTCTCCCTCCCTCTTTCTCTCTTTCTTTCTTTTCCTCTTTCTATGTGGTGATTGGCAGCTCCCAGTATCAGTGTCCACACAGAGAGAGATGCTTCTGGAATAAAGCTGACATCGGGGGGAAATAAAGACTGGGATCCTGACGAGTGGATCAGCTAGGCCTCTTTGCCTTTAACCCTCCCAAGCCCAGAATACCATTCTAACACAAACAGTATTACATGGCTTACCATTCATTCAGTGGTGGCAGTGGCCACGATAACATGCTTACACACACACACAACACCAACACACATACACAGAATAAGAGAGAGAGAGAGAAGGAGAGACTGGAACAAGCATAAGATGCCCCCGCCACCCCCTCACTTTCTCTTTTTCGTTCTCTTTCTCTCATTCTCTCCTTCTTTCTCTCTCTTTCTGTGTCTCTGTGTGTGTGTCTCTCTGCTGAATTAGAGTGTGAAATATGAGTAGGCACTGTTTAATAACACACCTGCTGTTAAAAGCGTCTGTCCCTCTCAGTTTGATCAGCCTCCTCTCTCTCCCTCTCTATCTCTTATTCTCTATCTCTCGCTCCCTGTTTCTCTCTGCTTATCCATTTATTTTTCCATTCTATCTCTACTCTACTCCTTTAATCTTTTTCCCATAGCCACCTCTTACTGGCTTTCTATGTGTGTGTCTCTCTCTCTCTTTCCCTCTCTATCTCTCTTTCCCTCCCTCTCTCTCTGTCACTCTTTGTCTTTGCCATGCTCGGCTTCCTGCTTTCCTGAGTAACCCTCTCTGCTCAACACAGACCAGGAGCGCCTGTGATTGGTTAATCCATCCCCCCCTGCTGGTTCATCCTCTGCCAGTGGAAGGCAGCATCTTTTATTGTCAGGCCGTGATCTTCATACGCGATAATCACCGACACACACACACACACACACACACACACACACACACACACACACACACACACACACACACACATGTACCCAGCATCTCTATTGTGTGACTTACAGTATGAGTCATATTCATGTTTCCAGAGACTTGTGAGATGGCTTCCAATCTAAACGCACTTACAGTAGTTCAGACCATAAAGTATGAGAGAGAACCAGTGTGTTTGTGGGGAATCCGCTTTGTGTGTGTGTGTGTGTGTGTGTGTGTGTGTGTGTGTGTGTGTGTGTGTGTGTGTGTGTGTGTGTGTGTGTGTTTTAAATGAGGTGGGATGGTGAATGTTGGTGTTCATCAGTGGGAGGCTTAGAACAGGTGTTGACATTGGTGTTCTAGATCTTTCTGACTTGATGAGTTTAATGCTGGCAGCTGCGAGCACATCCTAAGAGGTGTGAACACGCACAAGTTCTCTGCACATTTTGAAGTACTGCATACATTAAAAAACTTAAGCCATTTCTTGAAATGAAGAAAATACATTAAGAGAACAAATTTGAGTGTGCTCGATTTACTCTTCAGGTTTTTTGCTATATTCATTAATCTAACCGTGAAAGACTTTTTAGTGATCCTAACAAAGTCTCCTAATTAGTCCTTTCTGCTTTC
>JAODXP020000029.1:27806888-27821888 GCA_027497455.2 Sardinella longiceps
TGGAACATGTTGTTTATCAATCCCAATGAGTTCCAGGCAATATATATAAAGGTACAACGAGTGGGAAATGTTGAAATTTTAGTCAAATCCTTAAAGTGGGGGCTTTAATAGTCCCCCTAATGGACTAATGGAGGTCAGGCAGCATTGTGAATGCGGCCACGTTCACACTCTCCACACACAAGCGCTGCAGAGAGAGCTTGGCACTATGACAGCAGTAAGCCCATATCACCAGTGACTGTCTCCCACGGGTGCAACAGCAGGTGCCCACAGGAACATTTAGGACAGAGAGAAGGGCACAGGAACACATGAAGGAATGACGGTAACCCTAGGGCTAAAGATAGATTTGTGTGTGTGTGTGTGTGTGTGTGTGTGTGTGTGTGTGTGTGTGTGTGTGTGTGTGTGTGTATCTGTATCCGATGTGTAACAGGAGCTCACAACAAGGGGTCAGCAGCACATGTAGATGCTAACACTAAATATCCATTGGTGGTTAAATGTGGTGTGGCGTTTGGGTGCTAGATGTAATTAATTGTATGCTTGTGCGTCTGTATGACTGTGTGTGTATGTGTGTGTGAGTGTGTGTGTGTGTGTGTGTGTGTGTAAGTCTGTGTGCGCGCACTCCGCTGAGGCGGCAGGTGGGTTGACAGAAAATGCAGTAACAACCAGAAAACACATTTCCAGTGGGACAGAAACAGGGGGGGCAGAATGTCATTTACGGGAGAAATGGCAGACATAAATCTCTCTGCTCTTTTGCTCTGCTCCCTCCTCTCTCTCTTTCTCTCTCCCTCCCTCTCTCCCTCCCTCCCCTTCAATTCACTTTCTCTCTATCACCCGCGCCCACCCCAACCTCCTTTCCAATCCCTCTGTCTCTCCCTCTCTCCGTCTCAGCCTTTCACCGTCTCTCCCTCTATCTCTTCCTCTCCCTCAACCATTTCCATCCTCTTTCCATTTACCCCTCCGCCCCTCCATCATCACCACCCCCACCCCACCCCCCTCCGCTCCCCCGCCCGCCCGTCTGCTTGTGTTCTAAGCGGTTTCCTGTGCAGACGTCATTGCCATATTGTGACTGTGACACGGCCATTAATCAATTTAGCAAACACAGGAGGCAGCCAGTGGGGGCTCAGCACTGAGCCGGAGCAGCCTGGAGCTGGAGCTGGCACCACCGCCACTGGCGCCACCTTCCTCTCCGCAGCCCTGCAGGGCTCCACTCTCACCCCCCCAACCCCCACCCAAGGGACCCCATCCTCTCCACAGCTTCGTTTTGCACCTCTACATGTGAGGGTTGTTATTCTACGACTGTCAGTGACGTCACCACTGAGGCGCTGAGCGCTTTGACTCCAGCTATTTAAGCTCATGGCCTTCCTCTTGTCTGCAATGATGCGGCGGGGTTTGGGTTTGGGTTTGGCTTCTCTGCACCCCCACAGTGACATCTTGTGGCGAGCGCTGGGAGTGCTGCCTCTCGTGCAGTGAGAACATTAAGCTCCTGTTCCACAGTGACATCAACAGTGATGTGTGAGGGATGAGAGGACTGGTTGGTACTTTGCAGTACAGCGCCCCGGAATGGTGGTGACGCAGCATGACCTAAGACAGGCACAATGGTATGGCCACAGGAAATGCAGTCTGAGACTGCTGGCTGCTGCCTTTATGTCCTACTGCCACCTAGTGGTAGTGAAATGCCTTGCAGATGCTTTGTATTGTGTGACGACTTAGGATCTCGATAAGCATTGATAAACTTACTTTATCAAAATGATTGATGCTATTACTTAAATAACAATATTTATTATACTATTTTACCATTAGAGTTCATTTCAGGATTTAGCATTGATTTAAGATTAAGGATATAAGTATGTCCATATCTAAGCTAATGTAAGAAAAACTCAAAAAGTCTTTTGTCCCTGAGAAAAAATTAACTTTGTTTTCCTTGAAGACATCTGTCCTCTGCATTTTTACACTAATATCAGTATGTGTTATAGGTGACTACTGTTGGTAACCACAGATTCATGATAATGCTGTTTAGTAACCACAACATTTCTGATCATGCTGTGTGAGATATTCAGGATGTGGTTTTATGAAGAGTACGTATCTGCCTTGAAAATTTCATAAAAAGCTTGTTGATGTATATCAACAAAAAAGTACACGTCTTTTGCAAACTTCCCTCCTCTTTCTATAAACATCCACCTGACTACAGAAGAACGAAATGAGGAACAAGGCGCGCAGAAAAACAAGTTTTGGTTCTTATCTCAAAAACAGCAGGAAGAGGCCAGATGATTATTTGCGAAAGGAAACAGTAAGGCAGGTTTTTTTTCTTCAAATGGCTATTTTTTGAACACTTACATAAGCTGGTTTCAGACTGTGAGCGCTAACCTCAAAGAGGATGTTCTCAGAGAAAAAATAACATCTGGGACACTCCTGAGCTCTTTTGTTAGCACCAAAGATTTTTCAAGTGATACGCACAATTTTAGGAAACTTCCACAGAGCCAGATCCCTATCTTATGATATAACAAATATTTTGATAACACGTAATACATATTGATGAGAGAGTAAGAACCGCTATGAGTGATTTGAAAATGAGAAATATTTACTACAACTTTAAACCAAAAATCCACACTACCCTATAGGACTACGTACTTCCCAATACTGCAAAGCGCAACATTCTCTGTACAAATATTTGAATGAAAAGTGAAAACTGATATAGTGAGAAGGCCATTAAAGGCTTAAAGGCCTGTCCATTCTTCAGGGCAATCACTAGAAGGAATGTGTTTTTGGTCGGCACTTGCTCATTCTCAAATATACAGTTACCATTACAGAACTGAATAATAAACTAAAGCAGGGAGGTTTTAATTTCCATAGATTCGAAAATATTTCTAGATCGTTTCTAGGTTAGTAGGTAGTTTGTAGTATTGTTACTAGGCAACTCTACAGCCTTCCAATGGATTTCTAGGAACAGTGGCATGACACATTTAACATCACACCTCTGTCATGACAACCAAACATTGGTGTTAAATGCATCAAAGCACTTGGCCTCATCTGACATTAAGGTTTCCGAATGAGTCACTTCTACATCAGTCGGATCTATTAACAAAAATGATTAAAATATTTTGATGCAGAGATACTATAAAATGACTATTTTTTTAATCCATCTATAGAGAGGAGTGTCTAAACAGACAACTTTTTCAGCCAGAACAGTCTAATTTTTTACAGCTGGTATTTATTTTGGATCAGAGGCTTACCAAATAGAATCTTGATTCTAACTAGTGCAATATAATCACTTAAGTGAGCCTGACATGAAAAAGACATGCAGCAGACAAAGATTGTCTTGAAGTTGATATTGACTGGCCAGAAACAAAGATTCTAGAGCGCTCCATTCCTGAATCTTTGATCAATACAAGCTAGCCTCAAAGCAAAAGTAAAAAAAAAGCTGTTTGTCTCAGAGTGGCCTCATCTGTCATTGCAAAAGAAGAGAGAACAGAGAGCCAAAAACACAGAGAAGCAGTGCATGATGGGATTGGACTCCTTGAGCACCCTAGAAGCACAGAGAGAACTCTGAGGCAGGAACAAGCAAGGCACTTGTTTATTGCTGGGATCTTATTAATTAATCCAATTAATTAATTAATACCAATTAATACCGAGTCCCCATCAAGAACAGAGATGGAAAGAAGGGCTCTCAGAGTGTCTTTCCCAATAATTTCCCGATTATTAACCAAGATTAATACATGAGCATGCATTTCAACTAATTCATGATCTGATTGTGATTCAATTTCTAATGGTCAGTGTAATGTAATGGTGAGGTTAACACAAGGTTGAGGTCAATAAATGATTTCTTTTTTTTTTTAAGCTTACATAAGACACTGGCCTGAGATTTGAGCACGGCGGCTATACTCGGGAAATTACTGTAATGCCGGTTTCAATTCATGGAACTCAACACAACCAGTAGCGTATTATGCAAGTACTGCCCAATAATGCAGAAATAAATGATGTTCTGAAGGCATCCACATATGCTTCCTCTCATCATTCATTAGTCTTATGAACAATTGAGGTGTTAACATGGCTGTAACATCACACTTTATTATGCAACATCATAACTACAGTGCAGGGTAGTGACATAGACAAGAATGGGGAAGTAGACTTACCTGTGTAATTTCTGTCAACTGGGGACAAAAAGAAAAGAAAGGCATTTCAGTTTTGGTTCTATATATACTGTACATATATATATATATATTAGTGCTGGCAAAATTAACTGATTAATCAGGTGATTAATCCGAAAAATTTAACTCGGATTAAAAAAATTAACTCAGATTAATCCTGATGGATATAGTTCCGCTTTCATGGCATGTATTATGTTCAATTTCAGATAGAAAAAGGCTTGGCTATCAAGTCAAACTATACAAAGATCATGGCCTAGCTCCTGACTGTTCAACAACATGTTTGGGGAATCATTGGGGGTAGGGGACAGGTGTGAATTGCCCCATTTGATACGAACAAAGCCAACTATTTAGTAACAGGGCCTTTACTGGGCAAAATAAGGATCCAACATACCCTAGCATCCAAATTCTTACTGGAGTAAATGAGTTGTGATTAAAAGTGATTAATCACGATTAATCATTGAAAAATGTTGTGATTAATCAGATTACATTTTTTTAATCGTTTGACAGCACTAATATATATATTAATATAAATATATATAATATTATATATATGAAAACATCCAGTACCAACACACAACCTGCAAACAACTTACATAGCACATACACACACAAGGGAGCACTTTCAATACTTTTATACTTTTTTTAATAGAGGTACAATATTTCAGAGCACAGATAATTTGAATAATTTGAACCAATAATTTGAAAATGTAATGAAGTTTTCTAAATTCACCAGTTTGTATAGTCTAAAAATTGAACCACAATGGTAAAATGTAAACTTTCTGAGTAGATGTTCCCAGTCTGTTGATACACCCGTGTTCCGTAACAGGAGCAGCCCTACTCACAGTGGCAGACAGGCTTTGGAGAGTCCCACTTTCCAGCCTTGGTGCAGTGGGAGGCGTTTCTCCCCATGAGGATGAAGCCGGGCAGGCAGGTGTACTGCACCACTGTGCCCTCCACCGAGGGCCCCGGGGGACGCACATTCACTCGCCCGTTCTCCAGAGACGTCCACACTCGAGGACAGGGCAGCACTGGGGGAAGGGTGATAGGAAGATGGAGAGAGAGAGACAGACAGACAGACAGACAGAAATAGAAAGAGAAAGATAGATAGAGACAGAGAGTGAAAGAGAGAGAGAGAGAGTTAGTGTTAGTGCTTGAGGTCACCACCGTTTTGGCTGATTTACTAATTTTCCACATTCTGTGGACACTTTTAAGAAGATGCAAATTGGGTGAGATGCTAATGGCAACCAAAGAATTCAATGATATATGCTGACATTGCTGCAAAAGAACTTAATTCTAAGTCAATTCTCCCTGAATAAAAAAAAGGTTGATGATGATGATGTTTAACTCTAGCATAGGTGAAAAATTAGTAAATGCCAAAAGCATTTCATTTAAAAATTATTTCCTGCACACATTCATCTTATCTTCCTGCACCTTCATCAGACACAATAGCTACAGAATAAAAGAAATTCTTCTCTTTGATCAACGGCATCTCTTGGTATAAATGTCCTGAGGGTAGGGCAGTGTATTCCTGGAATGTACATTCTGCTGACCTCATCCCCCTTGGCGGGGCTTCCCAGTCTTATAGTTTACAACAAGGCCATTGTACTCCCTCTACTGTAAGTACACATTTAATCATGCCACTTCCTCAGCAGTAGAGCAAGTTCAAAGTTGAACTCTTAAATATTTTACTTCTATTATGGTGTAACTAACAAGTGGTTACAGTGGTACATCCATCATTCAGCATCATCCACAAATCAAGAAATGTGGAAGTCCGTACACTCCTGCTGCATGTTGCCTTTTACTATGACTTACACTACCGTTCAAAAGTTTGGGGTCACTTAGAAATGTCCTTATTTTTTAAATAAAAGCACTGTTTTTTTTCAATGAAGATAACATTAAACTAATCAGAAATGCACTCTATGCATTGTTAATGTGGTAAATGACTATTCTAGCTGCAAACGTCTGGTTTTTAATGCAATATCTACATAGGTGTATAGAGGCCCATTTCCAGCAACCATCACACCAGTGTTCTAATGGTACATTGTGTTTGCTAATTGCGTTAGAAGGCTAATAATGGATGATTAGAAAACCCTTGAAAACCCTTGTTCAATTATGTTAGCACGGCTGAAAACAATTTTGCTGGTTAGAGAAGCTATAAAACTGACCTTCCTGTAAGCTAGTTGAGAATCTGGAGCATCACATTTGTGGGTTCGATTAAACTCCCAAAATGGCCAGGAAAAGAAAACTTTCATGTGAAACTCGACAGTCTATTCTTGTTTTTAGAAATGAAGGCTATTCCATGAGAGAAATTGCCAAGAAACTGAAGATTTTCAACAACATTGTGTACTACTCCCTTCAGAGAACAGCACAAACAGGCTCTAACCAGAGTAGAAAGAGAAGTGGGAGGCCCCACTGCACAACTGAGCAAGAAGACAAGTACATTAGAGTCTGTAGTTTGAGAAATAGACGCCTCACAGGTCCTCAACTGGCAGCTTCATTAAATAGAACCCGCAAAACGCCAGTGTCAACATCTACGGTGAAAATGCAACTCAGGGCAGAGTGGCAAAGAAAAAGCCATATCTGAGACTGGCCAATAAAAGGAAAACATTAATATGGGCAAAACAACACAGACATTGGACAGTGAAAGATAGGAAAACAGTGTGGACAGTGGACAGACGAATCGAATCGTTTGAGGTGTTTGGATCACACAGAAGAACATTTGTGAGACGTTATTTCTAACCTTGTCAATGTCTAGACTATATTTTCTATTCATTTCGCAACTCATTTGATAAATAAAAGTGTGAGTTTTCATCGAAAACACAACATTTCTGGGTGACCCCAAACTTTTGAACGGTAGTGTAATTCAGTCTCTATAATGAGTCTACATGCTACAACTGTCTTTAAATCTACTGAGCCTACTGTATATAACAATAGGAACAGGTGATGGAAAAGTTAACAGACATTCATTGACATACTAACCCTGTCAATGGTATTGCAAGCCCTGTTACCTCTACGAAACAGCTCAAGATATTTATAAATCTTCATGACTAAATACAGCCCATATGCACTTCCAAAGTTTGTCCATACAGTATGTGATGAAAGAGTGTCATAAAGCATCTCCTTCCACAGCTAGACAGTGTGTGGCACTTTGACGTCAGATACAGATATGTAATGGCACAGAGGTGTTCAATTCTGGTGAATGGGGCATTAGTTACACAGATATGCGCATATGACATGAAATTGAGCATTAGTATAATGCGCTAGTTGCTGTGATGAATGGTCTGAGAGAAATTTGACGGTGCCTGGGTAGCCTAATCCAGTCTTGAAATCATGATAGATGTCTGCATTGTCTCCAACCTCCACCACAAAATCATTTATTTTCTATATAAAAATTTGTTTTCAGATTCTGTTCTCCGATTTCAGATTGTTTTCATATAGCTAGGACACATGCAGAAATTATTTCAGTGCATTATTATGACCGCCGCTAGCGTAGCAAGCATAGCGGTCATATAATGATTGTCAAAGTCATCTACTTCCTGAATTTTTGGTCAACGATTCCCGGGACACCGTAACACCGGGAAACATGAAACTTGGTGGGCATGTAGCCCCAGTAGACTTTTACGGAAAAATTTCGTTTGGTCCCTGGGGTCCACTACATCTTTGAGCTTTGAAAATGCATTATTATACTGCTTCCCTATCTTTAGATCAGATGTTATGAACTGCACCAAATTTAATGTGTATCATGATGAGGGGATGCCTTGGATGTATCAGGTGGGGCGTGAAAATTCTCTGCCTTCCAAAGTGGGGAATGACAGAAAAAGTTTGAGAACCACTGGGCTAGTCCCTCAAGCATGTGACTCTCTAAGAAAACACCTCCCTATACCAGACCTGTCATACTGACTGTTTCACTTTGCGTTTAACAGGGTGCCAATGCCCTGACTGACACTGAAGTATCATTATTATACCATCCTAAAGGAGCTGGATTACCTGCTCAATCTCAGTGGGCTAAAAGTTTTGCCACATGTATCCAGTAGTGACAAGGACATTAACAAAGCATCAAACTAAAGAAGAATCAAGTGCAACTCTTGTCTGTGTTATTTAGTAATGATAAAGTATTCACTTATTTTTTTTAACAGTGTATATAACAAAGTGTAAAAACAAGTAAATAAATAGAAATAACAGAATGAAACAATGTCTTTAAATTATAAGTACTGATTTGCTGACAATGCCACCAGCAATTCTAGTGGAACAACACAGGGGATGAAGACATGATGAGAAAGAGACAATACTCACAGCAGAAGCTTTTCGTGTTTGTGTCGGTCCAAGTCCCATCGGGCAGACACTTCCTGACCTTTGGCCCCACGATGACCCGGTTGCCTCTGCAGATGTACTCAATCTCATAGTCTACTGGCAGGACCTGCACACTCCGAATCTACACACACACACATACGCACACACACACACGCACACACAAAAAACAAAAACACCATTTATATTAGCACAGATTCATACAATACAAAATGTCACAGTCTAGTTCATACAGGAGCTAAATGATACAAAAAACTGTACTGAGCAAACCTAAATGCCAAAATAATACAGAAACACTTACTCTGCCCAGTTACTGGGAACACTGATGATGGGTTAGTCCCGAAAAGTTTGTTTCCCAATTTAAACAACACTTATAAGACAAAGGCGCAGACACCACATTCACCTTTTTCAACAGTCTAGTTCATAAAACACAGACACAAACACACACAGATACAAACACATACACAGACACAAACACACACACACGGGTACCTGTTCTTGTGTCAGGCCTCTGTATCGGATCCCTCCATCTCTGGGGGGCCGGATGATGTTGCAGCCTGTTAGAGGAAACAACAAACACAAATTCAAACACTTCACTGTCTCAGATAGGAGGCTTACTAGAGCATATTACACCACTGCTAGCTCCTCAGCCCAGAGATGCAGTATACTACAGCATACTACACCACTGCTAGCTGCTCAGCCCACAGATGCAGCACTGATTATTATCTGCAAATGGTTAAAGCTGGTTTGGCCAGCCAGCTTATTTAACCAGCTTAAGGTATGTTTTCTTAATGGTTTAGCTGGTTCAGTGGTATCAGTTAAACCATCAGTAGAAAAAAAAACTGAAAAGAAAACAACAACTCTTGACAAGTTAATGCTTGTTAGGATGGCTTAATAGGCCTAAGGTGTTTTAGCATGATTTGCTATCATGGTTTAGCTGGTTTAGCCTGACTGGTGCTCATTCTAACTGCCTCTGACTGCCTCTAACTGGTCATGCCAATTTAGCCATCTTAACCAGTAGTATGTTTCTCAAAACCACATTAGCTACTTTGTTGACAGCAATACAATTTGCCATTTAAAACCGACAACAGTGTTGGGAAATGGACACCAGCTAAAGCTGCTAACACTAGCATGTCCAGTAGGTGGCACACCAGCTAAACCATCAATACCAGTATGAGCTGGTATCATCCAAGACCATCTTAGACCATCTACAACAAGCTAACAACATCAGATGTTTTTTTATTTTCTCCTTTTGCTTGTATTGTATTGTATTGTATTGTTAGCTGGTGTGAAGCCATCAAGGACCAGCTTAAAGGGCAACTTTTGTCATTTTCAACAAGAGCTCTATTGCTCAAGCTACTTGAGATTAGCCAATACTGAAGACACAAGACATTTTGGTCCAACCATATAGGTTTCCTTGAACAAAGAATAACCACTTACAACTAGCCCAATGGGGCAGATTTTTTCAGCATCTAAACAACACACCACTGTAGTGTTTATGACTTCAAATGTCTGACAAAGTGGTAAAAATAGTGTTTTTATGCAGTGTTTATAAAAACCGTTTTGTAAACAAACAATGTTTGGCTGCTTGCATAAACGCAGTTTTAACACTTTTTCAGCCATTTGTAGTCGTACACAATACAGTTCTGTGTTGTAAGGAGTCTGTTGATACTTCATAGTTTTTGTGGTGACATTTGGAGTATGTTAAAGGAGACATAGAATGGAAAACCACTTTTACATTGGCTTTGAATTAAGAGAGATTGTGCATGGTCAAAGGGCTATCATGAACATGAGGCATGGTTCTGCCCTCTTTCATATGGAAAGCCTACATTTAGAAATAGCCACTAGATCATGGGCGAGTGAGGCGTTGTTTAGGCAAAAAAAAAAACATTTCAATACACATCTTAAATATGAGATGTTAACTAGGCTTGTAAATTATCACTTGATCTTCTTTTTGACGAAATACAATTGAATATTTAACATCATAAAACAAGGAACAATGCTCCATTAATCCATTCTATGTCACCTTTAAGATGTTAAATACAGTTCAAAATTCTGCCCCATTGGGCTAGTTGTAAGTGATTTTTCTCTGTTCAAGGAAACCTATATGGTTGGACCAAAATGTCTTGCGTCTTCAGTATTGGCTAATCTCAAGTAGCTTGAGCAATAGAGCTCTTGTTGAAAATGACAGAAGTTGCCCTGTAAACCAGCTGCTTTAAGCTGCATTTTTCACCAGGGTAGTAGTCACAAAAGACCTTTTCTGACTTAAAAATATTATCTTCAAAAGAACTACAAATGTATTTTCTGAAAAAGTGGGCAGTATACAGGTAAGCACATGCACAATAAACTTCAGCAGCTTTTAACAGGTTTGATTGCTCTCAATGCATGCATGCAATCAACCACCTTTTAGAATAAGACTAAGCCCCAACACCTTTATTATAATGGCTACGGTACATGATTTTGCTCATTTTTTTTACCATACTTGTCCATACCTGACTCAAACCCAAACGCAGCCAGGAATGGACAAGCGGATGGAGCTGACATTTGATGAAATTCAATTCAAGCATGAGTACAGAATATTGTTTGACTGTACTTGTGGTTGGACAGAGCAGAGCGGTAATAAGCACATTCACCTGAATCAAAAGAAATTCCAGAGTACGGTGTCACTCTGGGTGAATCCCCAGTTGACAGGTGTACGCCCATTCCAGAGTTAAGGAATGCATCATTCCTCTAAAGTGGGTTTCAGAGACAACCATTGTTTCATTCTATTATTGGTTTCTGGCCGACATGGGAAACTACACTGTCAGAAGCAAACTGGTGGGAACTGGTCTTGATACAGGCTTGATATGTTTTTTTGAGCCAGGATAGGCTAGGAATAAATTTGAGAAATTAAAAATTTGTGAAGATGGGATATTGGGGTAGTTGACTTTAACAAGTGGCTAACTGGGGTTGTGAGGTTCAGTTGCTGGAAGCGATCAGGGGGAGATAGCATAAATGTAACCGAGATCAAGTTAGACGAGTCTGAAAGCTTATAGAAAGCCTTGAGGGACACCTAGAGACTTCCCAATAGACTCTCAATTTTAGCTAACTGGCTGGCTAACAGAAGTAGCCCTGGACCCTTTGCTTAACACAGGGACACAGGCACTGGCACCAATGGTACAGGTAAAAATTCTGTGTGGTCTAAACCATCAATGGTCTCCCACTCCCACTGCACCCCAGTCAATGATGTCACTCCTCTAGGGCCAGTCTGCCTGCCAGCAGCAGCCCGTTGCACACATTATTCTCTGTCAGGCTAAAATTCCAGGAAAAAAGGCACAGCAGTACATCTTTTTGTTGAAGGGAATTATTGGAAAGGACAGAGCCACCCACCCACACCTTTGGAGGTCTGCAGTACCTAGCCATTACTCTGGCTCTGGGTAAGCAAGGACAAGAGCTGAGGGAAACCTACAGTAGCATTGAGCTCAGACAGCTTAATAGGCAGCAGGAGTCCAGTGGTGTTTTATCTCTTGAGTGGACCAGGCCTGCAATGTCTTGATAAATCAATGGCCAAATTGGCAAAGCCTAGAAAACACTGGAGCTGCTGTGGTGTTGAGAGATACGCTGATCCAGTAAGGCCCTGAGGTTCACTTGGAACCACCGCTGAGCCCCAAGCAAAGCCAAAGAAAGTTGAAGTGCTTATGCTCGATTTTTGTTATCTTAACAATGCACAGGGAGAGCCTCACTGCTGCAGGCCAAGGCCACATGCACTTGGATGACACACCCAGAAATCCAGTTGCAGGGACTAGAGAGCCCTTTTTAAAGCTAAATAAAGAGCATGCCTATTCATTCTTCTGGATAGCATAGAGGCCATGTTGACTGGTGGAGCGCAGCTGGGAGGTGGGATGAAAGGTGCACCTCACTTGGTGCGTGAGCTGGCTTCAAGGCACCCCGCCTTTCCCCCTCAATCTAGGGTTAGGGCTAGAGTTAAGATAGTGTCTTGCAGGTAGTGCTGCCTAGAAGATGGTATTGAGGGACAAAAACACCATTGAGCAAGCAGGCCTCAATGTCAGATAGCTGAAGACATCTTTGGCCAACAGGTTCTTGAGTAGTGTCAACTGGAAATGAAACACAGGTCTGATATGTCTGCTCACGGTGGCATCTGCTCTACAAAATGAGCATCTGCCAGGGGCTGGGTGCAGTATTATTAGTGATCCAGGCTCCCAAGGGGCCATTCCTTCAAGGCTTGTGCTGCTGCCAGGATCTTGCAGCATGTGACAAGAATCTCAAGCTGCTGTTCCAGCAGGTTAGATCCAGCAAATGTAGCTACAGCCACACCATCCCCATCCCCACCAGGGCTTCAAGGCACAAGTGAGACCCTTATTAAAGAGTCTCTGGAGAGCACCCAGACACCTCTCATTTTTAAGGCAGTCTAGATGACTTTGGGCCTACAAAGCTATCACCCTGCCAAAAGTTTTTCCTCTAGATAGTTGGCCATCCTTAACAATGGGGGTCTGACACAGGAAATGTTTGAGCCAGTCTGGAAAATGGGAACATTGAAGGAATTGCATACTTTTAGCACTTCCTTGTTGGATTTGAGTTTCAGTACCTGAGGGTGCTGGCTGATGAACAAAATTTCGAAACAATGAGATTCTCATTCACAAAACCTTCTTTGTGGTTGACTGGCTTAGGATGTGAGCGATGAGTCAAAGGTTTTAAAGTGTAGATTTTGGCCTTTTTGCCTCTATTGTGACAGGGTAATTAAGAGAGACAGGAAGGGAGGAAGAGGATGAGATCAGGATTTGACCACAGGGAGCAAACAGTTGTGAATAGTTGGGAATTGTTCCAGGGTGCATTAGTGGGAAAGTCACATTACATCACAACCTAAACCTTTCAGTGATCTTTGGTATCACCGTATCAGTGCCCCCCTCCACCCAACCCCTCTGTGGGGAAACCACTGCACAGGCACGGTACCCCAAACCCCACCCCCCCCATGAGTCAATGTTGAGCTATGACTCTGGGCAGTCTCTCTACACCCTTGGGAAATAACCTGGTGCCCTGAGAAATAGAGACTGAAACGGTGTGTTCACAACCATTCTCATGGTCTGCCCATACATGTGTGTGGGAAACAGTCAAAGACTGTCTTATTTTACGGTGACTCAGATTAATGATTGATTCACAGAACCTCCAAACAAAAACGTACATTTTTGGAAAGTGACAAAATTCTAGTCGGCTAGGTGGTGTGAGTGTTTGCTACAGTAGATGCCCCTCAAGAGAGATTTGTCATAAAAATCTTACATATGTCTATGTAGTGGATATTTGTGACATCATTTATTTTGTATGTTAAGTAGATAATACTATTGTTTATGCTGGTCATGATGCATTTCAATTTGATATCTTTATACAGTAACTTATGCATTTCTTATCTAATGTAAGAAAATATCATTTTGTACATACTGTAGCTCCATGGGTATATCCCAACATAAGCTGGACTGCCATGAGCTAATCAAAACAACTTTGAAAACTGCTATTTAGTCAGGTTGTATATTTTTTGTGTATTTTCAGGCAAAATATCTAAAACAGGCTCGATGCAAAAACTCCCACATCCTTGACCTGTATTTGTGTCTCAGTAAGTCACATTTCACAGTATTCCACACAAAGTGGATCAGCAAGTGATGCCCCAGTAACAACGCTTTAGAAACAAAGACAATATATCTGGACAAAGAACAGAACACCAGATGTGTCTTCTTCCTCTCTGTTCTTTTTGTAAAAGCCAGTTTAATATAGAGGAAAGAAAGGCTCAACTCAACTGAAACACCCAGCGTACCTTTTCTCCATGTCTAAAGAGATTTAAGAGATGTTTGTTTGTTTGTCATTAAATGCAGAGACATTTCCACATCATTGTTGGGCAGTTCAGAGGTCACAGCCTCCATGGGGGATGTCTGTGGATGTATCTAGTAATGCTCAGCTGCACAAACAAACACCACTGGGCTAGATTATCCCTGGAGCCATCAGATGCCTTAACAACAACTCAAGTGCCAATGAACACTCTATTGAACCTTTAGCAAAAGCCATCAAATAGGACTCTTATGAGTCAGTCAACAAATAGCTCTCTTCAATGGGAAACACAGAGGACTGATGACCTTGATATCACAGAGAGAGAGAGAGAGATACAGAGAGAGAGAGAGAGAGAGAGAGAGAGAGAGAGAGAGAGAGAGAGAGAGAGAAAAAAATGTGAGTATCACTGCAAGGAGACAGCAGAAATAAAATAGAGTGTAATTCCAGGGAAATTAGTGTGTAAAACTGTGTGTGTGTGTGTGTGTGTGTGTGTGTGTGTGTGTGTGTGTGTGTGTGTGTGCATGCGTATGTGATCATATCATTTCCCCCTCAAATACAGTACCATATAATCTACATGTAAATGTGCATGGCTGTTTTGCAAGTAGTTCTCCCTCAGTGTGATTGCATTTGCATGGCTCTAGAGTGGTCCACTGGAGGGAGGCTCTACACACTGAAATAATCAAACACAGAGCACTGCCATAATTACTAGGGCTGGGATTGGGCCTTGATTGAAAGC
>JAODXP020000029.1:27829388-27969388 GCA_027497455.2 Sardinella longiceps
CTCAGAATTCTTTTTGATGATTCAGTTTTATGTCCAAAGGAAAACAGCTCCCACTGCCCACAAGCTTTCAATATGTAGCTGAGTTGTCTTGCTGAAGAAGCCTCCAGAAATGGAGGAACAGACTTCACAGCATACAGCAGTTTTAATGCTTGTAAACAGAGCGCTATCAGTTGCCAGACTGCCATCAGTGATCAAGTTTGGTATTTGCAATAATATAATCTTAGTGCTGGTTGGCGAGACACTGTGTTGATGGTGTTTGCTGGCTCTCTTGCTAGCCTTAGCCAAACAGCACTAAGTAAGGTTTGTCCCTCTGCAGCACTGGTAGCCTGGGAACCTTGCCCAACCCACACCTTGCCCGACCCATAGTGATTTTTTTAACTGGTAATAATGTTTGAAGAAAAACACAACATTCATAGTTAAACAACTAACAGTAATTCATTGGTTCCAAAATCATACAATATCTACCTCCTGATGGATAAGTGATTGGTTCTAAAAAATATGGATTAATTGGAAATTAGCTGATAACTGATTTTGATTGGATCCTGTGATTTTGGCTGCATAGCTAATGAGCTCCAATGACTCATCTCCAGACTTGGAGAGCAAATTCAAATGAGCTACTGTAGCTAGCTGTGTGTCTGGCCTCCCAGGCTACTCGGCTCAAGCAGCACAACAAGTTCATCACTCTCCACTCGGATCTAAAGCCTCGAGCTACTTCTTCAACTTCTTTCCCACATGCGGCAGTCAGTGAATGTCATCCTTATAGACTTCTCCCAAAGCAAGTGGTCGTCCTCATAGTCGCAACATATCTCATCTCAACTCATCAATATAAGCTTTTTATCTCTTTCTATGCGCTCAGTTTCAAACACTTTAGAAAATCCTTTGTGAATTATAATCTTTGCATTTCATTACTGCTTGCAGAGTTTCAGTTTCTGAGTCAGAACCATTAGTGTTGTCTGACAAAGCCAGCGGGAAACTTTTATTATTCTGCTCTTTGCTTGTCTGCTGGTGAAGAAGAGAGGCGTGTAAGTCTTGGCCTTCAGAGACCAAGGTTTGTTTAATCAGCTCAACATACCGACAGGCAGAAAGGGGCAGACGCATGCAGATGTTTCTCGGGGCCTTCACACTCCCGCAAAACAACACTCACACATCTGGATTCTCTGCACCTCTATGACATGACCTGACAGACAACGTGTGTCTCCATACAGTTGTTTGGTGAGTATAGAATTCTGGATGAAATGCACTCAAGCACACACACACACAAACACACATACGTACGCACACACACATTTTTCTTTTCACAAGAAATCATGAGGAAATGCATACACACGCACACACACGCACACATACATTTTTCTTTTCACTGTAACCACTGAAAAATGCCTAAATCTGTTGCCTGGCAACCATTCATCTCCCTTTCTGCCTCTTATCCCGTCCATAGTGGCCTTTCATTCTTCTTCAGGACACACACTTAAGGTTCTCGCTCTCTTTCATAAATACACACACACACACACACCCCTTTGACTTGCACCAGACATACACACACGCATACGGACTCTCACTTCTTAGCTTCTAAGGCTTGTAATGTTAGCTGAATTGATC
Source organism: Sardinella longiceps (assembly GCA_027497455.2). Taxonomy (NCBI): domain Eukaryota; kingdom Metazoa; phylum Chordata; class Actinopteri; order Clupeiformes; family Clupeidae; genus Sardinella; species Sardinella longiceps. The sequence goes on from JAODXP020000029.1 coordinate 27,830,988, forward strand.
TGGTCTTGTTCAGTTTTGCACCCCATCAGTGGCCTACTGTACTGTATGTTCCACTTTACAGTAAGCCAGCTTGTGCAGGGATGCACTTTTGCACTGCTCATCAACACTAGAGTGCACACACACACACACACACACACACACACACACACACACTCCAACTCACCCCACCCCATAGACACACAGACACAGACAACACCTGCTCCTTTCACAATCACTTAACGCAAACTCTCAGACACAAACATAGAAATGAGCTCTGATCCTTTGAGGCACAACGCATACAAATACACACACACAAATTCTCTCTCTCTCTCTCTCTCTCTCTCTCTCTCACACACACACACACACACACACACACACACACACACACACACACACACACACCAGCAGGAACAGGCGGCTTTGCTTGGAAACCTGACAGGTGGACTGTCAAAAAAAATCTGTGCTGGAATCACATTCTGAATTAAACTCCTGCATATTAACAGCTACATGACTCACACACACACACACACACACACACACACACACACACACACACACACACATAGACCAGCTCCTACTGAAGAATTTCTCCCCGTCTCTCTTACACACACACATCTCCTCTTTCCTCTCTCTCTCTCTCTCTCTCTCTCTCTCTCTCTCTCTCTCTCTCTCTCTCTCACACACACACACACACACTCACATACCAGAACTGTTTCCTCCTGAGAACTGTTCGACTGGAGTTAGGAAAATCAGCTCGGCTACGTGACCAGACATCAGGCAGTATCCAGCACACAAACCAGCCAGCTGCTATTTGACAGCCAATCCACTTACTGGGAGTTTCTCCACAGCCAATCAGCTCTTAGGTTAAGGGTCTCTTAGCCAATGACACGACAAAGAAACATTCCCCATTCAATGTCCATCCATTTTTTTTGTTTTTCTCTCCCTACCCTCCTAAATTCTACTCAATGGTTTTAGGGTGTGTAGAATGGGCTCTTTACACAAAATATATTTCCTGGCCGGAAAAGCAACCTGGTCTTTTCCGGTTTGAGAATACAATGTTTACAGAAATTACCCTAACAGCAGGCTCATATTTCACAACAGCCTTTCCCTACAATCATGTTTTAGTCAATAAAATTTTAAAACTCATCCTACGGTATACAACATTATAGTTTGTCTGTGGTGTTCAGTGGCCTGTGTGTAAATTATGATAAAGTGTTTACGTTTGAGCCGAGTTACAAGTGTTTTGGAAGAGGAGTGTGGGGTTTTGTGTATCTAGCTTGAAATTTGGATTTCAGTTTACAGTTTTGAGAAAATGATGGGACGCTTCAAGAAAAGTGTGTGTAAAACAAGTAGGCCTAAATCATAAATAAGTGTTGAGGCAGAGTTACATACAAAATATGGCTGCCCAAACCTTGAACACACGCACACCTTGTCTAATACAACAACCGCCTACACTCTCTCTCTCTCACACACACTCACACACAAACACACACACACACACACACCACCTCACAGAGATCTCCTGGAGATCCTTGTCTCACTGGCTTTAATCTATGCACCCGGAGCAGCAAATGCCACCGGGGTCTGACATTTACTCTTCTGATCAACACAGCCTCCAGACTGAAGCCTTCACAACACACAGCAGCCACCTCCTGCAGCTCCTATTACAGCCAAGGGCGCTGGGGGGGGGGGGGGGGGATAAGAGAAAATGAAAGAGCGAGAGAGAGAGAGAGAGAGAGAGAGAGAGAGAGAGAGAGGCAGGGAGATGGAGAAGAGGAAAGGGGAGTGGAGGAAACATGAGGAGAATGTAAAAGAGGAGGAGAAGAGAAAAATGTGTGTGTGTGAGTGAGGGAATGTAGAACACCATGAGAGAGATAGAAAGGGGGGTGGGGGGGGTGGGGTTGATGGGAAGTGAGAACATCTGAGGTTTTCTATGAAGATTTAAGGATCATGTAAAAGAACAGATGGTTCTGCACTAAGAGGAAAGACAACTGAACTACACACACATGCACATGCACACACACACACACACACACACACACACACACACACACACACTCTAAAACAGGCACACACACTTTCCCTCAACTCTACTGTGTGATGGAAGAGATAGGACATGTGGAGGGCATTCAGACTCCTGCAGATTCTGCTCCCACAGACAGCTGTGATGAGAATGTGAAAATGTATCTGTGTGTGTGTGTGTGTGTGTGTGTGTGTGTGTGTGGGAGAGAGAGAGAGAGAGAGAGAGAGAGAGAGAGAGAATGCGTGAGTGAGTGAGTGAGTGTGTGTGTGTGTGTGTGTGTGTGTGTGTGTGTGTGTGTAGAGAGAGAGAGAGAGAGAGAGTGAGTGTGTGTGTGTGTGTGTGTGTGAGAGAGAGAGAGAGAGAGAGAGAGAGAGAGAGAGAGAGAATAAGAGAGGCTGTGTGAGAGAAAGAGAGAGCAAGCTTTTGTGTGTAGGCTGTGTGTGTGTGTGTGTGTGTGTGTGTGTGTGTGTGTGTGTGAGAGAGAGAGAGAGAGAGAGAGAGAGAGAGAGAGAGAGCAATTGAGTGAGTGTGTGTGTGTGTGTGTGTGAGAGAGAGAGAGAGAGAGAGAGAGAGAGAGAGAGAGAGAGAGAGAGAGATGAGGCTCTTTCAGTACAATAAATGCTGTGCCTAATGCCAGTGAAAAGTATCTTGAGGCAGACGGAGATCCATCAGGCCGAGAGGCACAGACTCATTCTCAGCCCCTAATGCCTCACGTCTCTGCTGCTGCCTCTCCCACACACCCAAACTAACACAAGCGCCCCAAATGAGCAGTCATCTCATTTGCTCCTCTTGGCAGCACGCCACGCCACCACACTACACACAAGCGCTGTCTGTCTGTCTGTCTGTGCATGTGTGTGTGTGTGTGTGTGTGATGGAGAGAGAGAGAGAGAGAGAGAATGAGTGAGTGACTGTGTGTGTGTCTGAGAGAGAAAGAGAGAAAGAGAATGAGAGTGTGTGTGTGTGTGTGTGTGTGTGTGTGTGTGTGTGTCATGGGCCGCAAACACTCCCACCCCACCCCATTCCACTCCACTCGCCTTTTTGGGCAAAGGTGGCTTTTCTTTATCCAAGAGGACGTTAATTGTCTGCGCGGAGCGAAAGCTAACAGCGCATAAATGCCCTTTCAATGTCCATTACCCGCTGCAGACAGAAACATCTTATTGGATCCCCACAGGACGCAAAGGCTTCCTTGAAAGGCAGAGCACAAGGCTCCAGGCCGGGCAGTGTGTGTGTGTGTGTGTGTGTGTGTGTGTGTGTGTGTGTGTGTGTGTAGGGGAGGTGATTCTCTTCCCGTTGAGAGTATTTTATGCTCTTATCTGTCCAAACTGTGTTTCACACTGAGTTCACAGCAGACCCCAAACAATGATCCTACAAAAAAAAACACATAACAAGAGTGGATCAAGAGGAATCGAAACCAGACTACCATCAGCATCGACCCACTCGAGTAGGACCCTGTGCAAGGGCAAATAACAAAGACGGCTTTTTTTGTGCACAATGCAGGCATGGCCTTGGTCTTAAACCATTTTTGTCAGTACTACCATCCCATTCAATTAGCTCATTAGAAGAGGATTCCGGAACAATCAATTAGTAAGACGGGTGCCTGTTGGAAAGTAGGTACTAATCAAAGTAACATTTTTTTTTTATATAGAGCAATTTTAGAGTTCCAATTTGCCAAGCAATTACACATTGCACAACAGAAGTGCTTATTATTATAAAACATATTCTAATGGTGCATGATTACCGTTGTAGCTACAGCTATTGTTAAATTTCTCGTTTCAATCATTCATTCATTCGTTTATTTATTGAAATTCATTTATTTATTTAAAAAGACAATGTGCATTAATTAACATTCCATGTGCCAATATTACCCATTGGGCTAATTTTTAACGGCAGTCCTTGGGTGGCTAAGATATTTAGATAACCGGCTTTTGTAACTGAATAAATGAGTCCAGGCCTGAAGGTGAAGCTTATAGATTTTGCTTAAAGATGTTGTCAGCGGTGTCACTTTAGAGAGAGAGACAGTAATATCTGAGCTTTCAGGCTCATCCGCTCTCCTCTCCTTTTCTGCTTAGTGCAGCCATATGCAGAGAGCACAGTGTCCCTTTTACTGCTGATCGCTCCTTCCAAACTGGGTGCCATAAGCCCGCTGGTGCCAGGCGGATACACAGTGCAGACACAGCTCCTCTGGGTGGGGGTGGGGGTTGGGGTGGGGGTGGGGGGGCTCAGAGAGACTCTCAAGCCAGGCTCATTTTCAAGATCAGTGATTCCCACTAAGCCACAAACATGGCTGCTTCTTGACCCTCAGCCTCGTTCTCCTCAAGGCCGAGAGCAGCAGAGAGCAGAAGTTGGCCCATGAGGAAAAAAGGAGGGGGGGGGGGGTTGACAGAACCACAGATTTTCTGCCAACACTTGGCTATAACCACAGGCTACAATATAACCAGACCGCCCTTTACTTCTTTTAGCCAATCAAATTGGTTGCAAAATAAACTGCATTTGCATGTAATTACTGCATTTAATAACCGGTCCTTTCATTTATATATGGGTCGCTGAAACTGGTTATATAAGCTTTAAAAATCCTGAGAAAGATTCGTTTGAAGACTTGTTTCTGAAACTGAGTTTGTGTTTTAATTAACTCAGTATGAGTAAAAAAAATCATTTCTTTGGTAAGTATGCTTCCACTGAGAGTCTGTAGTCAGCAACTTGATGGAGGGTATGACTGTTGAGAGTAATTTACATGATAAATGCCCAAATACAAGAGTACAAGGCGATTAAGAGTCTGTGTCATCATTTCTGAAGATGTTAAATGCTAGTCCACAAAAAGAATCCTTCAAGACAATCAATTACATGTGCCTGGCAAGTCATGAATATTCAAACTGCCTTGTCAGACGTGATACAATTTCACAGCAGAAACCATCGCCTGGAGTTGAATTTCAAGAAGATAATTTTCCCATGGGGTGAAACTACATTGATTCCCAGCCCAAGACAAGGGAGTCATGGTGTGTGTGTGTGTGTGTGTGTGTGTGTGTGTGTGTGTGTGTGTGTGTGTGTGTGTGTGTGTGTGTGTGTGTGTGTGTGTGTTTCCTCCAACAGCATCTGTGCTCAACTCTCCTGATTTCCTGTTCCTGCTCTGAGCAAGAACCTACATACCAACCCATCTTATGTGATGTAAACACCCCCGTCTCTGCTGGTGATGTCATCGGCGCTGAGCTATGCATCGTGGGACCAAACAGGAGCAAAGGAAAGAAAAATGCCAGCTACCGCTAGCTACCCTGGAACGCTGCCTCCTCCACTTCTGTCATTCATTCTCTTTTCCTCTCTCTCTCTCTCTCTCTCTCAGCTCGTCTGTCTTACATCTGTCACTCTGTTTTCTGCTTTTTCCATTCTTTCTTTGTTTCTTTCTTTCTCTCTTTCTCTCTGCTCAATCCTTTCTCCTGCATTCTGCATTTCCAACACTTCCATCAGTCAGTGTGTTCCTGCTGGGCTGTTCCCTCTGCACGCTGTCTGGCAAAAAGCACATCTAGTACACACACACACACACACACACACACACACACACACACACACACACACACACACACACACACACACACACACAAACACATTTTTGGCAAACAACCCTGCTCATTCCTGCCATCACACACGAGCACACACACCAGTCACCCAAGCATAGCAGCACACACCACCTCAGAGCCCCTGGTCCTGACCAGCTGATCCATCCCGACCCTTACCCACAGAGAGAGAGAGAGGGAGAGAGAGAGAGAGAGAGAGGGAGAGAGAGAGGGAGCCAAGGCTAGGTGATGGGGCCAAGAGAGAGAAAGAGAGAGGGAGAGAGGGAGAGAGAGAAGGGACCAGGGCTAGGCGATGGGGCGAGGGAAGGAGGGAGGGAGAGAGAGAGATGGACAGAGGAGGGGAGAGGGAAAGAGATGGAGAGAGGCAGAGAAAGGGAGAGAGCAGCAGAGAGAGAGAGAGAGAGAGAGAGAGAGAGAGAGAGAGACAGAAAGAAGGAGCCAAGGCTAGGTGATGGGGCCAAGAGAGAGAGAGAGAGAGGGAGAGAGAGAGATGGATAGAGAGAGAGAAGGGACCAGGACTAGGCAATGGGGCAAAAAGAGATAGAGAGAGAGAGAGAGAAAGAGAGAGAGAGAGGGGACCAGAGCTAGGCAATGGGACCCACTGCAGTGGGCGACAGCGTCAGTTGGGGAGTGGAGCAGAGAGGAGAGGAGGAGAGAGGAAAGGAGAGGAGTGGAGGGGAGAGGAGAGGAGAGGAGAGGAGAGGAAAGGAAAAGAGAGGAGAAGAGAAGAGAAGAGAAGAGAGGAGAGGAGAGGAAAGGAGTGCTGCTCCCCACTGGGCCAGATGGAGGCGGGGCCGGAGTCTCCCCCCATCTGGCCAACAGCAGGTGGCCGTGTGGAGCAGCGTGTTTGTCAGCCGTACACACTCTCCCTCCTTCTCTCTCTCTCCCTCTCTCTCTCTCTCTCACTCCCTCTCTCACCTGAGCCCCTTTAGGCCTCTGTACTATCACTCTGTTACTAATGAGGCTCCAGAGGAAGGTCAGTTAAAGAGATTTGTCCCACCTCTCCCTCTCTTCCCCTGCCAGGACTACACACTTACACACACTCTCTCTCTCTCTCTCTCTCTCTCTCTCTCTCTCTCTCTCTCACTCACACACACACACACACACACACACACACACACACACAATGCACCTCGTTGCTACCAGGCAAACATACACAAAAGCCTCACTATGCCAAGTATAGACTTATAAACTGTGAAACTCACAGTACTGCTCCTGTAATGGAAATCAAAACTTTATCCATGTAGTAAGTGAGTAAGGCAGGTGTTTTGCAGTGACTACAGCAGGTGAAAGGCTTGTTTGCAGTGAATGACTAAAGCAGATGTAACATTGGTAACGGATACCAACTAGCCTGGGCTAGCTGGCAGCAGTACGTGGTAAATCCTCATAACCCTAACCTTAAGATCTGCTGAGTTGGAAACCTGGGTTTTTCAGCTCAGTGATCAGAGTGTTCGCCTCCCATGCCATGGGTTAGTTGTTGTTGACGAGGTGGCGGGTTGGAGACCCGTGAGCGGTCAAAGCGACCTGGGCTACATCAAAGCAAAGCAGGTAAAAGGCTTGTTTGCAGTGAGTGTGCAGGAGCAGGGTGAGTTGGGGCCCATCAGCACAGCTGGTGTGAGTGAGACAAGGACAAAGCCTAGAGGAGTCTCAGGGGAGAGAGGCCAACTCTACTCCAGCTCCACCCAAACACTCATCTCTCACAGCACTGCCTGCACTCACTCACTCACACACACACACACACACACACACACACACACACACACACACACAGAGAGAGAGAGAGAGAGAGAGAGAGAGAGAGAGAGAGAGAGCACTAGAATAGCATTTCCACATACAGACATCAATATGAAATATTACACTGCCATTATAAACCTGACTTCCTTCTTTATCACCACTCACTACTTCTGAAACACACACACACAAACACACACTCTCACACGCACACGCACACACACACACACACACACACACACACACACACACACACACACTTCGATGTATAGTCCCCCAAACAGCAAACATGAGCTAATGAATTGAGGGCAGAATTAGGCTGCGAGGCTTCTCTTGCTAATGAGTATTTAGAAGCAGCGGCGCTGGACGGATCTCAAATGAGCTCCCCTCGGACACAACAACACGCCTTACACACCGCCCAGACAGATATGGGGGAACCCTCACACACACACACACACACACACACACACACACACACACACACACACACATATCATTACAAGATTATCTCCTTAATGATCAAAACCTCAGGATGGCAGTGGTGTGTTTGGATTCACAAGGGTTCTGTGACAGTGTAGCATACTGGACGTAGACTGGATGTCTGAGGAAGAAGGACCGTGGTGTCCGAAACATCACATTAAAATAAAAACTGCAAATGGAAGCTCCGACAATACATACTGAATGTAGTTGGCTACCTTGTATACACACACACACACACAGACACACACACGCTCAAGTCAAATTCTCTGTTCTTACACACATATCGTATATACACACAGGTCTGTACATGATGACAAAGCTAGTGAGTACTGCTGCCCATAGCACAACTACAATTCTCTTTCTCTCTCTGTGTGTGTGTGTGTGTGTGTGTGTGTGTGTGTGTGTATTACACAGGTGGCCTGACTTAGATGCTGAGCCAGAATGTTTTCATTGGGTTTACTGTAATTTCACTGCATTGTCCTTCACACTGGCTTCAATATTTTGTTGATGTACTTTTTTTCTATATAAACAATCTCCTCCTTTCATTTCACGTCCAGGAAATGCATTAGGAAAGCTTCTTCTGTTTATATTAGATCAAATATCTCATTACCATAGTGAAGAATAGAAAAGTATTAGGATGTTCAGAAACTTGTCCTTGGCATGAATTAATGAAGGTGTACCACAATATGTCAATATATTCACTTTAATGATGTTTGAATACCAGCTATAAGCCAACTTTTCAAGTTCACCACAAGAATGTATGTATTGGTTAATTATATTAAGTCATCAAATATTGAGATCTCAACATTGTTTACCTTCAGATATAGTTTAATCTTGAGAAAGAGGTTGTGTGAGATAAGATGAGATGGAAATGTGTGTAATTTAGTAACTGCTTTGCTCCAGCTAATGTTTGGATGGATGGCTGCTGAATGGAAACTCTTATAGGAGGAGGTCTCCTGAGGTGACCACACACACACACACACACACACACACACACACACACACACTCTGTCTCTCTCATTCTCTCTCGCTCCCTCTATCCCTCCCTCCCTCCCTCCCTCCCTCCTCTGCCCACTCACTCTCCCACTCATTCATCTCCTCTCACTCTTATGTCTGTGCTCACTTGCTTCCACTCCGTCTTGTCCTGAGTCCTGCTGCACTCCTTCTCTGCACTCTGTCTGTGCACTTCTTCTCTGCACTCCTTCTTTGCACTCCTACTCTGCAATCCTTCTCTGCACTCCTACTTTGTCTCCCGCTCATGTCGCCAGTCCTTTGCCAACACTCCACCTTTCCAAAATGTCTCCATTTGCTTGTCGACGTCTACGTCTCCATCTAGCCCTCTGCAAACACACACACACACACACACACACAAACACACATCTCCACCCTCCCCCCTTCCTCCTCCTGATGTCTCTGCTCATCCTTCTCCTCTCATCTCATGTCTGCCCTCATTCGCTCATTTTTCACTCTCATCCCTCGCTTCGCTCTCTGAGTCTGGGCGCTTGGCAAAATGTGTGTGTGTGTGTGTGTGTGTGTGTGTGTGTGTGTGTGTGTGTGTGTGTGTGTGTGTGTGTGTTTAAGGCTTGCCGGTGCCCACCGTGCCCACAGGGTGGGCTGAACACACACACACACACACACACACACTGGGACATTGTCAGGTGACTTGGGACTCTCTAAGGATGCTCAGACAGGGGTGGACTTGCTGCCTACTTCCCCAGCACACTGCGGCTGCTCCAGTGGGGGCCTGCCTTGAATCCATCCTTCTTTCCTTCCTTCCTTCCATCCTTCCTTCCTGACTTCCTCTCTCCTTCTCTTGCCAGGCTCCCCACACACACACACACACACACACACACACACACACACACATACACCCACACACACACACACACACACACTCCCCACCTCCCCTCAGGGCTTTAGTTCCGGCTCTAAAACACCAAACACACCAAACTGACAGATCAAAACCAAACCCCTCTCACAGGAGGAGGAGGAAGAGGGGGGCGTGGGGAGGGGGGCATTTTCTACATCAGCTTTCTGTTTTCCTGCAGCTTATTTTTTTTCATTAGAGAAAATTTTAATTCTGCTTATGTCTGTCTCCACATATCTTACTTAAGCATTCTCTTGGCAGAAGTACACCCCCCACCCACCCCATCCCCCCACACACACATACACACACACTCACAAACACACACACTCCTTGCCGTATCGCCTCCTGCCTGACTGTTAAAGCAGGCGTGCGTTAGGCTAGGATATCTGCAGGGGTTTCCAAATCCCAATCCTATTTCCTAGTCTAGTCTGTGCACAATGACTCAGGGCCCTGGCCAGTTGCCTTGCCAATCAAGCATTCCGAGCGAGCACAGACCCCACCCCCACCCCACCCCCTGCAGCTCATCACGACGCCAAACTCATAACAAATCAACTCCAGTCCCAACCCAAACACACACACACACACACACACACACACACGTCTTGGAGAACCTAACATCGTCGGCAAACTGAGCCCACCACCATGGTTGGGTGAGCCCACTGAGCACACACACTCACACACACTCACACTCACACAGCCACTTGCTTAAACAACAAGTTGAAATATGAATTCCACTTTAACAGACAGCAAAGATTATTACTGTCTGGCATTCAGAGGCAGCATTGCGGAAAAGGCTTCTCTGCGCAGCAACGATAAGACACAGACCAACTGAAAGACAAACACATTCACACACACACACACACACACACACACACATACAGTAGAGATACACACTCAGACACAACACACAAAAATAAACACTCTAGAAATAAGCACACACACACACACACAGGAAAAAGCAGGCACGCATACACACAAACCCTGGAACTAGCACACACGTACGCACGCACACACAGGAACAAGCAAACAAGCATGCACACACACGCACACACACATATAGGCTAGAAGCAAAGAGTACAGGCTAGAAGCATGCTGAATCAAGCCTGTTTGTCATTACTCATGTTTAAATATTCTGTGTGTTTCTGGTTCAGCTCACACTGACCGCATACTGAGAACAAAGATGGGCCTTTTCCCTTCTCCCCACAACACACACACACACACACACACACACACACACACACACACACACACACACACGAGATAAAAAACAACCACCATCCAGCACAGCAACCCTGCTCAGCAGCCCCAGTGAAATGAGAGGTAATTTTTAATGCAGAAAAAAATGGAATTGGAAAAGCGCTTGACAAGGACGCCTAAAACAAACCCGCCTTCAATCTGGAAGCCTTGCTTCCGTTCTTCATTTGCTGAGCAATCTGAGCTCTCTACCCTAAAGACCATCCTCACTCTCAGAGCTACCCGCCAGCCACAACTTCCTGTTCTATCCAGCAGGCCTGATTGCTACTGTCCTTGCCCTGCAGAGTTCACACACACATACACACACACACACACACACTCACACACACACACACACACACACACACAAACACACACACATATCTCAGGGCAGCACTGACGAATCTATATGTAGCAAAGAGGACATACACTAGCACATAGGTTAGGACTTGCTAGCGCCATTATTTCTCAAAGGCAGCCAGCAATCCAGACAAGGACCCTCATGTAGTCCAGCATATTTCAGTGTGAATTAATTATGACTGTCCCATACGCTTTCCCTTGAGAGCACACAGGCCTTGGGCAGGTCTCTTCTTTGGCTATTTTTAACTACTTCAACCTCATGGATCTTAGTTGTTGTTTTCTGGAGTACAGGTATCTCTTTGGCTTGTGTCTTTTACTGTTCCCAGCCCTTTTGGCGATTGACTGCAGTGTTGGCAAAGAATATTCCATCTAAAAGGAACATTCATCTCAGGCCAGGTGAGCTTAAAGATAAGTTAGAGAGATGTGGTGTCCACATGACTTATGGGAGGACAGGCGTCCATTTCCCAAAAGCATAGTTGCTACAGTAACTAAGTTTGCAACTATGTCGGTTGCAATGCCATTTCCCATTGCCAACTAAGTTGCTAACTGGTTAGCAAGTATGCTTTTGGGAAATGGATGGCAGTTAGCAATTTAGTGCCAATGGGAAATTGCATTGCAACCAACAAATATGCTTTTGGGAAACAGACAGGGGTGGAATGGGACAAAAAAATCAGCCCTGGCATTTCAAACAAGACCAGCCCACCATACTGGTCAGACCATTAGAAAATAAGGCTATGATTACAGTCACAGTGAGAATGTCAGGGCCGTCAGCCCAAATAGTGTGTCGGCCCACCGGGCATTTGCCCCGTGTGCCATATTGCCAGTCCACCCCGGGAAACAGAGGTCTGGCCCAGCGTCCTCCTCTCCTCACAGTAATGCTTCCCTATGTGGGGCTCAAGAGTTCAGTATGTCAGTGAGAGAGAGAGAGAGAGAGAGAGAGAGAGAGAGAGAGAGAGAGAGAGAGAGAAGACAAAAATGACAAGAGGAAACCAATGGAGGGGAAGGCAGGCAGGAAGACAAGGGGGGAGTAGGGACTGTCTGTTCGACATCGTCTCTCCGGCGTGCCGTCCTCGCCGAGCGTCACTCAGCCGCACTGTTCCCCTGTCGAGGCGCGAGTGTGATCACCTGGCCGAGGCGATGCCCTGTCAGTCAGCTGAGCACCGTGCAACCCGGCAACGAGACCCTGTCAGACGCACACTCTACTGAGAGGGATGGGGGGATGGAGCGGAGGAGAGGAGGAGGAGGAGAGGAAGGGGGGAAGGAGGTGGAGGCAGAGTCAATTAACCTGTCAGAAGATACCGCAGTATGGCCCAAGGGGTTGCCCAGGCAACACAAACTCGGAATGTTTCGGGGATTTTCAAAACGTCGCTCAGAAAGCGAGGACGTGCCGAACTTTGGTTTATCTGTGTGTGTTTTGGAGATGATATCTGTCATTTTGTCAGAGTGTATGTGTATGTGTGTGTGTGTGTGTGTGGGTGCAGTATATTATTTTTAAGACTGTGAGTCTCTATCTAATATCTGTGCAGAATGAAAGGTATCAAAACCATTTCACAAAATGGATGTGGAACATGCTCGCGAATATTTCCACATTCATTTTCCAATTTAATAATTCAAAACTCTCTGACAGACATTTTGCACACATACTCACTCACTCGCACACAAACACACACACACACACACTCATACTTACTTGTGCACAAACCACTGCCCTAAAGGCAAATGGTAGGGTGGCAAGATAATGCAACTAGTCACATGTACACATAATATATTATACACACTGGTCATGTGACCATTCATGCGTATGCACACCACACTTGCCACTCATATAGGCTGCTACTTTTCAGAAACACTGCTAGGATTTGTATGAGTTTCCCTATGTTATTCACCATTATTTGTGTGTGTGTCACAGTGTGTGTGTGTGTGTGTGTGTGTGTGTGTGTGTGTGTTTGTGTGCATGCGAGTGTTGTTCGGTTCCACATAGCCTGTGTAATGCGCAGTCAGCACCAGCATACAGACTCAGTAGAAAGCTGTTACTCCTGATTGCCCTAATTAAGAGAGTTCGTTAAGCTCACTCTTTTCCCCCTGGGGGGTGTGGCTTGCTGATGAATAAACACGATGCTTCACCACAGAGAAGCTAATTAACCACATTTACACCTGCAGAATCTGCGTGCACAAACTCAACACAACCTGCATGCATACATCACATACAATAACTCCTCACCCACAAAGGGCCCTATATCATCAAAGTTTGACTTTCATTATAAACCTTGACCCAGAAGGAAAAGTGAGCATGTACCCACAAGCTGCCGAAGATCATATGACCTGTATGCATTCAAAAAATATACACACACACACACACAGCTCTAAACCTGAAATGCAACCTGGTTCCAAGAAACGAGCCAAACACACACACACACACACACACACACATACAGTAATGTTCCTTACAAGTACAATCACATGTATTGATTTATTCCGTACACCTAGGACTAGGTCACTGGCGGTTTCTTGCTCCCGCTTGATGTTTTGGCCCGTTTCAGCACCATGGACAGAGACACATGGAATCCTCGCGGGACTCCTCCGGCCTCCCCGGGCAGATTACAGCAGGGCAGGCCCAGGCATTATCACTGAAGCCTCTGCTCACTACGGGCCTTCACGTGCTTGTGCGAGCCTGCGTGGGTGGTGGAGACCACAGTGACATTTCTTAATGAGAATCAGCACCCCTGGCCGTGTAGCACGGCGTGACATCCTCTCCGGTTTCTCACGGTCGCGCATTCTCTCTCGCCCCTTCAACTGTCAAAGCTATGACAGAACGGTGCTCTGGCGGGAGATGAGAGCTAAGATAGAAAAGCACGGGACTCAACTCACTCTGCTGTTTACGGGCCAGATGCATGGGAACGTTAAGGTGCAGAAACACCCTTGTCCACCTCCAACACACACACACAGCGTGAGAGCGGCACATCACGCAGGGCTACACTCACACACACAGCACGAGCTCACCCCAGCAGACAGAGTTCCACTCACACACACACACACACACACACACACAGTGAGCATGAGAGAATCATTGATGGGCAACAAGACTTCAGACTAACACTAGGTAACACACACACACACACACACACACACACACACACTTACCGCGCTGCTCGGGCTCTCCGCGGGACGCCGCTCAGTAGAGGTCCTCCTCCGTGAAGAGGCTGATTGTGCGTGAATGTGTACACCGTGCGTGTGACCAAAACAATGATTTTTGTCTTAATTGCTTTGTTTACAGAAATTATTGATGCCGAGTTCCAAAAAAATCACATCTAAAACCCTGACTTGGCGGTCCAAACTGGCGTGTAATAAAATTATTAATATTGCGTGATAATGGTTTCGTGCGTATAAATATAAAGATTGTTCTAGAAACCCAACCTATAATCCAAACCGAAATCGGCCGATAACAGTCGAACAGACAAAGTTGTGCAATTTTTTTTATGTGCTGAGAATACAGTTGTGCCTCGGTCAATGTATTGCTCGATCGAAAATCACTGACATCACACACACAACATGGAGCTCACAGGGAAATGTAAAGCGTCTCCAAGTTGCATTTTATCGGATATGTTCACGCGCTGTCAGTGACAAGCCTATAACACATTCTATCAGCATCTCACGATTATACTCACACACTCCAAACGCCCATGAAAATCCCGTTTCTCAATGGCTACGACTAGCAGCGAAAAATAAATAACAACTCTCGGTAGCGGTGCTTTTGACAATACTGTGCTTTATGCTAATAATTTATATAGCCAAACTGTGCTAATTTTTGGAGCCTGAAGCATAAGAAAAATGTAACGTAAATTTTGTCAGATGATGGCACGATTACAAAAAAAAACCACAGCATCTACACACGGACGACGACAACGACAAACGGTACACCTCCCTCTCTCCTCCCTTCCTTCCTTCTAGCTCTCCCATCAGTCCCTCACTCACTCACGACGTCACAGGGGCGAGACGCAACGTTAACTCTTCCACAGCGCTCTCGCCCGCGCTCGCTCTCATCTGCAGTAGCCTGGTCTCGCTTACGATACAATCCACGAGGACGGCGACGGTAGAATGGTGGGAATTAGAGTGCTGATTGGCTGCTGGAGAGACAGATGGTGCGCGCATATCCTAGATAAATAGTACAGACCACCACCCCCGCCCACCCCTCTGCCGCTCGGATGGCTTGGTGCGCGCGGCCAATGGAAACCGGTTCCTTTTCCTTTTCTCCCCTCTTATGTGTTGTCAGGTTGATGCATGTACTCACGCTTCGAGTGTAGCCTAATATACTTATTTCTGCGGCGACACGACGCTGTTGTCGCTTCTCGTTGAAATTCCATTAGAGGGGGAGACAAGGATCAGCGCTGCCGGACTTCTGTTGTCACTGCAGGATTATCCCTTTTATTATTCATTATTTCAGCGGTTTGCGTGCAAAAGCCATCCATGGTAAGCGGCGCACGGAATCCCATCACTGCAGGCTTTGCAGGGGAAGTGAGCGGATGAGTCATGCTGGCTGAAAGAGTTCAGGCCGAAGGCAGGGGAGTGAGCCATTGCGCATGGACATGAATGGATACATTTCAAAAAGGTTGACAGCCAGAAAGAAGTGAATGTTTGAAAATCAAACCATCAATTACGAGAGCAAAAAGCGGTCATAAATGAGATTGTTACATAAATACAACTCTACACAATGAAACTAACTTCAATCCATAGGCCCATTACATCACCATGATTAGTTTTTTTTTCATTACTGATAAAACCCATATTTGCCCTTTATGACCAGGCCAAGTCCAAAGGATGTTGCACTGATCTAATACAGCAACAGCAACCAATTTCACAAATGAAAACAGTGCATCTTATTTTGTCATAAGCCAAAAGCCAGCCCAGTTTCTGGGCAAGGCAAGGCAATGCAATGCAAGGCAAGCCAAAAGCCAGCTCATTTTCTGGGGGAAACAATGTACAGGCCCCAGAGTCTCAGTAGACCCCTTGGGATTCAACCGTCTCTGCACACTTTGGTCAGGTTTTAGTAGAGAACTTTCCTTTCCATCTAAACTGTGACAGACATTTCATCAAATGCAAGCAGATTAGTAGACCTCACCTCTGGGTAGAAGGAAAAATAATATGACCCCCCCCCCCTCCCCATCCACACACACACACACACACACACACACAGCCCTCTACAACACCCTTGCATGTAAATACACAAAATACTTTATATAAAGCAGCCACTACAGACTATTTTTGACAACTCACAATTGTAGTATACTATGTGAAACCATTCATTTTTACACTATTCTGAAGCACGGGTACATTTCTGACAAATATCCTGAGCCCGGTGGGAGAAGAGACTTGTGTATTCAGGTGTGGTGGATGTGATACATTTGTTGGAGAAAAGATTTACAGATGTATTGTTTTTATCTATAATTGTCAGGTTGTTCTCCTTGTGCACTCTGTAACCCGCTGGAGCAGCTACTGTAGCCTTCTCATGACACTCACACAGGATGGATGAATGCACCCTCTCAGCTGCCACTGATGTCTCCATCCGAGTGGCGCCCGACACCAGATCTAACAGCATGCTCATGGTTCTTAAGCTGTCAGCTCTGCTGGAGCCGACCAAGCGTGCCTGAAGCTATCTGGCCCAGCTGACTGAATGACTGACTGGCCTCCGGTTATTAGTGTTGTGTTGTCAGCATTGCAACTGTTACAACGGACACCTCAGGATGTTCTGAAGGGCGAATATCTGTGTCTCTGTGTCTCTAGTATCTGCCAGAAATACTGTGCACACCTGTAGAGTAGATATGATGGCCAATGGCATATGCCTTTACCTGTTAGGAATATTATTTTCAGTCACTGCAAAGGTTCAAATGGACACAGAGATATTATGACAGCAACATATTGTGACAGGCAATCCACAGCTCTACCTGTCATAAGAGTTGTCAGTCCAATTTCTTGGTAAACCTTTCACACATCAGAGTCAAAGTGCTGTTGTATTGTTAATACAGCCAAACACAGGTGGCTGGTATCATGTTTTACTATATTGTACGGTACCTGAACAAATATATGTGCATAATTATGCACGGTCACAACAACTATTAAATTAAGCTTTTTTGATGACGAGAAAGTAAGCTTCTCTCCTGCTGTCCCCAAATACCTTACGGATAAAGAAAAAAAAATACTTGTAAACAAACAACTGACATTACCCTGGCAGTCCTCTCCTCGGTTCTCTCCTCTCCTCTTGTGTTGTCTTGAGCCCGCTGGGTAATCTGGTTTAGCCCTCGTTTCCTGCTCCTGCTGCATATTCCTCCACATCAATCACTAAAACAGGCCTGGGCTGTCTGCTCTCCTCCGTTCCACGCCGCTCACAGTCACAGCACGCCGTATCTCAGCCATAGGAGGGGCCCTGCTACACAGAGAGATCAGGATGAGAGAGACACTACTGAGCATTCTGCCTGCAACAGTGTGTGCTCACTCAGACGCCTGTAGTACTGGGCCAGGAGAAGGGAAGGCACACTAAATATATCCATTTGTTTTGTCTGTCCATCCATCAATCCATCCCTCCCTTTCTTTCCCTCTCAAGCCTGCTACAGAACAGACGGAAATCACTCTGAAAATCACAAGAAATCACTACTTGAGGTCGAAAATTGAAGTCCACAACTTTACAAAAGCCTATCAAGCACATCAATCTCTCTCTGTTCAGCCTGGCTGTCATGTTCCTCCTTCCTTCTCTCCCTTCCTCTGCTTTTTTTTTTTATTAACACCCACCAGCCATCACCCACTGGCCTTGGCTGCAATCACTGTCAATCACCACTTGCTCTTCCAAGCCCCATTGTCCAATTTCACAGCTCTCCCCTAATGCTTTCCCCCTCCGTCCATTTACCCTGCCCTTAAATCATCTCTCACTTGCTCCTTCCACTGTCCATCCTCTCTGCTACACCTTCTCTCTCTCTCTCTCTCTGTGGAGCTCACACTGGAGGTCTGACATCTTTATTTAAATGGCTAATACTAGGTAGGAAATGGACCTCTCCACACCTCTTTCTCCCTGCTGATGATGACCAGTGTGATAGTCTTTAGCCCCTCTGTCCAACCTCTGGGTCCACCCCTAATTGAATCTGTCTCTCACTTTCTGTCGCTGGGGCTACATCCCTCTCCGCCTCTCTCCCAGGCTGCTTCTGTAAGGAGTCCTCATCCATCACCTTCTCCCCATCTGCTGCCCTGCCGGCAGCACCCCAACCTGCCCACCCCCAACCCACAGCCCTCTGGCTCAGACCGCAATCGGAATCTTCACCTGGATGTTCCATCACTGCTCCTTACGCTCACTGGGGTGTCCAGTCGCCAATCTCACCATTATCTCTTCCATGTTGTACATGTGTTCTTTTCCCCCAGGGAAGAAGTTGGAGTACCTATGTTTCTTTTTCCTGCAGACTGTGTTGCAAGCCTTGATCCTTTATAGGGACACTGCGGGGTTTTTTGCTGTCAAGCTGGTTAAATAGCTACATAAAAGGCATTTAAAAAATGTTCAGTCTTTCTGGCAATACTAGAACATGCCCGTGATGTCTGATAGCAAAATTAGCAATGTCATGCTGTAACTAAGTTTCTTGCGGTGGTTTCCTACACCCCACCCAGAACTACGCAGTGCATATCCTGAATGACTGGGGGGGAAACAAATTTTTAAGCATTTTATTTTGTCCGAAGGGCTACATTGGCGTTTAGATTTTCACTACGGGGCCGGGTGTTAACACGTTGATGCTGGTAAATTGGAAATCTCAAACCAGTAGGCTGGTAGAAAGTCTCACTTTCTTCAGAGGACATGTTAACATGCAGGGTTAAAAGGGGGATTTGTATTTCATGACTACAACAAATTTGATAATGTAGGCCTATAATCGAAGTCTCCTTGGCTAAAAGGTAAATTATTCTACTTTGGGAAGGCTCCATGGGCCGGATTAAATAGCTTGGCAGGCCGCATATGGCCCCCGGGCCTTAGTTTGCCCAGGCCTGGTCTATGTCATCAAATTAATTTGGAGATGGTACCAAAACAAATTCTCTGATAATGTATACCTCAAACAGGGATCATCACTGTTAACAGTGTGATAGTAAGAAAAAAAAAAGAACCTTGAGCCTGAGTGGGATTGTTCAATAAAAGTTTTAATCATCTGTTATTCAATAAATTACATCATCATTAATAAGTTAACCAGTCAGTCAGCATAGTTCAGTATTGTAATACATCACCTGCACAGCCAACACACAAACAGGTATGTACAGCAGAGGGGTGTATGTACAGAACACTGGGTCTGAGGCAAGCACTATGTACAACAGGTAGGTAGGTACCATAGAGGGTGGGGCATGGGTGAGGGTGGGGGTTAGTAGTACTATGTCCAGAGGAGAGGGGTGCTAGGGGTTGTGTGCACAGTGTGAGAGGGCCTACTGGGAGCAGACAAGAAGAAGAGACGAGGGCAGCCGAGTGCACAGACACAAGGGGCCATTGAAAGCAGATGGGAGGACATGAGGTGGGTGGATAAGACTAATCCCGTGTCAGGAATTAAGGGCCGCTTCTCCGCCGGGGGTTTTAAGACAAACCAAACCACTGATCTGAGGACAGTCAGTCACGGTGAGCGCTGACCTAACAAAGCAGCGCTGTCAAAAGCGTCAAAGTCAAGAATAATCACTGCTGAGGAAAAGAGAGAGCGAGGGAGAGGGAGAGAGAAAAGGAGAGAGAGAGGGAGGGAGTGTGCGCACTATGGTACTTCATCAGTTAATAAGACTTGTAGTAAGACAGCTGTCCCAAGCCAGTCGCAATTATACCATTAACCTCCGTCCAGAGTCACTGTGGCACTGTGGGTAACGGGAGGAGGAGGCCAGAGGGGACGGTAATGAGGATGGAGGGATGGAAGGAAAAGAAGGGATGGAAGGAATGAAGGGCAGGAAAAAGAAAAGAGGATGACAAATGACTGAGATGAGAGGAGCAATGAGACGAATAAAGGATAAGTTGGAATAGAACGGGCTCGGGGTAAAAGAAAATTAAAAATCGGGGCCAGCTTGTGCCTCTAAGTCAGCAAAATATATCCGGCGTCATGACAAAAAAAAATCTAAGACAAAATAATCAACTCCTTTTTCTGTGTGACTCCAGCAGAGTAAACAGCAGAAACACAGACGCAGAGGAGCAAAGAAAATATGAAAAAATAAATAATTATAAAAAAAAATATCAAAGAGCGCTCTCGCGTCCAACCAAAAACAGCACATTAACGTCAGTAGTCTTGGGCTTCTGCAAGATGATTCAGGACTGCTGGGACTACTGCGTAGGCAGCACAACCATGACATCATCTGTCTCTGGCGGATCTTTTGATCATCGGCATCTTTACAGATAGAGTGTGTGTGTGTGTACGTTTGTGTGGATGAAACCTGTGTGTGTGTGTGTGTTTGAGTGTGTGCGCACAGCATCAAGTCAAGTAGAATTGTGTCAGCATCGTGCACACTGCCAAGAAATACACACACGCCCAAGTGTGTGTGTGTGTGTGTGAGGTTGTGTCAGTGTTCGCCTGGGCGTGTGTTTAAATCAGACAAGCCTCACAAGAGTCACCTTCAGTCTTCCTGCATAAAGTGCTGCATTAGTGTTGCAGAGAGAGAGCGAGAGAGAAGATACTAGAATGGTGGTGGTGGTGGTGGTGGTGGGGGGGTGTAGACTAGAGGGGTTGGTGGCTTTGATGTTGCTATTCTTACGAGCAGCGATCAGGATGCGCGGCGGTGTCCGTTTTCAAATGATGGGCCGATCACAGCAACCTTTCGGAGCAGCCTGACCTTTCGTCTGGATTCTCTTCTGTCTTCTTGTCTGAAAGAGAGTCCCTTAAACCCCCCTACCCCCTCGTTCCTCAAACATCGACATCGGGCTGGAATATGAAACTGGTGAGGAGAGGAAGGACTTTGAATCCCACAGGAGCTCCCTTCACATTTCCCACCCGTCTTAAAGTGCGTTTTTAATAGGCGTCTTCTGTGTGTGTGTGTGTGTGTGTGTGTGTGTGTGTGTGTGTGTGTGTGTGTGTGTTCCAGAGGCAAAGTAGCAGAAGCGAATCATAGCTATTCTGTCAGGATGTGTAGTTATTACCATGGCCATGCTGAACCTCTGTCCACAGAGACAGGGTTGACTCTACACCTCCCCCTCCCCCATGCACACGCACACACACACACACACACACACACACACACACACACTTTTTAGTCCTGACAGTAAAAAGGAAGGTTCTCTGTGGAGTGTGTATGCGTGTTCATCAGCATGCAAGTGAGCAGCAGTTAGCAGAGAGGCTCAAATTCACTTCCTCCATACGGAAGTGGCAGATACTGGCTAGAGTGGGGGAGGAGGGAGCGCATGTCTGTATATTTCTGCTTGGTTGCAATATTAATGTATCTGTGTGTGTGTGTGTGTGTGGGATGTGAGATCCTTATGGACTGACTCTCCTGTGGTATCTGAGTGTGAGTGTGTCTTGTCTGTATAGATATGTGAATATTTGTGTGTGTGTGTGTGTGTGTGTGTGTGTGTGTGTGTCTTTCCTTACAAGCTAACACTCCTGTGGTGCTGCTTGACAAAACTCTGCTGCCTCTCAGCTCCGACTGCTCCCCTCTCCACGGCCAGCCCTCCCTCCTTGGGTGCCGTGCTCTCCTCCTCCGTCCCCGTCCCCGTCCCCTTCTCTCTCTCCCTCTCTCGCTCTCTCTGCCTCTCTCTCTCCATCTCCATCAGGGCCCTCTCCCTCTCCAGGTCTTCCCCCAGCAGACTCCCCACGTCGCTCAGCTCCCCCAGGTGCTCCACGCTGTCGCACTTCTCCAGGTCCGAGGCGATGGTCTGCAGGCTGATGACCGACATGGAGTCGGAGCCCGCCTTCTCCTGTTGGCCCCACCCACTCTCCCGGTGACGCTCCACCCACTGGCGGGTCTTCTCTGAGTCGGCCCACTCGTTGTCGGCCAATGTTGCCCCAACCACGCCCCCGTACGCCCCGGCCTGCACCGCCGCTTCCTCCTTCTCGGCCTCGGCGCCCACGGGCGAGCTGCGGCCCTGGCAGGTGCGGATCCTCTGTCGGGCGGCGCGCATGCGGCCCCGCTGGGCGTGGATCTGCTCGCTGATCTGCTCCAGGTTACGCAGGGCCACCGAGTAGCGGGTCTTCACCTTCGCCACACGCTCCTCCAACTGCACCACTTTGGACTTGTGCTCCTGGAATACACACACACACACACACACACACACACACACACACACACACACACACAGACACAAACACACACAGACACACACACACGAGCACACACACACAAACACTCAAATTAGCTTCAGTAAAACAGTGCAGCACATGAATCCAAACTATCAGAGCCCAAAGTGTTAATGAGTACACTCCGTAAGATCATGCACTATTAGCATTTAGATGAAGCGTTTTGTAATCATACGGCACATTCGCTAATTATCCACAAATACCTACAATTAATCTGATTGCTGCTAATTTTCAAGAAATTACATCAAAACAGATTTAGTTATTCAACGCAATTAAGGGAATGTGAAGTAAAAATGTCAGGGTGCACTAAAAGTTTTGGCAATTATTGAAAACTGCACAACATCCCCTGATAGTACTTATTAGTGAGCCGCTGTAGTTCAGTCGGCAATGTGTCCACATCCAAGTCAACATGCTAGAGGACAGTAGAGAAGGTCTTACCTGAACAAACACCCAACTAATACAAAACATTGCAAACAGTAAATATATATGCATGAGAGGTTTCATTCTCACAATTCTTGCAAATGTATGTGCTTCACCAAAACCTTTTCATGTATTACTTGCTCAACCTCATACTTGGAAGATGGAACAGTTGGGGAATTTTCAAAGTTGGATTCATCTTTCAGTAAGATCTTGGTTAAAACAACTTGAAGCAGCTATGTGAAAAAGCTTTGGGTCCACAGTGGTCTTGAAAGCAGCTCAGTTTTTGCCTGCATTTTGACATTACATTTTGGCTAGACATAATATCAATCATGTAAATGAAAACTAGCTAGCCTCATTGCAATTAGCCCAACCTGAAATACAGTACTGCAAACTGTAAAAAAAAAAATCCTTAGTATAAGGTCACTTTGCAAGGCTACTCATGCTCTGACCACATTAGATGAGATAGTAGAGTTGGGCATCAGTGTGTGTGCTGCATGTATGTGTGTGTGTGTGTGTGTGTGTGTGTGTCTGTCCCCTACCTCTAGGATGTGGTTGAACTGGGCCTTGAGCTCAAAGTAAGGTTTGGACTTGATGATGACCCTCTTGAGGGCCTTCTGCAGTGTCTGCACGCGGGCCTCGGCCTCCTGGCACAGCTGGGTGACGCGCTGGTGCTCCCGCTCGCTCCGCAGGCGCTCCTCCTCCGCCTCGTTCACCTGCCGCCGCCACAACACACCACACACACAAACTGCTGAGGAGAGCTATGGAAACATCGCTGCTCTCGGCGGAAAAATCCCTCCCACAGCGACACACACACACACACACACACACACACACACACACACACACACACACACACACACACACACACACACACACACACACACACACCCGGTACTCAGAGCACTTGAGGCTCCAGCTAAACAAATCACATAAATCTCCTCCCCAGGATGCCATAGAGAAAAACAAAATAGTAGTAAAATAATCATTTGAAAAGGCCCTACGTGAATTTGTAAAGTTGGACTAAACAAACAGCATCACAGTCCCACACTCTCCACAGTCCACACACGCACACTGTTGTGCCCAATTAATGAGTGCAGTCCTAGTGCCTGGGGGGGAAGCACGACTACCTGACTTGAGCTATTCATTCCATTTCGCCATACAAATCATCTAATAAAAAGCCAAAAAATACTCTAAAAGATTCATTTGCATTTCCATTCTCTCCTTTCCTTCAGGAGCCGTTTCTAAATATGGAGCTTTCCATGGAGTTTTACAGTTAGTTTTACAGTTGGCTTACAAAGTCATGTGAACATCATCTTTTAATCATGTGAAAAATTGTATGAGTGGTTGAACAGCTTGTTTTGTGAATCAGAAAATTAAAGGTAGGGTAGGAGTTCCTGGAAAAACGTTCACGCAAGCTAAAATTGAAAATACATAATTCTTTAGACTTCCCCTGAAGGCCCCCCTCCAGAGTACAGATAGAGTGCTGACTATGGCACAGAGGGGAGAAAGGGAGGGACAAATGGTAGTTTGATAGACATACAGTATGCTGCTCAGAATTATTGGATGCAGTATTTTCCATCCTGTTCATCCCACAGTTAGTTTTGTATTAGAGGGGATTATGAGCAATTTAGTGAAAAGTTCTGCAGGAAAACATCTGATACCCTACCTTAAATATGCCATGCATACTTCTAAGTCTGTGTGTGTGTGTGTGTGTGTGTGTGTGTGTACCTTGGAAGTAGCATGATTCAGCATCTCCTGCCAGGTGGGATCCAGAGTGTTTTTATCGGCCAGTAGCCCCTGCTCTGCCACATAGACCATCTCTCGTGCCGCTGTGTGCATGGAGACGGCCCGCTCGTACCGCAGCGCCGCCTTCTGCGTCTCCTGCTGGGCCTGTGGACCAATCACAACCCGTCTCTAGTCAGCCAATCAGCGCATGCTCACCGAGTCATCTTTGGGATACAGGTGCCAAATCTCATATACATGGCTAATTTCACAAGTTTGTACATGTAACAAGTGACAATAAAGAATCATCATCATCATCATCATCATCATCATTAAAGCCCATGGGCCAATGAAAAAATCTGGGAAGAATAAATGCAATATGTAATAATAATGGTGTTATTAAACATATGTTCACCAATATTATCAGGCAGGTTTACACACACACACACACACACACACACACACACACACACACACACACTTACCTCCTTAGCAAGTCTGCGAGCCTCATAATAAGGCCTGGCCTTCTCGATACAGGTGCCCAGCTGTGAGCCCTGAGCATTGAGTTTCCGAGCTGAATCTGTCAGGATGCGCCTGTAGCTGGACCTTGCCTCCTGATGGAGTGAACAAGCCAAACAGAGGAAAAGAGAGTTACAAGAAAGAAAGAAAATCAAACAAAGGGAAGCACACAAAATTATTATCATAAATAAACTACTATGTCTTACAATGGTGAATCCTGCCAAAACTTCTTGCAAGCTCTTTTTTTTTGTAAGCTCTGGTGTAGCATCATTGAGTCGAATTCAATTCAATAATATTTGACAGCGCCAGTTACAATACAACCGTCTCGTGCACTTCTAGGATACAGCCCAACTCAACACACTAATCAAATCATATTCTCACATATGAAATATATATACAAACATTTGACATTTTGATGTGATTAGCCTAAATTATTCAATCGGAGGGTTTAGCTAAGAGCATTCAAAACTAGAAAAGTACTCAGAGAGAGCTGACCTCCACCAAGGCAATATGGTCACTGACACCACCAACCACACTAAGTCTGAAAATTTCATCCATATCTGTACAGTACCTTTTTTGTACACAGACAGAAAGATGCCTTTGTGGAGGTAATAAAATCATTTAGGCCTGATAATAACAAAAAAGCCAGATACACCGCGCTCTCCCCTTCTTTGTCCGTGTGCGTGATCAGAGAGTTTATCTTAAATTTGCACAGATGATCGCACTCTGATTACTTTAAATCTTCTTTTTATTCTTTTTCACATTTCAGGTGAGGACATACAAACAGACGTTTCGACGTCTGCCTTTGTCAGTGTGTGATAATGACAACAATGGCCAGTAATAATAAGCTTATGCCAGTAATCCATCAATTCATCCAACAGATTATGCCACAAGTGTTTGCTGAGATTGATTGAATGAGTCTCTATGCTTCTCACATGTGATAGTTGACACATAATATTTGCTCTGGAGAGATTTAGGCTAAAGGCACTCCAGTGAACAAACACATGAATATCATTACGTCTACAGCATACCACCTAGATAGCTGAAGCAACAAAGTCAACATATTCATGGTAATCACACACACGCACAATGACCAAACTACTTTTCCAATAGTTCCACCGGAGATGGATAGTGTAGCCTATGCACAAGGCACTAAATTAGGAGCTTCAGACAAACCCCATGTTAGGCTACACCTGCAAGGCCCTTTTATTAACCTGAGCACACAGGCCTGACATGACACAGGCAACATCTCTGTCATCACTCATGTCATCAGTAGGAAAAGATTCAAGGAATTTCACTTCCTTACACGTCATGAGTGGAACATTACATTATAGGAACTATGACGATTACTTTTTAGCATTAAATGCATCATGGCTCATCTCCAACTGTTGGGGACTATAGTATGCAGAGAATTACCAAGTCATCGGGAGATGATTTATTTCCAACCAGGCTTTCAATGATAAATCTATTAATCAATCCTTGACACCATCAACTCAAAGATGATATAATTACATAGAAAAAGAGTGGTACACCTAGGGTTAGGGCCTAGTGGATATCTGATCTTTGTAGTCTGATGGGTTTACCAGAAGATTAGCAATAGGCCTATAGGCTTTCTTTTTGTTGAGACGCCTCTAACAGGCAGCTTCACAAATATCTCTACCAAAACTTTACAGGCACCTACAAAATCGATTATATTTAAAAACCAAACACATTACTGACTAAATCTATATAAAAGGTCCAGCCTTAATAGAATTCTTTAGGCCTAAACACCTTGGACAGGACAGAGGTTGCAAGCCTTGTCCTTAACCAGTGCTACTGAGATGATAGGATTTTATTAGTAGGACCAATGAAACTAATAAACAAACTCTGTTACTCACATCCAGTTGCAGTTCCAGTCGATTGATCTCATCACTGGCCTGGTTTAGATGTTCCAGCTCTTCCTGCAGAAAGGAGAAGGCCCACCAGCCTTGACGTTACATGTACACCTAAAACACCTTCTGGCAACTGTTCTGTTTGGCTGCATCATCTACCTGCCTAACGTGAACTGTGAGTTTTTATCACTGGTTTCGTCTATAAAAAAAAAAGACTGTAACGAGAGTTGTTTAAGATTAGTAACATCTGTAAGGCAGACTCTTTGCTTTGTTTTATCTTTGGCTTTAGTCATTATGAGAGATTACAGTGGTTATTTTACCTGGATTCTTGGATCCAGTTCTTCCTCGTACGCCTCTGTTTCCTCGTCCACAGACTTCTCTTTTGCAGGAGCACCACTAACTGCACAGTCACCCTCCACCTCCTCGCCATTTTTTTCATTTCCCCCATCTCCACCTCTGTCTTTCAGCTCCCCTTCTCTCTCCTCTGCTTCTTCGCCCGGGGTCTCCTCTCTCCAATCTGCCGACTCCGTCACTCCAGAACCCGGAGGATTCTCACGCAAGCTCCCTGCTTCCATAAGAGGCCTTGACGTCGAGCAGGTTGCTCAGTCAAATACAACGATAAAAAATGTATCACACAGGAATATTTAAAATAAGGCATCTAAGATATTTTGTCATCACGCTGACATCTTAAGACAAATTCCTCATTAGGAGAGACAAAACAACGTAAACATTTCACTCAAAGCGTTTGTTATTAGCAGGTATTAGCCAGATGCTAGCGAAAAAGATAACAGCAGCATTAGTTTCACGGTAGGCTGAATATTCGGATGTTAGAGAGCTGCCTTTAACATGAACGAAAGAGCTGCCGTTAATATAAAACGAAATTTTAAAAATACTCAAATTAAAATCTTAAAACAATGTATTGCGCGCATGGGTGGTTTAGTCATGGAATGTCTTCAAATGGTAGATCCCCCACCCTTCCCAGCTCCAGCCACCAGCTCGTTTCACACAGCTGGGCTGGCAGGTTCACACTCCCCCAGATCCACCAAAGGGCGGTCTGACGAATGGAAACAATGTTATCACAGCAATCTACTTTGCGAATAAATGCGTTTCCAAGTTATTTATTAAATCACATTTACAAATAAAATTACAATACAGTTACAAAAACTAGGCTGCATCAAAGTCTCTATAAATGCAAAGCAATTGCAGAAGAAAATATTGCATACAGAGTGCATTTTTTATTCCACCATAGCCAGTGTAGGTTTATACTTGAATAGACTGTGGTCAGTGTTTCATAGCACAATTGCCACAATCTATCTTAAACCATGTGTCAAAGAGTTCCATTGTTGGCTGTGACCAAGTGTTTGTCTGCCCAACTGACTTTTCATGTTGCGCAAGTGGCCTGCCACCAACTTCTTCTGGGAAGATGAGCCTTGAACATCAGTGTCCTCACTCATCCTGGTTTGCTAAGATTTTACAGCCATAGCATAGCCCTGACTCAATCTAGGGAGCTTTGGGTGACAATGTGCTATTTCTGTTAAGTATGACTCTTCTGTCTCTTCCAGAATCTCTTCACCTCGCTGTGCCCATGAGGCGTAACCACCATGACCCTGTGCGTAGGGTTCTGCCATACCAATACCCCTAAGCCCTGTAGGGAAAAAGAAACAGAGACAAGTATAAGTACAAACACTCTTTTGATCCTGTCAGGAAAATTGGACCTCAGCATTTATCTCAATCATGAATTAGAATAACCCACACAGCACACAGTAAACACACAGTGAGGTGAAGCACACTCTAACTTTGAGCAGTGGGCTGCCTGCTACAGAGATGCCTGGGGGGCAGAGAGGGGTTAGGGGCCTTGCTCAAGGGCACTTCAGTTGTGAGCATGGGAGAGCAGTGCTGAACCACTTCCCTCGCCCACCTATGGTCGGAGACCGAACCAATAGCAACCATTGATCTCTCAAAGAATAAAAGAACAGTTCCTCTTGGGAGATCAGTGGTGGCAACCCTTCGTATAAAGATTCAAACATTCACAAACATTCACAAACATAACATGCTCTAAACTGTGATGCTGAGGATGGGACATGGCTAACTGCCAGGAAAACTGAACATGAAAGTATGTATAGGTTTGCACAGGAGGTTCACTCATGTGCACACTACTGTTATATAACATAATTGAGAATGTCTGAAAGTCTAACACTCACCATAAAGGTCTATGGCCAAGAGAGCTACAATCATACACACACACACACACACACACACACACATACACACGCACACACTTCACATATTCACCTGAGCTCTGTCTCGAAGCACCTCAAAGTCGGCTTGGGAAAGGAATTGATTATACAGCACTCCTGTGAATGGACAAAGAATAAGTGTGAGCGGCACAATGAGAAGAAACCGGACAGAGAAAGACAGAGGAGGGGTCAAGTCAAAGGGCATCATCTTTAAAGGTCGACTCCGCCATCACTAGCAAAATCCATTTCCTTTTTCATTACCCCAGGTTACAAAAATGGCCCACACCCTGAGGCTGAAGTTACAACACATGCACAGCAGCGCAAAGCTGACTAAATGGCTCCATCATACAGTCCTTTCAAATGCCAGTCAATTAATCCTTACATAGGTGACCTTTGCATGATGGAATGGGGAAACTGCTTTGACAACCCGAGCGGTCTTATCATGACAATTGAATTAAATCGTTTTTTCACCATTTAAAGTCAATCCGGGCACACCTATAACTACTGAACCACACACACATATACACACACACACACACACACACACAAAAGACACACACCCTCTGAGAACTGCAGTCGGTCCTTTTCAAGTTCCCAAAGTCTGATTTGATCAGTGATAGTCGGGGGGAGAACCGGAGTCTGGGAAATAAGTAAAAGATAAAAAAAGGAAAACAAATGATGAAAAGATCACATGAAAACAGAGCCTGCCTTTGAAGTAACTGGATCAAAATTACAAAAACAGCTGTACAAGAGATTGCTTATCAGAACTTGGTAACAGCTCTGAAAAACAGGTCTGACAGAGTACTTTGATATGCGAGTTTTCAAAAGAACAAGCAACCAAAACTGAGATTGGCCACTCTAATTAGGCAAGACATAACTATCAGAAAGAAAAAGGACACTCCCAGAGAAATGGATATCCCTGCATGTCAATTATTTAGCACGTGTACCACACATTGAAGAGATTGGGTATAATGGTTTGAAGTTGGTTGATAATTAGTAAGAAATACTATTATCACATTATGATTATCACAAGTATTGAGTGTTTCCAGGATCATAACTGTTAAATGTCAAGGATTTTTATTGGCCTGTCCACACACAACCACCAAAAATCATAGACACAGTACCTGTTTGAGCATGATTGGGTGTGCTCTGGTCCGCAGGAAGTGGATGATCTGAGGAAACACACATTATTCATTAACTCAGCCATCAACTCTGCTGACAGGTATTCCACTTTTTCAGTGTAATTATCAGAGCTGTCAACGGCTTAAAAAATAATTGAATTTAAAGGAGAAATTTGGTGTGATAAGGACCCAAAGTATATTGCAAAATCCTTAAAAGTTGGAACGTTTGCAAGGGAGCAGAATTTTGAGACATTTGAGCAGGCCGGGGGAAAAAACAAACAAACACTTGCTCGTTGTAGCTTCCGGGGGCATCCAGCTTGGGGGTAAGTAGTTATCTGTACAATTACTAAGTTTTCAATGCCTAGTTTTAAATGTTGGAACTATCATTATACTATAAACTAAGTGTGGGGCTATTTCAAGCCTTTCTATGGTTTAAAACAGCAATTTGGCTAATAACACCTAGGTAGATGCCCCTGGAAGATACAACTAGCGTGTGGTTTTCTCTGGCCTGCAAGAACGTCTCAAAATTCTGCTACCGGCAAGTATTCCAACTTTTTATGATGTTACAATATACTTTGGGTCCTTATCACCCCAAATTTCTCCTTTAATGTAATAACAAAATATAAATCTTAAATCCCATGATAACAGATAAGGCATAATATCTCTCCCAACTTTATGAATGCACATGAAAATTTCTGAGAAGTATGAAAATTTCATCACCACAAAGATATGAGTAATCCTGCCTTTTGTTATGAGTTACTGTGAACACCCCCCCCATCTTAAAACAATTGTGTCGTCTCTGGCCAGATGGTACCTGCTGTGCAGTGATGCCGTTAGCGATGGCTTGCTGCACCGACTCCCTGGTGACCTGCGCCACCACCACATCAGGGAACCTATAGAGCATCTCGCTGAACAGAGCCACCAGAGCTATCTGCAGCTCAGAGTCTAGGACAGGAAGGGAGGAGGAGGGAGAGAGAAAGGGGAGAGGGGAGGAGAGAGAGACAGGGTGTGTGGAGGGTGGCAGAGTGAGAGGGAGAAGGAATAGCATTTAAAAAAAATGTTTGGGGCAGAGTTAAGAGACTTGTGGGAAATGGAAGGAAGGTTTAAGAGGGTGGGTGTTGGCTGAGTGTATGTTTTTAACCTCAGTTTGTATGCAGAATAATTTAAATCCTTTTAAAAATTTAAAGCTGGAGACTGTCATGAGGCAGACTTGCAGCAGCTACAGCAAGATGAACACTACAGCGGCTGAATGGCCTAGGCCATTGAACGAAGGAGTTGGATTAAAGCTAAATTGTGATAGCACTGCAATAAATGATTAGCTCGGACACATTTTTTTTATTTTACCTGGATCGTCCTGACTTTCAAGAGATTCTGAGTTGGTCAAGCGACCATCCATTTTTCATGTCATCATTATAACTGGTGCGTAGTTCTTAACCACAGGTGACAAATGTGTCACACACACAGCAACAGATGCCAGAGATACGTGCTGGTTACTAACAACAATGGAATCTCGCAATCAACAATTACACATTTTCAGCGAGGGCTGCTCACAGAATTCTTCTTAAATTCAGTAGAAATGACCCCTGTTTAGCAACAGTGGATTACATCACAGAGAGGTTAGAGGCAAAGGCTAAATCCAATGGTCATGCTGATGTGTGATACATTAATATATGTTTTATAGAAAAAAATGAACCACATCCCGTCCGCACCTCACCGTCATCTCGCCCTAACCACATTAGGGAACATAATATTGTGACAGACTTTCTTTTGAATATTGCTATATCATTTCATCTCTTCCTCTATGCTAGTGCTTGCCTCGGTCATCCAGAACATGAGCTTTCTGGCTGGTAGCGGTTGGCTTTGGCTTGTATCATTCATGTCAAAACTGCATCTGACATTGCTGCCAGTAACGTGCTAGAGCACTGCTGTCAGAATAACATTAATCTATGCGTACATTTATATCTATGAATGGCTATTCATGTATCTTCATATCTTTTCCTCTTCTTCTTTACCCTTGCTCAGTGGGCTGTTAATGTGCACTACAGCACGTTTTCTGTGGCACCAAAACCCATCTCTCTCATTGTGATCTAGTTTTGCATTTATTTTTGCAATATCATTACAGAAAATAGCATGCAAGAGAAACAAAAGACCTGCAGTGATTAAATGAGCGTCTTCTCAAGTAAATTGTGATGTGCCTGATTTTATCACTTGCTTTATGTTTGAATAGGCTCTTGAATTTCTGCGCCATTTCACGGCCCTGACTTCTTACAACTTACTATGCTTTGAAGAGGTTTCGCATAATTATTTGAAATTGAACAGTGTGTCTTGCGTGATTGGCAAACATGTTTTCATCATTGTCTTTTTTTCAAAAAAAGGAAAGGCCTATTACATTTTTTATGGTTAAATACTGTGATGACACTTTGATTCACATAAATTATTAGGGAAAAATGAACACAACAGTACAGTATATGAGTAACAATTTGAAACAGGCTTAAACCACAAGCCTAACTTTAATCGTCCCTTTAACTTTAAACCCCCCCGACAAAATCATTCAAACCCTGCAACAAATTCCATCTCAATGCAAGCCCAGTGACATTTCCCTCTCCTCAGAGCAGGTAGGACAGGTTTGGGTCGATTTTCAAGGCATGTTTTTCGGTTCGGCGAGGGCGGTTTATCTCTCCTGCAGGTCAGGTGGGTGCAGGTGTTAAAAAACCCACACCCACGTATCACTAATAAATACATACTAGTTACTGCAAGAATGGACTCTTAGGATCATCAATTATACACATTTTCAGTGAGGCCTTCTGACAGCATTCTTTAGAACTACTGTAGAAATGAATCTTATTTAGCAATACTAGGTTACTTCAGGTCAGGTTAGGGAGAGTTCAATACTCATGCTAATGTAATGGTGCTTCAGCATAAATTGATGAATAATGTCCTGTCATCACCTCACTGTAATTTTGCCCTACTCATATTAAGAAATGTAATTTCAGATAGTCTTTTAAATATAGCTATCTCATTATCTCTTCCTCTAACCTAGTTAGATAGTATAGGAACCAAATGTCAACAGCTGATAATGGTCCAAGACCGGCATTATTTATCATTATTTTCAGCTGTGAAAATAAATACTGAACACAGCAAGACTTTTTTTCAGTACTTAATATTTCTGATTGGACTACTGACATCATTGTTTTTATCAGCCATACTGTATATAATCCCAGGAAATCCAAACATGAAACTTCAAAATTCCCAAAACAATATTGTGTGTAATAAAGTAAAACAACAGTGAGGAAAAGTATTGGACGTAACAAGAAAAAGCAGTAAACCAAAACCGGGGACAACTAACATTTCACTATATAGGAGTAGTCCTCAAATTGTACAGATTTTGTAAGCTGGCTATACTGTTTCATATCTTGTACTTACTTGTGTAAGCGTATATACGATAGTTGGTTTCCACCACAATGAAGCCAGACTCTCCCGTGCCAGGAGTCGGCCCAAGACCTGATGAGGATGTGGAGGAGGGGTTGGTCGTGATGCCGGCAGACAGAGTGATGGCCAACCGTGTTGGATAATACCTCCTGGACTTCCTCTGCAGAGAAGTCAAAAAGAGGATCTTTTACCACACAAAAATCTACCTATCGGTATCTAATTCACCTGTTCCATGACATCATTGAAATCAAATGACTTCTGCTACTTCTGTTCTTCTACAGGAGGTTATCTACACGTACGTGCAGCTTCACTAGATGGGCATATGATGGCAGGGACATGGAGTGATGGAAGTGGTGGTGACTCTGGTGGTGCATTGTGCTGCATGCATGTTCAAGGGACCTTCCTGTGTGTTGTTTCTTGTGTGTGGGCTGATAAATGTGGCAGGGGAGATGATAATAATGACAGTAATATTCCTCTCAGCAATTAGAGCTATACTAGCAGTTATATCCACACCATCCCCCACTGATGTGCTGTAAAGGCAACCGGCCTCACCTTCCTCTGGAAGACCAGGCCAAACTCCCGTAGGTGCTGCAGAAAGGTGAGCAGAGACTCACTCATGCCCTCTACTGAATAGTCCTGCAACGGGGAACACAAACACCACTGTTAGAACTGCTCAAAGTCACTAGACCTTAGAACCAGGCTTCAGAAAGTCTTATCCTATATGCTAAATTAAACCGACATAGCACCTGCAAAGGTAAAACTAATAGCGTGGTACAACTTTTACTTTCTAAAGCTGGGCTTGTTATCACAAGTCAAGAACTCCGAGGCATACGGGAGGAGTGAACTCACCCGTCCCAGAGTGGAGAAACTCAGCTGGAATAAGAAGGACAGAATCTCCACCAGGTCCATTCCTCTAGACTGAAAATAGGATCAGTGAACACCATTAACATTTTGTATTACGCTGTAGGCCTAATGAATGTTACCAACTTCAAACTGGATACTGCTAGTACTAGCTAATGTACAGGTACCCATTTTACCCACCCAATGTGCTCTGCAGTTGTGATTTTGGAGGGCTATGAACCAGTGGAGAAGTATATGCACGTGCGTGTGTGTGTGTGTGTGTGTGTGTGTGTGTGTGTGTGTGTGTGTGTGTGTGTGAGTGAGTGAGAGAGAGAGAGAGAGAGAGAGAGAGAGAGAGAGAGAAAGAGAAAGAGAAAGAGAGAGAGAGAGAGAGAGAGAGAGCTTGTCAGAACCCTAGGGCTTCAACATCCCATAATTGTTCATACCTCTGCAAAATTTTTGTTTTACATTAAAGTTTCTGTCTGCTGCCCCCACCTCCTGTAAAACTCATTCTGCTGTGGTGTCCCCCTCTTTTGTATTCACAATGTTAAGCAACAAGCTACAAAAATCACACAATCATCACACACCTGGCACAGCAAATGACATTAGTCATCCTCCGAATCCATTTTCCACAGCACAGTACCATTCAGCCACACACACAGAGTTATATTGGAAAGATACAATACTGTCCCCCCATCATTGTTGCGCTTAATAAACTGATAAGTTAAGTTCAGATACAGCATCTCTCCTTTCTCTTATATCCACAATTCTAGTTTGTAAGGTGACAACTGGGACATTTAGAAAGAGAGATATTACAGAACCTCAGTGATGTTTAATGAATGCTTGGTTGTCTGACAGGTGTGATTTTATTCAATTAATCACAGGAAATTACATCATAAAAATGTTCAGCCAATCAATCAGTGGGTGCGTTCATCTCTAGGTAAACACTTCACTGGCTTTAAGCACTGCATAAACTTAACTCATGTTTGCATTTTATACAAACACAGTCAATGGTCGACTGACACACACCCTTGGGTTCTAGCCTCCTTTCCATCACACACCACCTCTCAATCTCAATCTGGTGGAAATGCACTACAAGTCCACAAGTCTGCCCCTAGGGCAGACTCATGCAGCCCAACAACGTAGATCCCAATGAGTGTTTGGCGGTGCCGAGTCGACTGACCTGAGCTGTGTTGAGGTACTGCAGGGTGAGGTACCAAAGCTGGGATGCTGTGTCCAACAGCAGGAACTGGAAGCCAGAGGAGGTGATACAGGGCGCGTCTCCAGCCTCACTGCAACAGTAGAGAAGCAATGCAGGTTGATAGCATCTATTAGCATCGCTCACATCCCATTACCAAGTGCTATTTGGAATGCCTTATTGTGCCATAGACACCATTTTGTCATTCATTATTGTGTCGCTTTGGTTGAAAGCATTTAAGCATATATCTAATACAAACATAAAGTTAATTGGCAAGCCCAATGCTGATTCAGAGGCACTTCATTGTTTTTGGAAACTCAGATGTGAGGGTAATTTAATTTCCAGGTCCAAGGGAGCGCATTCATTGCGTGGAAGTGTTTACACATTTGAACAGAACTAATGATAATGCTCCAGTTTTTATTCAACAGCAAAATAAACCCCCTACACCTTCCAATGCAGGAATAAGCCTTGTGTGCAATTTGCCTTCATTAAAATGAGTCCAACAAAAATAAATAGAAACCTAGACTAAAATTATCATTGATAACATGATGTATTAGCTTGATTGCTTTCACTGTAGGCTCATCAGCCCACATACTACAATTTTTTAAATAATGTCTCATTTCATCTCTCTGGCATTTCTCTGCAAGGCATAAACCATGCATGAATAAATATGAATTCTTGTTATTTAACTATTTATTCCTGCTAAGAGACGGTGAATGAATGTCTATTTATGTAATTGACCTTTTTCACACCTGAACATTTAGAGATTCAAACATAAACAAACATGTCTATATTCACTTTCTTTCAAATAATACACATTTGAAGCCCACAAATGTGGAAGTCCCTAATAGATAAAAGTGTTTTACATTTTTGTGCATGAAGCTTCTATCTATGTGGGACCTCCCAATTTGTGTGCTTCAAATATGTATTATTTGAAAGAAAGTGAATTTAGACATGTTTGAAATGTTATTATAGCCTGACACGTCAGACTATATCATAAGAATGTATAGTCTGAAGACCACTGATAGACTGTACCTCAATGGAGGGGCGGGTGATTGCGTTGTCTTTCAAACTGCCTCTCCACGTAATAGGCTAGCGTTCCGGCCAGTGGTACCAGCTGGTATATCAAACTTTTCCCGTAGCCCGTCGGTAACACGGCAAAGACATCTTTTTCAGAACGAAAAACTTCAGTGCACTTTCTTGTTTCACTTTCAAAGAAAATGACAAGTGCAATTCGTCCAAAACTAAAGCCAAAGACGATTCTGCTCTGGTTTGAGCAGGGCTGTCGTCATCATACAAAGCCCGCCTTACGATTTCCTGTACACATACCGCGCTGTGATTGGTTATCCGCCGCCAGAGGAAGAATACAACGGGTTTCTATCAGTGGCCTCTAGACGTATCCTCCGTGCAAATTCAAATTTGCTACCGCTAGGGGTACGTCTAGAGTTCTAGGCTAATGTTATTACCCATTTTCATAAATCCAATGCATTTCAATGATAGAATGTTCAGTTTACCACCTTGGAATGTCGGAATGTTTAGGTGTGAAAAAGGTCAATGATTGGTTGAAGAATGATCAGCAGAGTTCTGTAGAGGAGGGGTTCTAGAGTGGACCACTTTTGTGGGGAGATTTTTTTTCTCTACCTTCACCATCTCGCGTTTCCTGACAGGTGTGCTCCTTGTCCTTTTATCGACTTCGGATTTTGGGGGGATTTTAGATTCTGGATTTTGCATCACTTCACAAAACTTTCTTTTGTTCAGAAATTTTGTGTAAACATGACGTCAAGTAAAATAAACTGGGCATCGTAACCACTGCTCCGGCATGCCCACTGCTGTACCACAAAACACATAAAACACTGTAGCAGTAAAGAATGTGTTGCACAAAGGCGCTGTTGTTATTTGACTACCGGTTTCAAGCCATGTCACCTCAAGACTTCCTACTTTCTCTATGACTAGTACAGTTTTACAGCATTCATTCCCTTTATTTGGTATGGAGACAGTCACTATGCATCCCCACCCCTCCATCCTTCCTCCTTCCATCCATCCATCCCACGTCCCCACTCCACCCCTGCCCTCCCTACCTCCTCATGAGTCCAGCCTGGGTGAGTAGCTGGGCGAGGTCCTGGCTGACGGCAGCGCTGGGGGAGCCCACCATGAAGTGGAGGATGACCTCCCAGCGTTCCATGGCGTAGCGGTCCAGGCTGTCCACATCACGGGCGTGCCGGTCGGGCCCCAGGCTACTGCCCTCGTCTGCCCAGGCCTTGCCACTGAAGAAGAGAGGAGAAGACACTTTGAAATCAATCTTATATTTTTTGTTATTATTTACTTATTTTTTTAGAAGTCTGACAAAAGCTGTGATCAACCACTCCACTATTGAATCGAATTTCCAATGAGTAAGGTATTACTGCCTATCTTATCTTATCTAGTCAAGTCCTATGGCCCAAATGACAGTCTCTAGTGAATCATTCTGAAAGTGAAATATAAGCTCAGTACTACAAGAAGTAGTAGAAGACCAAATGCCAATCTCCACTATGAAATAATATTTCACAATGCCGCAAATTATTTCCTGCTAAACCAATTACCTCTGCAGTAGTAATATACGAGTGTTGAGCGAAATTGCCTGAACTCAAATGAGCTGTTTGAGACTGAAGACCAAAAACAAATAGGTGATTGAAAGGCCGACACACACACAAGAAAGGCATTCACTAATAGAATTTCAGTCGACCAATTGTTTATGGACAAATAGGTCGACTAAGTCGACTAATCGTTGCAGCTACTGTGAAGTTTAATCTGCACTGGAGGGCATCAAAGTGATGTCTCTAACTACACAAAAAGCACTGACGCACACACAGCTATTGTATGGTGGTCGATGAGTGAAAGAATTTTCTACTACTTCTAATAAAACTGAAATATTTGCAAATTTATGCAGCTGATTTTAACCATATAAGGTCAAGGTGTCTTATTTGGAATCCTTTTAAAGACTCAAGTTTTCTTTACTGTAAGCATGATGACATATATAATATGTGTGTGTGTGTGTGTGTGTGTGTGTGTGTGTGTGTGTGTGTGTGTGTGTGTGTGTGTAATCCAAAAAGTATCAATAGAATGAAGAAAACACAATCATCGAACTCCTTAATAGCAAACACTGTAAGCATGACGACATAAAAGTGTGTGTGTGTGTGTGTGTGTGTGTGTGTGTGTGTGTGTGTGTGTGTGTGTGTGTGTGTGTGTGTGTGTGTGTGTGTGAAATCCAAAAAGCATCAATGGAATGAAGACATGGTAAGGATCATGGAAGTGCTTAGTAGCCAACACTGAATCACAGCGGAGATTAGGCAGAGTAACACAGGATGCTGCTGAAATTCTATTTACAGTTGGCAACAGTTGCTCGGAATGAAGCGTCATTCTTTCAACTCACAGGGCCGTGATACTATCAAACAAACGACACTGCATGACAACTAAAAAAATAGATTAAAGAATAGTAGGCACTGGGCAGGTTTAAATGGTTCTGACTCACAGGGGAAGACACTGAGCGTCATTCAACGGAGGGTGATGGGATTTTCCTTCCTTTTCCACATAATAGTGTTGAGGCAATTTGTTTTATTTAGTGCCTCCCTGTCAAGTCAAGTCTCAACAAGTTGCACCTACTGCCGTAGGTTGGAGGGCAATTAAATTGTATACCGTAACATTCAAACAAATAACAAATAATTTGACATATTATACAAGGCATCAAATGTAAAAGTGTATTCTTTATGTTTAACTATTGTAGATTTACAGTAGGTAAAACATTATCAAATTCTTAACTCAATTCAAACTGTAAGCAAACAACAACTTGAATTTATATAACCCAGAAAACTTAAATACTGTTTTTGACTGGCTGATGGGGTGCCTGTTATTCAATAAATCAGCTAAAGAGTTGTAAAGTTTTTGGCTCCATCTCATTCATTATTTCCCTACATCACGACACCTTAGCCGCCGTTATCTCTAACTTAGTTCACAGTGATCTGTACAATTCCAGTATTGCTGTAGCATAGTGGTTAATGACAATTCATTATTACAAAATCTATAATTGAAAACACAACACGGAATAAAAATAAACCCACACCCAAATGGTTGCACAATGTGCCCCAATATCCAGGTTAACCTCCTGTTTGTGGTTTTAGATCTTTAGGTACGTGCATGACCGAGAACATGAGTTTCACAAGTCAATGATGGTGAGAAACCCATTTAGAATACTGAGTCAGGTAGTGATGCAATGAGTGAATTACAGTCTAGACAAAAGTCACTGAATTTCATAATTTATTAATGAGCAATTCTTGAGACAATTCTTCAGCCATATTTTTTCCAAATTGGTGGTCAGTCTTTTTTATTCTGCCTGATGGAGGGTTTCCCTTGAGGTTGTAACTGTGTCCCCACACTCCCTGACAGCCACAGGCAAGGGATAATGGCCGACAAGGTGTGCGCTCAGAGAATTAATTAACTTACTGTATGAGGCAGAGACAAACAAACAACTCTACGGTGCAAATGCTGAGTGGATCTGCATTTTCCAAGTTCATTAAGTCAATGTGAGGAAGTCACAGTGAGGAAAATAAGTATTTGAGCAAATCGTTTTTTGTTTTTTTTTTCAACAAGGTTGACTAAAAGGAGGCATAAAAAATATTAAATGTATTTTAGAAATTCTCAAAGAATAATGTATTGTGAATAATTAAAAGTTCTCCCTTAAAACACAGGGTCAATATTTTAACACCTGTATTAAAGTCCCAAAGAGGCAGGCAGATATTTGGTAGATTTTAATTTCAGTCCAGCTATATCATGAATTTCATGGAGAGATAAGGAAGTAGCCCCACATCATCACATATCCTCCACTTTACCTAGAAGACAGGCTTGGTTTATTTCAATTAGCCACAATA
Organism: Sardinella longiceps; assembly: GCA_027497455.2. Taxonomy (NCBI): domain Eukaryota; kingdom Metazoa; phylum Chordata; class Actinopteri; order Clupeiformes; family Clupeidae; genus Sardinella; species Sardinella longiceps. The sequence continues at coordinate 27,871,752 of JAODXP020000029.1, forward strand.
CACACACACACACACACACACACACACACACACACACACACAGACTGACTCAGCATAGTGTCACAGTGTATCGACGCAAAAGCTACCACTGACCACAGATGACAGCCAAAATGTGTGTGTGTGTGTGTGTGTGTGTGTGTGTGTGTGTGTGTGTGTGTGTGTGTGTGTGTGTGTGTCAGGGTCATAAAAAGTGGTTTGTTTGGCATTGAGGGATGATTTTATTGGATGATATTATTACCCCATGCCTTTCGCAAGATATGTTGAAGGGTATGTGAATTTTAATGCCTATTTTAATTCCAAAGGCCTACCAATAGTTCCAAAACTATTATCAGGATGCATAGTATCCTACAGAAGAACAAATCTGCCTGCCTCTGTGGGAGTTTAACAAAGGTGATCAAATACCTATTGACCCTACATTTTAAGGAAGAACTTTCCTAAATACACAATACATTTTTTCTTCCACCACAAAAATTGGGGTTCTTAAAGGTTTTTTTCCCCCCCTCATCTTTTAAATTGAGAGGTTAAGACACAGCTTCAAAAGATGATTGTTTATTCCTTATTTTAGGCAACATTAGGTGTTCAAATCCTTTATTTTCTCACTGTAACATCACACTTCAATTCACACAATTCATAACACAACTTACAGTATGTATCTAAGAAACCGGCACGTTTTTAAGAAACTGCCGTTTAAGATCATAAATATCCAATATAACTGAGCAACCATGTTGGGATGGTAAAACATCGCAGTGACATCAAACAGAGCCATTGCAACATACTACTGCTTGTCTACAGGCAACATGCACAGACACATTTGTGTGTTTGTGTGTGAATGAATGTGTGTGTGTGTGTGTGTGTGTGTGTGTGTGTGTGTGTGTGTGTGTGTGTGTGTGCGCATGTGTGTTGAGGGGGGCGGGGGGGATAGATCATCTACTTTCTCAGATGTGAAAAGTTCATGGCTTCTTCCATGCAAAAAATGCCACAGATACTCATTGGTTGAGTTGATTCAGTCTCCAGCCATACCGTAGTAGTGACATCAAGGGAGTTCCCCTTGTGGGGAACCTCTATATAAAAACACACACCGCTGCCACAACTACTCAGAGCAACTCTGACAACCAAATCAGCCAATACCTAACAGTCTGAGAAGTCTCAACTAACAAACTACAGCATAGAACCAATGGCTCAGGAGTGCAATAGCGCCTATCTAAACCTGGAGGCTGGACTGACGAGAGCTGAAGTCGTGGAGGTGCAGAGAAAATCGGGCACCTCAGGGTGCTCAGGCAGCTGGAAGATTGGTCTGGCTCTATTGGCCATAGGACTGTGTGCTGCTGCTGCTGTCTTCGTCTCAACCCAGAATCAGGTGAGTCTCTCAACATGCAGTAAAATACACAGTCTACATACAGTAGAGCATGATTTTATTTGAGTGTTTCTCAATTAAGTGTAAATTATACCATGGGTAAGATTGTAGTCTAGTTCAGTAGTAAGTCTAGCAAGATATTTATATATCTATATAAATATCTATATATCTAGTATAGTAATTATTTAGCTAATGTTTGCAAATGCATTGTGTTTAAATTAAATTAAATTCATTTCTTTCATTGTTGTCATCAAAATGAAGAGAGTGGACACCACTGACAAAAACGAAGGTTAGTTTTATTTGTCACTAGTGATGATCTTACCTAATTACAACACTTGATATTCATTTGACTCCATGCTCTTGTGCTTTAAAAGTCTCCTTCTTTCTCCTCAACAGTTCTCACGCACATTTTGAAAAAAAGGGATGTATGGAGCAAACGATCAGCCATTCACCTGGAAGGTAAGTGCTGAAATGCTTTAAATCTTTACTTAAAGGAGAGTACCGGAGTGAATTCAAGCATAGCCCTGTTGAAAAAGCTTGCTAAATGCGCTAGTTAGCGAGTGGAACAAAATAATTTGGTACAGCACAGACCGAACGCGAACGCAGAATCGAACAGGCACTTTATACTGAATCAATGGGACCTGACTGTTGGAAACCGAAAGTAAGATCTGAGGTTACATTGACTCAATGTAAAGTGTTTCGCGTTCGCGTTAGGTCTGTGCTGTTCGAAATTCTTTCATTTCATGCAAAATATATTGCTGTTAGAAGGCTCGTGCAGCAGGACTATGCTTAAACTTACTCCGGTATATTGCTTTAAGTGTTTGTTTACTTTTCAGACCTTCTAGACAACAATTCTGGTGTCATGTCCAAATTAAAAAAAAAAAAAAAAAAAAGACAGCAATGTATGGTGTTTTGTGAAATTCAAAATGTATTCAGTGTAAACACATTGTGTCTCTATCTTTGATGCATCCTGTCAGACACTGTATGCATCATTTTAACCAAATTCTTGAGAAACCACACTAAAACAGTAGCTCAGACTTCCCTCCATTCTTGAGAAACTCTACAGTGTGATTTGTTTCTATTTATGGTCAAGTTGACACCATGCCATTTACTGTTCCCAGAACAGTAACAATGGCTGTGTAACAAGAGTTCTCTGCTTTTAGAGAGTGAAGAGCAAACAGATTATGTGACATATTTGCTGAAACTTGCAAAATAAGTTAGATATTTTTGAAAAATGCTTAGCTTATCTCTAACACTGCTACAGTATAATTGCCACCTACTGCAGCAAGCATCAGCACTAGCCTAGGCAAGATCAGTCCAACTGTCGGGATGTCTACAAAATCTCCAGGCTAATTCATACATCTTTTCTCTCTGCCTTTTGCAGGAGAGTACAATCCTGCAATCACCTCTACAGTAAAATGGATAGATAGCAGGAAAGAACAAGAAGCGTTGAAACTGGTAAACAACGAGATTGTCATTCCCGAGACGGGCTTGTACTTCGTCTACAGCCGGGTGTCCTTCAGAATCGACTGCCACATGAGCCTCAACCCTGAAGAGCAGCCAGAGGACAAAACGATCTACCTCCGGCACATGGTCATCCGCAAGCATGACACTAGCAATCAGACACTACTGCATGAACTGCGCTCCAGTTGCAAGCGTGTTCCAGCAGAGGTGGACAGCGGCCGGCGCTGGTATGACACCATTTACCTGGGTGCCGTCTTCAACCTGGAGAAGAACGACAGGCTGAGCACAGACACCTCCCAGCTAAGCAATGTAGACAGCGATTCAGGAAAGACCTATTTTGGAGTGTTTGCTCTCTGAGGTATAGAGTGCTTGTGTGAACACAAGTGGGTATGTCTCATATTCTGTACTCCATTCACTCCATTCCACTCTAAAGTGTCTAAAACTACATTTTTATTTATCACATCTCAGGCTGTATTTAAAATTCTACATATTTATTTATCGTATTTCAGGTTACTGTATTTATGTAGCGTCTGTTTGTTTACTCTGATATATTGAGTAAACAGAGAGCCTACGTTTTATTAAGTCTCAACTCTAAAAGGAAACCACTAGAGAAGTTAATTTCACCAGGAACAAATTTTCTTTTGTGATGTGACTATGACTATATGACTATCATTTCTTGACTTATTTATGTATTTATATGCATGTGCTTTTACATGTATGTACTGTATGTATATTTATGTATGTATATTTATTCACTATTTTCGTATTTTAGTATTTATTTAAAATTAAATAAATTGTTTCAAATCAAAAAAATCTGAATGACATTTTTTAAGCCAATTTAAAAACAGTCAAAGTAGTAAGATGTGTCAGACAATGACTTGGTGTGCTATCTTACCACACCCCTATGACACATTCCATTCTGAAATGTTAACCACCATTCTCTTTGTGATAAAAACTCCACATAACGCAAACCCACAATGACCTTACTCAAAAGGTTACGCATCAAAATAAAAACAGAGGGTATAATTGTATGTGTGTGTGTGTGTGTGTGTGTGTGTGCTGTACGTGCACGCACCCCAAGCCTTAAGGATGCTTCTAGCCACCAAGTTGGCGACCTGGGCTTTTCAGCTCAGTACTTAGAGTATTCATCTCCCAGGCCGTAGCTGATGAGGTGGCGGGTTGGAGACCTTTGAGTGGTTGAACAGACCTCATCTGTGTGTGTGTGTGTGTGTGAGTGTGAGTGTGAGAGTGAGAGAGAGAGAGAGAGAGAGAGAGAGAGAGAGAGAGAGAGAAGGCACTCACCCTCCCAGGAGTGCAATCCTCAGGTTGTTCTTAAAAACTGGGTTTAGCACATTGCCCTGTAGACCACCCTGCAGATGCTGAGTGTGCCAGAGACGCAGTCCCGACAACACAGACACACATTCATCATGATCCCTGAAAAAAAAAACACACGCGACACACATGAGCCTTAAGCCAACTGAGAGAACACACAGAGCTCTCACACCTACAAATAGCCTTCAGAGACCATGCTAACGGCAACACACTATGAACACCTGAAGAAAGTGCAAAATACACACACAAAATACAGACCAATAGTCAGGTCCCATTGATTCAGTGTAAAGAGCTTGTTGTCTATGCTGTTCCAAATTATTTTGTTCCACTCGCTAACTAGTGTATTTAGCATGCTCTTTCAGCAGGGCTATGCTTGAATTCACTCCGGTGCTTTCCTTTAATGTATACTTACTTCTGACTGTCTTTCTTGACCCATAAGGCAACAGCTGCTTGAGGTAGGGGCTGATCCAAGAAGAGCATGCGCATCACATAATTCTTGGCCAATGCAGGCAATTCCCTAAACACAATAAATGACCATGTAAAAACTGCATCATTTCAAGTGTTGACACAAACTGTAAAATACTGATCATCACCACATCTTGATTAAGAGTTCAGAATTTTTGAAAAAAAAAAAACAAAACCATCTCAATATTTCTTCAGCAAAGACATGTCCTAATGGATGAGACTTTCTTTTGAAATGATCATTACCTTGCACTTACTTTCATTTTAGGTTTGAACCTGAACAACTGGAATATACTCATATACATCTGACAATTGTAGGTTACTACTTTGCAAATTTTTAGGACAAAATTACACTGCATTGTGAGAGGAGAAAAGATACAAGTAGACCAGACAAACAAAAAATGGACAGACATGGCCAAACAAAATACATGTTTGAAGAGGCATAAACCAGCTATAAAGCAGACATATTCACTTAATTCTAATAAGATCGGACAAAATCCAAGGAAAATGGGGACTGTGGTATTGGCCCAGTTTCAACTGATGGAATTGGACAGTGATTATAGGCCATAAGAGGAACAGACTGCCAAGGATCTACATAAGAAGGCATTGTAGAGCGCCACTTACATTTGTCTCGCTGCGCTAGACAGAACGAGGAGCACCCATGAGTAACAGGGGCAAGGAAAAACTATTTGTTCATTTTTAGGAGGAAATTTGGGCAGATCAACATCTCATGGGCACAACCCACCTGCTTGGGGCCCAGTGAAGTAGGCCTACTCTTACAGTCAGTGGTCAAGTCATGGTTCACAGATGTCCATGATTTCGACAGAGTAACAGCATGAAAACAGTTATCTGACGGTAGGCAGTTTGTGTAGGACAGCTGGGTCAGATAGTCAAATGGGTAGCATTTAGGTCAAGCTGACCTAAATGGCTCACCTGAGGACGTTCAATACACATCTCTCAAATAATGATCTAAAGCAGCTGCGTCTTTGCAGTTCGCAATGCACAAAACTCGAAAGTTAACGTTACCTGTAGACAGCCAGACAGGTTGCCGGATGGTTGTATAGTCTGTCCAGTACATCTGGACTCAGTTCCTTCAAGTATTCGTGAAGATTTTTACACTGCAATTGTACACGCAACTTCATCTACAATCAAAAAACAGGGGACCAAGTGTAAGTAACAACAACGTTAAGCACCCCCAAAAATGAGCAGAACTGCGACTTCACAAAGCCAGTTCCTGATGGGTAACGTGTAGGAAGCAATGACTCACATTAACTTTAAAAAGGCTCTACTTCATCTTCTAATAACGAGTAAGGCACTACAAACAGCTGCTACAAACCTCGAACAAAGTTTTACCTTGAAATTGCGTAGATATCGAGAATAATTTTATAAAAGAACAGCCAAATGTTCAGGTCCAGATAGTAGACTGAATTCAGGACGCCATGATGGATAATCATGTGACAAATCCCTGCCGTATGATTGGTCTAGTGGGCCTCATGGCAAGTGCAGAGCTTTGGGCAGAGCGGTAGAGGAAAAAAAGATGCATACTGATCCCAAGCTGGCCTTTACTGGGGCGATTTAATCGGTTTTCAATTCGCACAAACATTTTAAGGATATAAGGTACATAAAGACAATGAAGGGATGAGCTCATCAATTTTTATTTTTTATTGCTGAAAATATACATCATTAGTATAATGACATTTCTTCTGCAAAATCATATCAGCACAGCAAATGTGCTAAAACTAATTTCTCAAATAAAAAAAAAAAACAACCACTTCACAGATCCAACCAATCTGTTTAAATATTTATACATTCACTCAAAATACTGTTCCATTAAGAGTCTTCCTTCTCCTGGTACCTGTAATAAAATTAAAGGACATTCGGTTAACTGAAAAAGCAGACCCATATTAAACTGAAATTTGTTTGAATTCTGCAAAAGGTGATTTACCTGCAATGTATGCAAGTGAAGAAGACTGTTTGTCCTTCATCAGCTGACCTCATCTGCCGTGTATGGTAAACCATACCTTCTTTGTTACACCTCGAACACCGCCTATCAATCTGTCAGTAAAAGGAAAATAATGTAAATGGAGTGACAATGTTCATTTTTGTATGCCGTGTTCTCCGACCCAAAACTGGTCAAGAGCATTTTCTGCTTTCTAAATCTCGTCTCAGATTTGACTGACTGTTGGGCCGCAATTTACTCGTAGTCCTCGAGACCTTAGTTTTTCCATCAGATTTGTTGTATGTTAATATTTATAAAATACCCCTTACCACAAAGCAATTCACACACTGATCAGAGAGCAAAGACATGGATGAGCAGTTCACAATCATAATTGCATCCAATTGAGTGCAGAGGAATTTTGAAAGGCATCCACTGATGCCTCCACCACATGGATTGAGAAGGTTGTGGTGGTCATATTTAGACTTTAGGATGTGGGTCTGGTTTTCCAGTGTAGCAGACAGTAGCACACTGCTTCTGTAAACAGTCCCCCATTTAGTTTACAGAACTGTAGCCTTATTGAATATTAACTGGGGTGATTCTGACCAAAAAGTTATGAGTAAGGTTATTTTGTTGTGATCTCAGCCCCGACTCCTAAAAGACTTGGTCCAAGTCTCAAATTCTCCCCAGACTTGCAGTCACTACCAGACACAGACTGTGCAGTCACTACCAAGACATGGAAACAGAAGCGTGGTTGCAATGTGTTATTGATCATTATGAAAGGTCCTAATCATGCAAAATGCAAGGTAAGCACATTGACTAAAGACTCTAGTAAAGAGTATTAGTTAAGTTTGTGAGGGTTTGTTTGGTACCTAGTTCCCAGAGAGAACATTGGTTTTGGAATTTCTATAAATATAAATATCTATCAATGTTTATAAATATAGCCTTTGCCCCATTTATCTTTAAGCATTGGCATGTCTTCAAAATTACAGATGTAACGATTGCAATGGTAATTACAATGACTGATGTAAGTGTTTATGGAGAAAAGACTCAAAGAAACAGAATTCCTCACCACCGGGCCTTTTAGTTCAGAATCCTCCTCGCTCTCCACAGTGCTGATCATTGGCTCTAATGGATTGAACACCACCGAAGATGAGATGACTTGGTTTGTAATGTCTGAAAGAGAAAGTTAAAGCCACATTATAACTTTTCAACATATAGTAACATTTCAAAATGAATTTGGATGGCCATGTGGTCAACTGAAGGATGAGTGATGTGTTATTCCTGGCATCCAAGATGACGTTACTGACGTTGGGCAGTTCTGAGTGGCTAGTATGATATGATAGATATGATAGATATGATGATATGATATATGATACGATATGATACTTTAATTGTCAGTCTGTGGACTGAAATTCTTTTTGCAACCCTGGGAGGCTCATTTAAGAAAACATAAGAGTGAATAACTGACTATCTTTAAATTATCGCACATACTGTTTACACAAGTACACAGGAGGATTGACTGGTATACAAAAGTGTTTAAATCTAATACGTTTGTAGGACATGTGAGGAGTCAGAAGAGATTTTTCTGGATAATAGGCTACTGTGATCATGGAAACGACAGCCTCAGGAACTCGGGGGGACAGTGCCCCCTCTCATATAACCTTATGTGTGGTGTTACATGTTAAATGAATTTCAAAGGATAATAGTAAAACAAACATACACAAACCTATCCTTCACTAACGTTAACTTGTTAATGATACTTGCCTTGCACGGGGATAATAAATGCACAGCGGGGGCATGTAATGGTATCTGGTGCTCCAGGTAAAGGGAGGACATTTCCACACTCTGGGCAAAAGTTTGGGTCTCCGCTAAAACAAGACATTTCTGCAAAAGAAAACAAGCGAGTTATATGAGTTGTGGAAGCAACTTTAACAGTAGAGAGAAACCCTTCGTTAAAGCTAGCTCAGTGCTTCAGGTAACGTTAACGTTACAGTCAACCCCAAATCTACTGCCCTAACTTAACAAAGTCTCAGTAATTCTGTGTCAGACAGTTACATTGTTGCCCAAAATTTCGATACACACGCGTAAGATACATTTAAATCCTTACCACTGTTATTTTTCCTTCTGTGTTACGAGACTCTCCTTACTTTTCTGATTTTCACGTGGAGGACTCAAACAGGCAGAAGCTAACCTGCCTCCCAAAAACATTGAGGTCCTTTGAGGAAAAGGCGCGTGCTGATGACGCAAACTCATACGCATCAAGTGATACGCAACCATTCCAATTTGCTGCAAAATTTCAAGGTAATATTTTATTTTGCACTGTAAATTGTTCTTACTGTGCATTATATGTCCGAGTGTATATATTTTCTGATCAAATATTTCCTGACGAATGGCCAGTAACGGCAAAACGGTCTCGTTCCCCGGTTAAATGTATGGTCGTTAACGTTAGTGGATGCGGGTTAGCTAATTTAGCTAACTAACTGATCGTGTCGGAGTCGGTCTTGACATGGTCTGATATGACAGCTCCTGACGGTTTAATGATAGTTATATTTGCACATGTGATGTTGAAATAAACAAACCGGGTCTAACGTTACAGCTTGTACATTCATAACGTTAGACCTCTGTTCCAAATGAAATTGTTAACCCAATGTGAAATGTGGTTTGACAGATGGTGTCAACGTGCAAGATTTCGTTTAATACGGTTTACATTTCACTGAGCAAGTTGGTGATCTCACATCATGTACAAATTTGATTTCATATGTTACCGTTGATTTTATTCGCAGTCAGAATGGCTGAGAATGATGTGGAGAACGAGCTCTTGGACTACGAGGAGGATGAAGTGGACACTGCAGGAGGCGTCGGAGATGGGGGCTTGGGAGGAGGGGTGGTAGATGCCATGTCCTTGCGGAAGGAGGCGGTAAAGGGTTCATATGTGTCCATCCACTCATCTGGCTTCAGAGACTTCCTGCTGAAGCCTGAGCTGCTGAGGGCTATTGTGGACTGTGGTTTCGAGCACCCATCTGAAGGTGAGCCTCTTTGATCCATGAAAGCAGAATTCGTAGCTAGACATAAACATCGTAATCAGTCCATGAACTTAGAATTTAACTGTTTTCTGTCTGTCTGTTTTTTGTCCTCAGTTCAGCATGAGTGCATTCCCCAGGCCATCTTGGGAATGGACGTCTTGTGCCAGGCCAAGTCTGGTATGGGAAAGACGGCCGTGTTTGTACTGGCCACCCTACAGCAGCTGGAGCCGGTCACTGGCCAGGTGAGTGTTTGATCCTTTCCATACCATGACCTTTCTGCCGTGTCTGTCTACCCATTGAACTCTACCCATGTGTTCAATTAGTTGGATCTCTGAAGGAGCATTTAAATGAACTATAACTTGTCTTTCTGACAATTTTTGGACCCTGTTAATTTCCTCTCTTCTGCTGTATGTTTACCACAGGTGTCAGTGCTGGTGATGTGTCACACTCGTGAGCTGGCCTTCCAGATCAGCAAGGAGTACGAGCGCTTCTCCAAGTACATGCCCACTGTCAAGGTACAGCCAGCAGGGGGCATTGTCACAATGGGAATGTCCCATATGATGCAGTGGGCCATAGTTGTTATGTAACACAGACGCTTTTGAAACATTACTTACATTAATGGGCTAACAAATAGACTTCAGGTGCCTTCAGTAATTATTAGCATAATCATCACCAAAGTGTGATGTTGGGAAGTGACTGTATCCCATTACTATTGGGGGAGATCACACAGATGAACAAAAGGAGGATATATGCAGATTCTTTGATTCTTTTTGAATGCAATTACATGTCAACAACAGTAGGTGATGTATGTGACAAATAAATGCTCTTGAATCTTTGAAATGTCAAATGTCAGGAACGACTGTTAACATGGCCTTAAAGAGCTCTATGTCATACGTCACTCGTGTTGTCTCCTGTGTACCTCATGGTTCACATCTGTCTTTCCTTTTCTCTCGTTTCCTCTGTAGGTGGCTGTCTTCTTTGGGGGTCTATCCATCAAGAAGGACGAGGAGGTGCTGAAGCGAGAGAGCCCCCATGTCGTGGTGGGGACACCGGGCCGCATCCTCGCCCTTTCCCGCAACAAGAGTCTCAACCTGCGTCACATCAAACACTTCATCTTAGATGAGTGCGACAAGATGCTCGAACAGCTTGGTAAGACAATCCTCCCATATAACGACAGTCCTGTCGGTGCCTCTTTAAAGATGCTGTGATGCTAAGTAGTGCTTAGGTTGAAATGAGAGTAATATTATTATTATTTGAATGTAATAAACTCCTTTGCTCTCTCCAGACATGCGCCGTGACGTGCAGGAGATCTTCCGTATGACTCCCCATGAGAAGCAAGTGATGATGTTCAGCGCCACTCTCAGCAAAGAGATCCGCCCAGTCTGCAGGAAGTTCATGCAAGATGTAATTAAGCTCCTCCTTCTGCACCGCCCACCTGGTCTCCTGGGGCCACGCCCACTTACCCACCCTACCCCAAACCCAAGATGGGGCGGGGTTCTCTCAGCTGGCTGACCGCGTGACCTGAGAAAAACGTCCTCACTGAAAGATCACAAAAAAACATGCATACTTATCGTATGAATCAGCGGCCGCTCCATTAGGTTAACAGCAGAGTTTGCATAGCTATCATTTTGGCCTCCCACGCGTTTTGATGGCCACACAATAGCTCCTCCAATCTCAGTCTGAGTGAAACAAAGCAGTTTTACCAGTTTAAGCAAACAGTCACTGCTTAGATAGTTGAACCTGCAAGTTCATGGGCGTTTAAATATGTGGAAAGATTCTCCTGGCCCTGTAGCAGACCAAACCAAGATAATCTAAAGCTCAACGATTCCTAATGTATTAGGGCGTTCTACATCTTTAGCCTCTTCTAAGAGAAAACGGGCTAAAACCTGCAGATGGATCTTAGGGTCTCACTATAGCTTACCACAATTTCGGAAGCTAGAGGGCAAGACGTGTCCTTATCTCCAAAAATAGACCCCGTGCTAACTTCGATAACCCTCTAATTAAAGTCTCCTGCTAAAATGTTTGGGGAGGTAGTCACGATATGTAGACAACAGCCATCAATAATTCCATGAGATCTGTGGCGTTATCAAGTGGCCCATTATCCCAGGGCGTCCTATTGTTCGAAACGAGAAATTCACTAAGCCTATAAGAATATTATAACTGCGTAACATCAACTACCAAAACCAGAGATTGAAGAAAAGAACACGGAAGTTGTGGCGATCCAGAAAGTGGGCCATGATGTTCGGGGGAACGTGTTGGAGATGAAGGTGGAATCGAGAGCTTGCGCGGGCAAGAGGGACAGAGAGGCGAGGGGGAGTAGAGCTGCGGAAGACCGTTTTCGGGAGGGATGAAAGGTCCTAGTAAGACAGGGGCAGAACCGCGGTCCAGATTGGACAGAAGTCTTCTGTTGCACAAGTCATGAAGGAATAGCAAACACGCTGCATAACCTCACAGATGAAAACGCAAGTTTATCGAATGTTGCAAAGCGATTGTGGAGAAATCGATGCGTTTTTAAATCTCTGCACAGCAAATTAGCACTACCATGAACGCCAGTCTTCGTTACAGAAGCACACCTTGATTTCCCAGTCCATTTACAGAAACACACACACACACACACATACACACACACACAGAGGCCTGCCACGCACATTCCCCAGGCTTCACCGGGCCGTCCATAAGCAGGCTGGGAGGAACTGGGTGTCAGGAGGGTGAGTAGTTACAGCAGCCAGAGGTCAGGGGGTTAGGGGGTGACCTATACCTTGCAAGAAGCCTAGTCAGTAATCAGTGCTTTAGTTACCAGACATAAGATATAACACCACTGATCTCCAGTCAGAATTGTAGGAGTGGTGAGATAAGGACTTAAGAACAGCAGGACAGACCTGAGATCAGTTAGCTGCTGCTGCCGCTATGGAGAGCTGTGGGGTCAGGCCAGGCCAGTCACATGTGAGGTCTGAGGATCTGAGGTGAAGGGGTCAGGATTAGGGGAGTTGTAGGCTTTGGAGGTCAGGCTGCAGACATGAGAATGGATAGTAGACTCTGAGGTAAGTGCCATTGGCCTTATTCAGCAATGAAATGGACAGAGCTCCTAACTTAATCACTGACCACTAGGCCACTCTGTCAGTGAGCTGGGCCTTTAACATGGGCTGATATCACACTAATAATAAATAGACTGTTGTCAGACAGCAGTACAACACAGTGGCATGTTCAGTGATTCTCACTATTAAAATGCTTACCTGTACTGTACCTTACAAGACTCACAAGCCTGTTCATGCATTGCTAAATCAAGTGCTGCCATGAGGACTAGATAAGAGTGTGTGTGTGTTTGTGCATCTCTCACCCAGATACAGTAGATGTGTTCTTGTTGGGTCATGAAGCAGTGCAGAGTAGATCCATCATTGGGCTTGTCATTGTGTGTGTGTGTGTGTGTGTGTGTGTGTGTGTGTGTGTGTGTGTGTAACTGCATGAATGTAAGTGTGTGTACATAGATGTGTGTCTTGGCATGAGTGGAGGTGTATGTGCTTTTGTGTGTAGTGACGTATAGAAGTGTGTGTGTTGTAGGAGTGTGTGTGTGTGGGAGGGTGCATGAGAGGTGTGTGGGGTGTGTGTGTATGGGATGGGAGGGAGGGTGTGTCTAACTCCCATCCCCTCTCTTTCTGTTTCATTTCCCTCTCCTCGTTTCCTGGCCTCTTCCCTCCTCCGCTGGCCTTCTCCCTCTCTCAATCCCTCTCTTTCTTTCTCTCTTTCTCTTGCCTTTGCTATCACTCTATCCTGACACTGTCCTGCTCTTTACTCACTTGTCACACCCACTCTACACTGCAACCACCTTCCCCTTTCTTATGATCTCGTCTCCACCCCCTCTTTCTCTCTCTCCTCCCCTACTCTTCCTCCTCCTCTTCTCTCCACCTGTCACCCCTCCATCCCTCGTTCCTCCTCCTCCTCCTCCCCCTGCGGCCCAGCCCATGGAGGTCTTTGTGGATGACGAGACCAAGCTGACGCTGCACGGCCTGCAGCAGTACTACGTCAAGCTCAAGGACAACGAGAAGAACCGGAAGCTCTTTGACCTGCTCGACGTGCTGGAGTTCAACCAGGTACAGCAGCCGCAGCCCTTTCTGAGGGCGGAGAGCAGCACGGGGGAAGAAGACACTAGCAGAAACTGGGCCACCTGTGACCAATGGAGATCAAATAGTCCCTCAAATCCCAAACTCCATAGGAATAGACTTCATGACCTATGAAGCCCACTGTGTCTGTGGAGTTGGATGTGTTGTACGTGATTGAGGAGTGAACACAGCATAGGTATTCTATGTAGACATATAGTTTGAGAGATAGAAAGACAGAATTGATGGCTATAGCTCTCTAGATATGCAGAGGTATACAGTACATCAAGGAAGCAAGCAAGTTTATTTGTCACATATGATTACTTGTGTTAGAATGCAGTAAAATAATGTCTGGTGTTAGCCAATTTGTGCAAAGTACAGAAATGCAGTAGGAAAGGGGATACATAGGATGGCTGGTTGGCTGATGAATTTGGTGAGTAGGTGCGGGCACAAAAAAGGAGCACCCAAGAGCAACAGAGGCAAGGAAAAACTCCTTTACACCTTAACGTGTGTTTCTGGCATGATAGGTGGTGATCTTCGTGAAGTCGGTGCAGCGTTGCATTGCCCTAGCTCAGCTACTGGTGGAGCAGAATTTCCCAGCTATCGCCATCCACCGTGGGATGCTTCAGGAGGAGAGGTACAGTATGTGTGTGTTTGTGTGATGTGACCACATTTACAAAACCTGTTTTGGATTAGGGTTATGGTGGGGCCTAGCCTGGAATGTGCCATTGAAGGCAAAAATCCCATTGAGCTAGTCAAACCAGCAGAGTGATATTGGGGTGTGGTGAGTCTTCACAGAGCAGGTCACAGTGGTTGTGTTCCTGCAGACTGTCCCGCTACCAGCAGTTCAAAGACTTCCAGCGGCGGATCCTTGTGGCCACCAATCTGTTTGGCCGTGGAATGGACATTGAGAGGGTCAACATCGCCTTCAACTATGACATGCCAGAGGACTCGGATACATATCTCCATAGGGTAAGCATCCACTCACTGTTCAGTATGTCAGACATAGAACATTCCAGATGAAATATCAGGCTTCTTTTAAGGTCTGTTCCCTTCCCTCTGCTTCAATGGCTCATCAATCTCTCCTGTCCTAGGTGGCACGTGCAGGCCGATTTGGGACAAAGGGTTTGGCCATCACGTTCGTGTCTGATGAGACTGACGCCCGCATCCTGAACGATGTGCAGGACCGTTTTGAAGTCAACATCAGTGAGCTGCCTGAAGAAATTGACATCTCCTCCTATAGTGAGTAATCCCAATCTGCAGATGTCTACTCACTGCTGCATGGTGGAGAGATGGACTCTGTTTTATCATCTCAATTCAGTCAGCTAGAGCATCTGTAGTCCATTAATAATGAGGTACTGGTCATGTGGCAAGGGGGCCTTTTCTGCTGCTTGCATACTGAGCAGTAGTGTATGGGGCTCAGTAAACTGTCAGTCAAGTAGCACCTGTAGCCTATTAATTAACTGTGAGAGACAGTAGCGTGTGCTGCACTGTGTACTAGGAGACTGCAGTATGTAGCACAGCAGGATGCCATTTTGAAAACCGCAACTGTCACCATCACTGCTAGAAGCAATAGTAAACTCGCAACCTTTTCTCGTCTCTTCTCTCCTATAGTTGAGCAGACCCGATGAAGTGTGTGGGCCAATTGAAGACGCACGCGGAGTGGCATGAGCCCTGACTGTTATCCAGCTCCTAACTATACGTAAAGGAGCTGACTTCAGTGTTCTAGTCGGAGCCTGGCCAAGCAGGGGCCAACCACCAGTTTTCCCAGAGTTGTTTTGGCTGTAGTGTTGTAGGCTTCCTTTAGGTTCCCTCTGCCGAGCCCTGAGTTCCTGAGTGATGTGCTTCAGCCATGATGTGCTACTTGCATTCATTGTGGGAGTTGTTTTGTTATGAGCCGAGTGGCGTTTTTTGCAGTTTGTGGAGTTTTTTTTGTTCCTTCCAAGTTTTCTTTTCTTTTTTTATCATACTAATTATTTTCAGATGTTTGGAATTGTTCTACTAGTAACATACCTGTGGTAGACACTGGTAGCAGGTGATAAAATCTCATTTGTAGTACTTGTAGCTTGTGGTTATGCATCACTTGCTTGTCACAAATAAAAGTGTTTGTTTTGTCTAAAACATCTTTTTGTTTTGTCTACAAAGTCTCTAAATTCTTACTATGCAATCCAGTCTCATTCTGTTAATATTCATGCAATGAAAACAGGCAGGCAGCTGTGTGCTCCTACTAGACTAAATAAAAATGTAAAATAGGAAAGAACTGGATTATTTAAATACAAGTAATTTTTTTCTCTTTATTTAGACAGGACAGTTTGGATGAACAGGACATGGGTGAGAGATAGGGAAGGGTCAGAAATCAGTTCTCCTCAGTCGGAATCAAACTTGTGTCCTGAGGTGTTGTTACTGTAGCCAACTGCACCAATGCACTCCCCAGGGCCGACTCTGACTAACAGTAACAGTACCGTCCAGGCCCCAGTTTTGTCTCAAAGTGGTTATGCATTTATTCTTTTGTGTTCATTTTGTTGTTGACTAATAACCAAAAATGTGTGATATTAATGTGGCCTGAACCTCTTCCGTGTCTGCCTCGCTTCACTGATCTGAATCACTGAAGCATGTATCCTGTACACCACCAACATTGCCAACAGAAGAACACTAACGGGTGTGTCACTCACCAGCAGCAGGTGCCAACAAAACTCCAGTGCTCCAGTTAGTTGTCCTGGTGTGGAACTCCATCCACCCACACACAGGCATGTGATATTCTTGAGTGGCATTATAATATGGCCAGAACACAGGCGCTAATTACATAATCTTCAACCCCAAAATTCTGTTAATAGTGGACCTATTAACAGAATTTTGGGGTTGAAGATTATGTAATTCTGATGAATTAACAAACCTGAGAAGTGGAGTTCAGATATTTGATATCCTTTGTCTTATCTCTCACTGCCCCTAAGGACATGCCGGTACTTCTATATCATTTTGGAGAAAAGTAACTCATTCAACAGTTTCCTCATGCAGGAAACTGTTGAATGAAGAGGAAGTCAGTAAGGTGACAAATAGCCATTGTGACAACTAAGTACAGTTTACACTGATTTAACCTCCCTCTATGTCCTCAATCTGTGTGAAACAGACTCACTGTGTGAAACAGACACACTAACACACATTCTTACCCAACCATAAACACCAGACATGAACAAGAGACACACACCATGGGAGTTTCATCATTAGACAAATATCAAAATAGTGGATTTTATTCTCAATGTATTAAAGTTATAAACATGTCAGGCAGTGGTTTTACATGTCATCAGAGCGACTTCCGAACCAATCACACATCTCTCAAAAATCTCAGTACAGTACAGTACATATATTTATATTACCATTGATCTCTCATCACCGACAACAAACAGAATCATCATCATCTGGTGGACTGAAAAAAAATATATCGCAGAGTAACAATAACTATTGGTTTTGCAACAAACCAACATTTATGAGTTTTTTTTTCTTCTTCTTCTTCTGAATGTAATGGGATTTCACCAAGTGCCAGTTTGACATGGAGCTGGTATGTTGACACCGGCATGACGTCACAGACGATGCATGTAGGTGACTGACGGGGCCTGCTGCTTCATTGCACCAGTCAGAGCAGCCTTTATATCAAAAGGGCCTGGGTAATTTTTTTTAATTTTTTTTTTAAAGTAATATTTCAAAAGAAAAAACTTTTTCTTTCTGTCTCCTGATACATTAATCAAAATAAACAATAATCATTATTTCATAATCAGATGTTTATTTATAATAACCTTGACTATTTGATCTAAGCTGCTCCAATCCAGCTGGGGGGTGGTCTTCCCTGTGTGTCCGTTTGGGAGTACTTCAGGACCAGGAACTAGGGAGAATTGAGCTTATCTTTTCAGTAATGGTAACAGAGGCCCCTCGGCTGATAAGAACATCTTTAGAACACTGCTGCAGTTCCAACACAAATGCTTTGACCTACAGAAGAGCTTGAGGTGTGCATGACGTGTGTATACACACACACACACACACACCACTTCACATATTGTCTCCAGTCAGTTCTTAGGACACACTGGCTTCCACTAATGCCCTCTGACATCTCTGTAATAAGCCCATGACACAAGCCCCCCCCAACCCCTCCCATAGCTTCTTTTCATTAGAATACACTTTAGACTTCATCACACCACTTGTATTTGACACCATGAGTCTCTACTGCTGGTCTCTTTGGTTTGAGAGGCGCTTCTTTGCTCTGAGGTCCATCAACACATGTCCTTCGTCATAGATCTCTATATCTAACTACCCCCTTTTCACCCCACCCCCCTCTCCCCCCCTCAGCTCCAGCTGGTGTCGTAGCGAGTCCAGCCTTCGGGGGGCGCTAGGTAGATCCTGCGGCCGCGGGACATGAAGCTGACCACGCCCCTGTAGCCCGCCCGCGGGACCCCGGACTTGAGGTCGTCCATGACGCCCAGGCTCCTCGCCAGCGCCTTAAAGCTGTCCCGGGTAGAGTACTGCACGCGGAAGGGGCCCGCCCCCTTAAGGCTGCCCCCGTGCAGTTCCTCCAGTTTCACTTGGGGGGCGCCGTACACCTCCTTCACAAAGTCCTCGTTGTAGCGCTCGCGCACCAGGTGGGAAAGGTCGCGCTTGGTAAAAGGCACAAATTCAGTGTTGAGCTTGATATAGCGCAGGTACTGGTCGAAGAACTGGCCCAAGCTCACACCCTTGCGGCCGAACGTGATGGTGCGTGAGATCTCGGGGCGCACGCACGAACGATCCCGCCGCTGCTCGGGCTGACGCATCCAGTCGTCCCAGAATGCCTTGGGCCACTTGGGCTCCAGCTCGTCCCACATTTCCTTGAGCAGCATCCAGCCAAGGCCGGGGAAAAAGTCGGTCCGGTACAGCAGGTCTGGTCGTCCCGGGTCGACCAGCCCGTCCCGTCCGTTGTCATTCCAGGCCGAGATGCACCACAGGGTCGGGTCCGACAGCAGGAAAGGGTGGAGAGCCCGGAAATACTCAAAAAAGTCTGGCGCCACCTAGAGAGAGGGAAACATAGTGCGTCAAAACAGGAAACAGGGAGGGAATGGACAGAGCAACAGAGGAGCAGGATGACCAGGGCACTGTGTGGACTTGGATCAGAACCCAGTGTCAAAGTCTCCAACCTCACTGACCTCTCAGAGAGGGGCTGAGGAAGAGGGAGGCCACACACACACACGTGTGGAGTGCACAAGACAAGTCCACAATTCTCAGGGGTGGAGGTGACAAACGACCTAATTCCCGTGTGGTATTTCACACTGCTCTGAGCACTGCTGCAGCAAGCCTCACAAACAACGGCTCATCAACAGCCTCTTTCCAAGCCAGTGCCCTCTGGCATGGAGAAAACATGCCACAAAAAAATACTAAATATGAGAGGAAATGACGACTCTATATGTGCCCTCGGATGAGACACATGGAAACAAGCTCTCAAAATCATTAGTCTGAGTCTTTTAATGACAGCTGAAGAGGAGCCTCAATGACTTTCAGTCTCACTTCAACTTTTCACTTCAGACTCAGAGAGGGTTGCAGTGGAGTCGTACTTAATGATCTTTCACTCAATAATTTGGATTAGTTGAGTTGACTTTTCTTAGTCTCTCAGTGTTTGTCAGTGATAATCAATGTACGGACAATTATGATACAACATGAAAAAAGAAGCAAGCAAATGCATCAACTAGCCTAAATGTAATGATTTTTTCAGGTATTTTTTTAAATAGCCTACAGTTCATTCTCTGAATGTCCATGAAGGACCAGGAGTGTTACAAAAGGAAATATAAAATTTCAGTGGGAAACAGTGATGAAAAGTATTAAATACATTTATTATAATTACATAATTATAATAATGTATAATTACAAAGATTTAAAGAGCCCATTTCATTTATGCAATAATGCTTCTAAATCTTTTTAAGTCTTTTTTAATTATAAATTGATGGATTACATTTTTCTTATACATTTTCACAACACCTCTGTTAAGTACTAATCTTGTATCTCTTTTCATGATACTCCTGGTGCTCCATATGTTTTCATAAGCCAACTAGGCTATTCCTAAAACTTATGGCTAAAGCTAGGTCTACATGCTACACATGATTGCATTTGATTGTATTTATCTTTGAAATCATTTGTATAAAAAACCCATCCATCAAAAGCTTATCGTTCATTAAAAGTGATCTCCCCAGTTCAATTACATTCAGCCTGTCAGGCCTTTCAGGGGGGCAGGGTGGGGGTTGATGTCCCACTTGGCCACATCATGTGACCAGCCCTGTGCCGCTCCATATGGCGGTGCTCCTGTGAGTGGGTTTGAGGTCTGAGGGGTCTCTGCTCCTGCAGGGTCTCCCTGCTCGCTCACTCGCTCCTTCCTTCTGTGCCACTGCGGCTAATCTGACGGGCTAAATGTGCTAATCTGGGCAACATGCTGAGATTACAGCTGTCCGCAGGGATTAACGGCAGGGATTAAAAAAACTCATCCGCCACACCGGGCCACAACTCTCGATCTTCGAGTCGCCTCTGCATAAACATACACACACATAAACACACACACACTCAATCATACACTCAAGCATGAACATATGCCCTGATACTCATATGCAAACAGTCACACACACACACTAAACTAAGGTCACGGAGAGGGTAGTCAGGGAGAGGAGTGTGTGTGTGTGTGAGTGCGCTATCCCTCTGGGTTGGTCTCCCTCTGGTAACTTACTGATGCCAAGCCACAGTACAGCTCAGCTGGGACTCTAGAATGGAACTTCACAAGAGCTTTGTCCACTAGATTTTTGACAAGCCAATCAGCCAGCTCAATGGCTTGACTGCCCAAATCCTTTTCATCTACCAGGGAACTTAACACCTTTGAAGAGCTCAGACCACAATGAGGGTCAAACCCAAAATACATAAACACTACCTCCAAGACCGCACCTCTGATATCCGCCAAAAACAATCATCTGAATCACAATATACACACCATCGTCAATACACTGTTCATCTAGAAGGGAGTTTACCACCTTTTAAGAGCCCAGGCGTTTACCGCCTTTTAAGAGCCCAATGGAAAATTGTGTTGCAACAACAAAGTTACTTACTTTCTTATGGGAAACACCTGAACACAATGAAAGACAAACATATGCTACATAAAAATTTCCTCCATGACTACACCTCTGATGTCTACCAAAAACAATCATCTGTATAATAACAATACACATACCATCATGAATAAATCGACTTGAAACACAGCATTTGACTGGTTTTACATTACCCTAACATGCAGAGTACAATTTCGTGTTTCCTCCAAATTCACATCACAGTGTCATCATTTATTCATCCGCTAAAAGCCTAAACCCAATGATCTGGGTTCTATTTGCATGTGCGTGCATCAGGTCCCATGCTAGTCACATGAGTAAGTGGAATGAGGCTCTCCGTTCCTGGCGTATGTGTGGGGGAGGGCTGTCAAGGGTTTTGGGAGATAAGTGTAGTGGCCAGAAAGGAAAATACCTCATTCATTAGACAGACCACCATTCACAGACTGGGGTCACTTCTAAGTTTATAACTAGCTCACCATAACTAGGCTATTACAAATCGAATCTCACATTTCTGACAGGATTAATAAGACCTTTATACAACCTCTCTATCCTGTCAGTGATGAAGTCTTCAGCAGCTAAGGACACAAGGGAGCTGACTACTAGCACTGCTACCTGACAAATGTGTGCAGTTTTACTGACTGTGCAGAAAAAAACTAACAAAGAGTCAACTATCAAATGTGTCAGATGTATGCTGTGTACGCTGCTCCATCTCCCTCTCCTATGGTGTGAATGATTCAGGCCCTCACCACTGAACCCTGCAGTCTCAGGATTGAGCTGGCTGTACTGAGAGACTCCGACTCCTGCCTTTGAAGAAGAGTGTGGAGAGAGCCGTGGGGTCGGGTTGGGTGTGTGTGTGTTGCCACTGGGTGACACATGCACCTCGCTGTAGCCCAGGGCAGGGAGGCGATGCTCAGTGCTGAGGCTTCAAACGCTCGCCTATCCATCCACCTGAGCTTGAAAGACCGTCTCCTCTCTGACACACGCAAAGCTTTTATCCCTGATTTCCAAAGAACAGTGGAGGCCTTGGGCCCTCACTTCTCATCCAGAACACGCACACAGGCAGTAGAACGGTATGGGCAACTCCACGGGAAGAACAACATTTTTGTCACGTCTATAACGGCAACAAAATGCAACGGTATGGCGTGAGTGATGTAAAGCATTACATGACCATTGACTATTTCTGACCGTGAAACAATGTGCAGAACATTTAACGTAATCGTTCGTATCATACAAATACCAAGGCATTTTTGTGTTATATCGTGACAAGAACTCAATTTTCCATAAAATTGAAAATAAATAGATATGTGACAGATTAACGTGGCACACGATGGTGGGGCATCGTCATCACAGTGAAACTGTAACCAAATGCAGAACATCCCAGCTCTCTGTAGGACCTAAGGTCTCCCACATAAAGCTTGTGTATACTCAAACAAATGTATGCTTACACACATCAAACATGGGCTACAGAAACTGTAAATAAACAGCGTAGATACTAAGCACAGCAAATGTCCAAGCCTTAGCCCAGCTCATGGACAAACAACTCATTTTGGTCACAGACTCGCGGACATCAATAACTATTAAACTGGCTACGGCTAAATGGCATTCAGTAGCTCTGTTCATTGGTTGTTCAGTTATGACCAAGTCTGTGCAGCTAAGATAGGTTTCAAAGATTTGTTACATTATGGAAGTGAAACAAGGAGGCCAACCATTCATTGTGCACTTTGAACCTTAAGATGTGACATCATAACCATGAGAATAGATGAACTCACCTCCAAGTCATCCTCCACGATAACCACATTGGAGTATCCGAGTCTGTTGAACACCTGGTTCAGGGCCCAGTGATAATGGCGGGCGATCTTGTAATAGCCCTGAAACTTTCTGTGTTCAGGCCGCACTGGGATGTCCGAGAGGTCGGGCTGACTGATGTGCATCACCTGACTGCCATAGGAGCCAATGACGCGGGCCGTCTCAGCGTGACCACAGTCCTGACTGACTATGATTGGGTGAAGCTCGGCGGAGGGGCGGTACTGGATGAGCTTGTCTAGACTCCTCCGGACGGTCACTCGATCGCAGGCGATGACGAGGATGGGGATGACCGGCTGAGGGTTAGAGGTGGCCGAGTCCCCTTCGCCCTTCCCAGGGAGTTCCTTATTCTGGGCCTGGGCGTTGGGAGGTTTGTGGTTGGGCTGAGGGCTTGCAGCCGGGTGGAGCTTCTGGTTCTGGTGATCGGCACTGTTGGGTTTCTTGTCGTCCTGCTCTGGTTGTTCAGGCCCTCGGTTCCCTATCTCCTTCTGCTGTTCCCATAGCGACCGGTGACTCTGGATCTGCTTGAGGAGCTTCTTCTGGGTCTCCAGCTCGTTCTCCACCTCCTCGGCCAATCGGATCACCTCGCCGGCCAGGTTGGACCCGCCCCCTTTGCCCTTTCCTATGCCCCACTCTTCCCGTCCACCTGGCTCGGCGCCGCCTCCCTCACCCAGTCGGCCAATTGGAGGGCGACCCCACAGGAAGAGGAGCAGCAAGGCGTTCCAGGCGACGAATAGGAAAGCTCCACATAGGATGAGTGATCCTCTCTTGCGCAGCATGGCCCAGTGACACCACATCAGGGAGTGAAGGGAGGAACAAACTGCATGAGAGAAAGAGAGAGACAGAGAGAAGGGGAGAGAGAAAGAGACAGAGAAAGAAAGAGAGACAGAGAGAGAGAGACAAAGTGGAGGGGAAAAAAGAAGAAGGGATGTCAGACTACTCAATAACAAACAGCAAGACGAAGAACAAAAATCCAAACTTCTACCATCAGTAGAACAGTTCTTTAGATCGAGGGAGTCAAAGAGGGAGAGAGGGGGACAATATGACGTTTCTAGCAGAGCGAATGACTTGAGGGCCTTAACTGAGACTAAGACAGACCAGACCAAGCAAGAACAAAGCACAAACAAGCGATGAGGGGAAGAGGGATTCCAACTGGAGACAGAGGGGTCACATTGTCCTGAGACAATGGCATGTTTAAACCAAGAGTTGGAATAAAGGGACAGGATTAGGCCTGATAACAAGGCTGATAGAGATGGTGAGGGCCAGATTAGTCAGACTACAGAACAGTAGACTAAACAGTAAAGGCTTTCATCTCATCACGGCAGATTAAAGTGGCACACCATGGTGAGGTATCGTGATCGCGGTGAAACTGGCACCAAATGCAGAACATCCCAGCTCTTTGTGGGACCTAAAGTCTCCCAAATAAAGCTTGAGTAGACTATACTCAACCAAATATAGGCACACACAGACATACATCAAACATACAGAAAGCAAACTGTAAATTAAAGACCTAGCCTACATACCAAGCACAGGAAATGTCCAAGCCTTAGCCCAGCTTAGGCTATGCGGTAGCCAACCTCACAACCAATTTTGGACACAGACTCACTCTGTGACTTCAAAAACTATTCCATCTTGCTACAGCTAAATGGCATCCAGTACTTCTGTTCACTGTTGGTTGTTCAGTTGCAATGTTCCAATGTGGCTACGGCTAAATGGCATCCAGCAGTTTGGTTCATTGGTTGTTGTCCAGTTACAACGTCCCAAGTCTTGAGTTATGGTGTTGGGGATGCTCTGAGCAATGACAGGCCAGAAATTATCTACAACTCCTCCACAGGAAACGTCTAACGAACAGACTTCCTGTCAGATTTTTTCAACACTCATAAAAAGCGACAAAGTAAGCACTTTTCCCTCTAAAAAAACAGGACATGACACTCTATTCCAGAATCGGCTCAACCAAAGAGAATGGGCAGCAAGCAACAGGGCATTTTATCGGGCAAAAGTAAAGCCAAAGTCATGGTCAGGACTGGCTTCAAAGCTTTGTCTAAACAACAGAAGTGAAAGACACACACACACACAATTTAGTATGGGGAATCTCGAGAGTCTGACTCCACACTGGCAACCCTACAGCTGGGTAGTAGAGAAATGCAAGCTCAGCACATTCTTTAGCAGACAGGCTACTTACACTAGGCTATTTAGTCTGACTGTATCATGCTAAAAACAGCTCCTTTTGGCAAATATGGTGGAATTGCTAACCAGACTCCATTAGGTCATTCACCACCTTTTTCTTGCCTCACATCTGGGTTTGTCTGACTGCTTAGATTTGTCTGACATTTTACACGTAAGCCAATTCATTTGGAAAATTATCAGGCCGAGCAAAGGCTCACAACCGAGGAGCAACAGGCTGTATAAAAACAAACCTCTGGGACTACTCCCTGACAAACAACTAGCCTAGGCTACGTTTGGATTTAACTTCTCCATGTCTCATATTGAAAGTTTATTGTTGGTTAGTCATACAGCATGTTTCCTTGTTGGGGTCCTCATCGAACAAGAAGTAAGAAAGTTTGCCTTCTTGGAAGACTCCCTGTCACTTCAACAGATCATAGGACCGTACATCTGTCTTCAGTGTAACTGTTCTGGCATCAAAATTGCTGTCAACTTCAAACTAACCATCGATCCAAGTCTGTCAGAAAATGTAGGCTACCATCTGGCGGCATCCCTGATAACAAAAATGAAGAGAAATCCAAGGACCGTGTGTGTGTATGTTTGTGTGAAGGAGGAAAAGAAAGAGAGAGAAAAAGCAAGAGAGGAGAGAGCAAGAGAAAGGAGAGAGAGGAGAGAGGGAGGGAGGGAGGGAGAGAGAGAGAGAGAGAGAGAGAGAGAGAGAGAGAGAATTAATGTGTGTTTGTGTCTGTGTGTTTATATTTACAAACTGGTCCATGTAACAACCCATTGATTCAGTCATTGAAAGAACAATGAGACGGTCACTGATTCTGTGTGGTCACACAATCTAGCCTGTAGATAAGAGGGCAGCTATGAGGCTAAGGACATGGAGAAGAGCAACTGACCCATGAGGAGGTGAGGAGGCACAGAGAAACAGAGCGGGGGCCCCAAACCAATAAGGGAAGAAGAAAAAAGCACAGGGTAAGCAGATGACGGGATGCCCAAATCTGCTGAAAGAGGCTTCAGCCTGGGCGTGGGACACTTGAAGGTGATAATAATAACAACACTAATCTGCTGGACGCATGGGACGCACTAAAGCTGCACAATCCAGTTAGCAAAGCAAACTGATAATGTAGCCTAGGCCTATATTGGCCTTTGATAGCAACTACACAAGTAGCCAACAACTGCCCTTTCACAACACACACACACACACACACACACATACACACACACACACACACACACACAGCAGGCCTAGCTACAAGACTTAACATTGAAAAGGCCAGGCCAATGTTTACATTACTGAGAAATGCAAACATACAATGCAACACACATATTGAGTAACAGTTGAGAGGGGACTGGGACGTTGACTATGTTCCAAGAGTGTGGTTATCTACAGACACACAGCTATAATTTCCTTGAAGAAAAACATCCTCATAAAACAGTCACACACACACTTGGTCCACATCAGACTACATCAAAAACATATGCTCGGCAAAACAGAACACACACACTTAAAATCTTGCTGGGAAAAACACAGTCCAAGAACTGATGAAAGGACTGGCCCCGATGTACAAACACCTTTAGGGGTTTAGAGGTTCAAGTTATGCTATGCCATGTTCAAAGTCACATCAAACTATTGTGTCTAACTGAAGTCTAAACAACAAAGTCACAGAATGGAAACCTGAATCTTTATCTGATCCAAACCAAGCATACATGTAGCCTAGGTTAGATATGATTGAAATAGGGGAGGTCTGGGATATTCGTAAGGGTAGTACATAAGGTTGTCACACATCACGCTTATTAACTAACGTTAATTCAATTTAAACGCACACGTTAAACACACACGGGAATCATTGCTCCTTACTAAAGTTACCTGAACTGGACAATGCCTGATTCTTCATGTTTGTCCCCCTCCGCTCAAACGCCGCTGGTCAGCATTAACGTTATTAGATGAACAGAAAAGGAGAGGAGAAAATGTTTCTGTAGTTAACTACAGAGTAGGGAAAACATCAAAACGTTCTTCGCCTCCTCCGTCTTTCCCTCTCTGAAACGTGTATCTGTGTGGTAGGTCATTCCAGCAGTAACAAGGGATCAAAGTTCAGTAGTTTTCACATCCAGATTTTAAAAACTGAAACGTTAATTTGCATAACTTTACGTATCGTTGAAGTGATATTGCAGAGCCTCTGACTAAGCAACTTGCTGAATTACTTGGGTAAATTACTTTCAGCGAAACTGACTACGTTCCGGTGTTTCCACAAACCCTTTAAAAGTATCCAGGCAGCAGGAGAGTTGTGAAGTATCATTACCATACGCTAGCGACCAGACAGGCTGCTGCTAAGTGACTGACGTGGCGTTGTTTCAGGGGACGTTGAGAAGGAAGCGATCAGGGGGATTAAAGAACAGCATAAATGTCACCATAATCAAGTTAAACGAGTCTGAAAGCTTATAGAAACCCTTCAGCGATACCTGGAGACTTCCCAATACACTCTCAGTTTTAGCTAACTGGATGGCTAACAGAACTAGCCCTAG
This sequence comes from Sardinella longiceps, assembly GCA_027497455.2. Taxonomy (NCBI): domain Eukaryota; kingdom Metazoa; phylum Chordata; class Actinopteri; order Clupeiformes; family Clupeidae; genus Sardinella; species Sardinella longiceps. Next base: position 27,899,015 of record JAODXP020000029.1, read on the forward strand.
ACCCTTTGCCTAACTCATGCAAACACAAGAGTTAATGTCCAGTCACGTTAGCGTTAGACTCAATACCTGTGTACACAGGGCTTTGGTGCTTCATAATCACAGGGAAAGTGAAAACATTGAACTTTTTTTGTAGAAGCTGTAAAAAGTTATCTAACGTTAGTATGATGTCAGACGAACGCGGCAAACATACAAACTCCCTGACTTGCACTTGTGTGTTCAAGCTAACCTAACATTTATATCATGCTTTGGACCCTAAATGCAGGCACACGTTGCTAACCAACAGCAGCAAGGTAACGTTATCGGTAACGTTATTAACGTTACTCACCTCTTTTCATGGCGAGAAAGGCTAAGCAGTGACAGGTTGCCTCGGTCCGTCCGTCTTCACCCTCACCTCTACTTTCGCTTCATCAGAGCCTCTTCGCCGGTGTCTGTAGCACTGGATCACCACCCCGCTCTTCCATTCCTCTACTCGGTTCACTCTATCTAGGATCCGCCATTTAGATAGGTGCTATGCAGCTAGCTAGCTTTCTTAGCTAGCCTATGCTGACTTACAGGTGTTGACATGTGGCAGCACAAACCTACGACCAAAGTCTCTGTCCTCGTAGATAAAATCTCAAACGGATTTCCTGCGTGTCAGTGTCGGCGTTTCACTGCTTCTCGACGGCAATTTTCATCTGCCACAGCCGAACAGACACACACCATAGTGATCCACTTCCGGATTGACTCATTAAGCAGGCACCGCCCCTTGATCCCCGCCTCCTCTTTTCCCTAGCAACAGAGTATCCCTTGGCAACGGTTGTGAGGCGGTGGCGCATGTGCTACCAGGTAGGCTACGTTGTATCAGAGATGGTTGATCCGAAGGTTCGGTAGGTCCGTGTGTATGTTGCTTAGGTTTGGGTTTCATCAGTGACGCTGAATAAAAATACTGCATTAAAATTTCTTGCAATGGAATCTTGAATGAAAGAAAGAAACCACTACTGGAAATGCATTCTTCTGCAGGAAATCACACAATATTTGTCCAACAACCATCAAGAATAACCTGTAATTATAGGCTACTGATACAGTATGTACAAATGCACAGCACACATACAATTCATACAAGTCATTTTATTATTCATTCAACATATTTACAAAAGCAACTTTACAGCAATAAAACCACTGAACCAAGACTTTATATTCTCATCCAGTCCTGAGACACCGGCCAAGCGGCTACTGGCCTTGCTTCATCCGTTCCAGTGCTTCAAGTTGCTCCTCAATATTCTTCAGCTCCTGCTTCAAAGCCAAGATCTACATATTTATATTTCACCAAAGAAAAATAGAGAGAGAGAGAGAATCAAACCAATGCAATTATTACCTATACTTACAAGGCACATTGTAACACAAATTATGAAATGATTATTGATGAAATGATGTAACACAAATTATGAAATGATGACTGCTGATCATATGTTGGACTGAATTAACTCAGAAAACTTGAATGCACTTATTACACACACACACACACACACACACACACACACACACACACACACACACACACACACACACACAGGGGCATAATAAGGGGGGACTGAATTTACAGGGCCCCAAGTGGGGGAGGGCCCTTGAGAAAATCTGGAATTGTATTCTAGAGGGTGAGGGGGCCCCATGGCCATTGCTTGTGTATAAGGCCCAGAATTAGATGCTACGGCCCTGCACGCGCACACACGCGCACACACACACACACACACACACACACACACACACACACACACACACACACCTATCTAATGTCTTACCCTCTGTTCTGTGTCCTGTCTTACACGCTCAGGGACTTTCTCCAGAAAGCCAGGTGTTGTAGTGCGACCAACCAACTGCTCCAACTTGGGCAGTAAACGGCCTCTGCGTTCCAAAAGAGATGCCACTTGTCTGTCAACAGCAACATGATGCTGAGAGAAACACGAGAGATGAGGAGGAATGTTAAAGATATTGCCAGGAGGAGAGACTGGACAAATATAGAAACACTGGGTGCAATATTGGGATCATGAGAACAGGACAGACCAGAAAGGAAAGGGATAGTCAAAGTTTAGGGTTACCTGTACATCCAAATGCAATTGGCAGGTGTGGTTAACCACACCCACAGCACAGCCTTCAGGCGGGGGTGACGCAGATGTGGGCAAGGCAGTAGCGCCCTCCTCAGGGGGGCAGTGAAAGTGCAGGCCAGAGACACGGCCCAGGGTCTCAACAGCAGCAGAGAACGGCAACAGGGTCTGAGCCTGAGCTGGAGTACATACTGCCCATACTGAAATACAAACACATACACAACAGTAAACACACACACACACACACACACACACACACACGGTTGAACAAGTGCAACCACATGTGATTACAAAAAATACTGCCAACACATATGGTCAGTATTTTGCTCGTATTAAGACCAAAGAGACTTACACCGAGGCCTCTCTTTAGTCATGTGACACTGCGCTCTAAGTGACCTTGCCACACGGATCACTTCCTGTGCCAACTCGAAGTCTGCTTCCACTTGAGGGAAATCCCACTTGGCCTAATGGAAGGAAATGTAGAAAAAAAACATCACTGTCTGTGTCAGGTGAAGGGTGGTCGTGCTCTTGTCGATTGTGAACATGAAGTGTGGAAGAGATTGTGGACGCTAAGCAGGAAAACATTCTAGCATTTAATTATGTAAGAGAAGTGAGATATGGTGATATGGTGATTACTTTGTATTAGCTTCCAAACTGGGAACTGAGGGTAGTAGTAGGTTTTAATCATGTGTAATAGTTTGTCAATTTCAAAAAATGTGAAGTAAAAGGATCACTATTTTTACATTTGACTTTGTAGAACTGAGTTCTTCAGAACATGAATCAGTAGATTTAGAGTTTATAACCAGGAAAGGTTGAATAGCCACGCAAACTTGCTGATGATAGTGGCCCAGTCCCAATGTCCATCCTTATAGACTCACAGACTTCAATGTGCATTCAAAGTAAGTTTGTGAGGGTTTAGGCGTGTCCTGCTATCAAAATCTAAAATATGTCAGGGTGTGGTTGCACTAGCCTGACATAGCCCGACCATAATACTGCTGTTCATCCGTATTCATGGTCTGGAGGTTCTTTAACCTGACGCGATTATACTGCGGAGGGGAGGGCATTCACTTCTGGTTTGAAACAATTGGACAGCTCGTCTAATCAGCTTCGCTTATTGGCCGGTAGACTCTCTACCGATGTAAACACGCCCCAGAGGACCGTTCCCAGACCATAGATACGGATGAACATTCGTATTATGGGCGGGCTATGTCAGGCTATGGTTGCACCCTTTCTGAGCCCTTTCATAATTCTGCATCACATGCAGACTTTGCTAAATGGAATTACCAACTGTTCAAGGATTCAAGGCAGTATGTCACATGCATATGATTGCTGGTGCAAAAAAGGCAATGAAATTATAGCATTCATAGCGTTGTGACGTGAAACACTGGAGTGGCATGAATGGAAACATCAAAAAAAGCACACAGTTTACAATTACTGAGAAACAAAAGTGGGCTCAAAGATGGTAGATGGGCGGAGCAAGATATTTCATGATGTGCCACTTCCTGGAACCATAACATGAGACAGCGAAGAAGTTTGCTCAGTAACATTAAGGTCTATGGCAGAATATTTAATATTTAAAAGCCTCACTTTTCTGATAAATGGATGTGCATATTGGACATGGTATCATGATCTCCAAACCCGCCTGGCCATTTCAGGAGAATGCCATCATAGTCATAGAACTCTCCACTGCAGAGTAAAATGAACTTTGTTCCAGGTGTGCATTAAGTGTGCGCTATCTACAAGAGTGGCTCTGCCAATTACTATGGCGAGATATGAATTGAACCCCACTTTGACCTATCTATCATATTTGGGGTGGTTGCAACATGACTTTTGCAATGTGTTGCTAATTGAACGATTTATTACTGGTGGTTTCCCAACCATGCACTAAGCATTCACACCCTCATTCACTAAACAGCCTGAGGTAGTTAAAGTACAAGTTCAGTTTATTTGACATTAAGCCTTGTTTTCAGATCGTTTACGATGAAATACAATGGTTAAGATTGAAATTCTGACAAATGCCTTTGTTTGAAATAAATAAACTGAACCTATACTTGAGGTTCCATGAGGGCTCAGAGCATAGTTTGCAGGGAGAATACTGAAACTCAACCAATATGTGACGATTCATCCTTCTTACTACACAAGTTCCAAACACTTAGAAGACGAAAATGTTCAGAAGTGTGTGTGTGTCCGTGTGTGTCCGTGTGTGTGAGTCTCACCAGCTGGGCGGGCTGAGGATAGGGCTGCACACACAGACTGGTGGCGTGCTGGTCGTCCTGACAACTGTAAGGGCGGAGCCTCTGCCAGAGCTCCTCTGTGATGAAAGGCATGATGGGATTGAGGAGGGTCAGAGAGACACTGACGCAGTGATAGAGGAGTGAGCACGCCGTGCGCCTTTCCGTCTCCGTCACGCTCCCAGCATGCTCTCTGTTCTCATCGTCCTCTGTGGCCGACTGGCTCAACACTGGCTTAATGTACTCCTGCAGAGAGTGAAAAGAGAGTGAGAAACAGAGAGAGAGAGAGAGAGATATCAAGGGGTCACCCCTACAATACCATTTCATTTAATTTTACACTTTATACACTTATACATTTTCCATTCTAATAGATTAATTTTCTAATTTTCTTTCATAATTTCTTTCTTATCTTATATCTCTTATCTACATTTTATTTTTTTTCTCAATTTTCCTTTTTTTACTGTCATTACTGTGTTTTATGCTTATATTGTGAATTTCTACAGTCATGGCAATAAATCACATTTGAATTTGATTTCGAGAGTGAGGGCGAGAGAAAGAGAGATAGTGAGAGAGAGAGAGAGAGAGAGAGAGAGAGAGAGAGAGAGAGAGAGAGAGACTAAAAGGCGGGATGAGTGTAACCAAAGTCCTTTTAAGGCAAGTCCTTCCACTCTGCAGCCATCTTGGAGACGCTTTCAGGGAGTTATTTTGACTTAATAAGTGCAAGGCCTTATAAAAATGAATGGATAGGTATTCATATCTCCAAATGAGCAGGTCGTATGAGCAGGATTGTATGAATCCTTGCTTAAATAGAAATCGGATGGTGTACAGTATATACTGTATCTTTGCAGAGGTTGCCCAAATAGCACTTTTAAAGACTTTATTCTAAACATTGAGGTGCTCACTCCATCTGCACAAACGTCCCCCACAAGGCTATGATGGAGGCAATAAACAAAAGGTAAGCGTCCATCATGCAGCGTTGAGCCACACGATTGGCTACTTTCACTGAGGCAGGACTTCCAGTTTGCCATTTTTGCATCCAAAATCTTCCCATGCATTTGAATGGAGTGAATGGAGTGTGTGGTGTAACCCAATAAAAAAGGAAGTCAGAGGTGAGTCTCACCAGGTAGACATCACAGAGGCTGTGCAGCCAGAATGAGTGCAGGGCAGCAGCCACAGCGTGCAGTTCGTAACTATGGAAACCCTCTTGGCACTGCCGCACTGTGCTGAGAAGACGTGAACAGATCCAACGGTCCATACTGGAGACAGGAGATATCTGCATTTGGGAAGTGAAGGGGGGTAGGGGTTTAGTATGTGAAAAGTTATGCTATATAAAACATAAACACAGCCAACCAAACAAACTAAACACCACTCTTGCATTATATTTACATTCTTTGCCATTTCTGGTTCATAATTCATTCTTTAAATTTATGTTATATAAAACATTAACACAGCCAAACAAACAAACTAAACTAAACAACTAAACTAAACTAAACTAAACTAAACAACACTCTGAGCTTGCATGAAATTGACATTCTTTGCCATTTCTGGTTCACAATAAGCGACACTTAATTATTTTGTACTCATTCTCATGGTCATTTCATCATTTCATCGTGTACCTGGTCCAGAGGTATTATTTTCTCATTGCGGTCTTGCAGGACTCCCAGAGTAAAGCGCACTGTCTGCCACATCTTATTGCAGAAATGCCTACAGCTCAGCACCTGGGATACAGACATGCTGATGTCCTCACCTATAAACACACACACGTAAACAGACATAAGTTACTACAGACATAGTGACATACTGATGTTGTCACTTAAACACACACACACACACACACACACACACACACACACACACACACACACACACACACACACACACACACACACACAGAGAAGTTCACAAACCATCATGGACTGTAGAGTACGAGGAGACCGCCAGCAGTGGAAGACAGAAGCTGGACTGACTCACCTTGAGTCCTGTAGGAGCAGAGAGCCAAGCGCAGGGCATCAGTGCCACACTCAGGGATCCCCTGTGGGTAGTCTTTCCTCTGGATCACACACACACAGACACACACACACACACACACACACACACACACACACACACACACACACACACATCATGAGACCAGAGGTTGGTGAGACAGACAGACAGACAGACAGACAGACCAATAGACAGACAGACACAGACCATGAGATCAGAGGTTGGTGAGACAGACAGACAGACAGACAGACACACACACACACACACACACACACACCATGAGACCAGAGTTTGGTGAGACAGACAGACAGACAGACAGACAGACCAACAAACAGTAGCAGACACACACACTATGAGATCAGAGGTTGGTGAGACTCTCTCACACACACACACACACACACACACACACGTAAGTCACAGGGCAGTCTGACAGACCTGCGCTTCCATGGCAACAGCACTCTCTCTGGGGTCCAGGTTCCCCTCCTTCACCTTCTCCTGCAGCCTCTAGGAGAGAGAGAGAGAGAGAGAGAGAGAGAGAGAGAGAGAGAGAGAGAGAGAGAGAGAGAGAGAGAGAGAGACAGAGGAGGACAAAAAGAGAGGGATGAGACTAATGATGGCAGAGGAAGAATAGAGGAGAGGTTAAATGAAGAGAAGAGTAGATGTAGTATAACTGATGGTAGAGAAGGAAAAGAGTTAACTATCACTGTTGGGACAAGAGGCACAAACCCACTCCTCACTGCTTGTAATCACTCAACAGTAGGTGTAATGTAATTAGTGTCATTAATTCAAATAACTGAGCTACAGCATAATTTCATTATAATGAAGAAACAGATTGGCAGTCAGCAATTGAACGATGTTCCCTCTCAGGAGGGTTGGCAAATGGAGTAAGAGAACTGGAAATGAACACAAGGACAGGTGACTGGACAGGCAAGGCCGATTTGACTCAACTTGGCTACATAGAGACATTTACTTGCAGATGCTTGACACCAAAAAAGTCAAGTTTTAACTTTTTGGGGAGAACTGAAATCAAAAGATTATATAATTCAGTGTCTCCAAAACTCAAGCAGTCAGTAGTAGGACAGTTGTGTAACAGATAAGTCACTGCTATGGGAATATACATCACCATCCCTACTAACATGGTGTTGACAATTCTATGCGTCATTCGTCAAAACAAGTCAAATTGATCAAAAGGTCTGACTGTGTTTGTGTGTGTGTGTGTTGCACACCTCCAGTGAAACTCCATGTATAACATCAAGTGGGTCGATGACATTACCCAGGGATTTGCTCATCTTTCTGCCATATTTGTCTCTCACCAACGAATGCAGCAGAACCTGGGGGAACAAAAGATGGGGGTGGCCAGACAGAAAGACAAGGAAATGCAGATGGAGTTAGTACAGAGAAGCAGACAGACACACACACACACACACACACACACACACACACACACACACACACACACACACACACACACACACACACACACACACACACACACACACACACACACACACACACACACACACACACACACACACACCTGTTTAAAAGGCAGCTGTCCAGTCAGTTCTGTGCCCAACATCACCATCCTTGCCACCCAGAAGAAGATGAGGTCACTTCCTGTCTCCAGCATAGAGTTGGGGTAGAACTGCTCCAAGTCTGAGGTCTGACAGAGTCACACAGGTAGGGATATAAACACACAACCCTACATTCAGCTGTTTTTCAAGTACTTCAAATACAGGCACTTTGTTATCCAGAAACTCAAACACTATAATTATATTTTGTCAGAAAAAACACACATTTTGTCATTGGCTTTTAGATTTATTTATATAAAAAAACATACAAAGCTCTGCTGCTCTGAAAAATGCTGACAGCACCTTTGTATAATGACACTCTTTTTAAAATAGTATTTTTTTAGCAGAAACTCGTCAGCTGTAGCCTGAAAAATAGACCAGTGAAGGACAAGAGTCTTCCTTTGATATCTATTCTTATCCCACCATTCAGAGGGCAACAGTTAACTCCCTCATCTATCATTTGCATATGTCTTGTCAACATCAAACACAAAAGCACTTTTTATGAATAATGCAACACTGGACAGTTCAGTGGATCTGTGGGGACTCAAAGAATTACAAAACGATTCGGAGTCTGGATAATGTTATTAGATAAAACAATACCAGGACACAATGTAGCAGACTCAGGCTATTATCTTCAAACATAGAAACACACACACACACACACACACACACACACACACACACACACACACACACACACACACACACACACACACACACACACACACACACACACACACACACAGGCACACACACACAGTGGCTGGAGGTACCTGCTGTGGCCAGCCCAGCATGGCGAAGGGAAAGAGAGCGGAGGAAAACCAGGTGTCCAGGACATCAGCATCTGTGGGACACATGATGGGGCATCTCATTAGAGTTTGTTTGTTTGATTTATTGCCATGTTAGCATCAAAAAGCTATCTTATAGCCAAAACAGTTAGAATATCTTTTATCTTTTACAAAAAAAAAAAACACACAATCAAACAAAAGAATATTTTAAAGTTGTTTCCATCCCACCAACAGTCTTGTTCAACATACAGTACAGTAACAACAAATTGGCCTTCAGGGATATTAAAGTCTTCTAAGTCTGTCAGTATGTAGACTGGGCCTTCCAACTACTACAGGAATATGGACATGGGGGTGGGGTTGGGAGGGCTCTGAAGGTGCCAGGGATGTTGAGGGGTAGTGGAGAGTGTGCTTTGTCCACTCACCTCGTGTGAGGCTCACGTCACTCTGGCTCACGCCAAACTTGGCCGCAGCACGCTCACGAGCCTCTGTCTCACTCCTGCCCCAGACCCACAACTCATCCTGCAATAATATTAAATAATAATAATATAAACAAAAATAACTGTCTAACTGTTCATTTTGTTTAGTTTAATTACACAGTTAAACAAAACAACTGACAGCCAACATCCAACATACAAATCCAAATAGACTTTTAGGCAAAGAAGTATTAGCACTGAGTTATTTATCTGGATGAGGAGATGCGGTGATTGGCTGCTCTGCCCACCTCTGAGGTGCTGCTGTGAGGCAGAGACACCCGATAGGCTGGAATCTGATGCCCCCACCACAGCTGTCTGGAGATGCACCAATCACTGCAGGAGGGTGGAGGAAATGACACAAGTATTAAAAGACAGAACCAACTCTCACTTTCACCTCCCTCCATATACAGTCAACTCACATATACAGTATCTCACAAGCAGCCCGCATAAAGATGTACAAACAGTCTGATCCTACAGTTTCACAAATTGGGCACATAGATATACACATTCAACTGGACAGCAGGTAGTGAGGTAGTATCACGCATGCGCACACGCACACGCACACGCACACACACAAACACAAGTAAGGGAGACTAGAGAGGAGAAAGTAAGAGAAGCACATAAATAATGTCCCCAGGGCAGACGGCGTGTCCTTAAAAAGCCAGTAAAAAGCCAGTTAGTCCAGGGCTTTGGATGTGTAAAATGTAGGCGTGGTGATGCTTGACCTATTTGGTATTAGGAGAGCCTGCTTTTCCAGGTCTTTGTGTACTTTTGGTATGTGTGTGTGTGTGTGTGTGTGTGTGTGTGTGTGTGTGTGTGTGTGTGTGTGTGTGTGTGTGTGTGGAATGTGTTTAGAGTAGTCATATCCACCTGATGTTGGAGAGCCAGTTCTTCCAGATCTTTGTATAAAAGTGTGGTCGAATCTCAAGATGACCTTCATCCACTGCCTAGAAGGAGATTGCAGACACGTGAGCATTGATAAACTAATGTGCCTACATTCCAGCACACAAACACATACTGTAAACACACGCACACACACACTCACACAGACACACACACACATACCTGGATGGCTTTCTTAGCCATTTCTTCACATCTGACAAACCACTGTCTCTTTAAGAGTGGTTCAATCACATCTCCAGAGCGACTGTGAAATAGTGAAGCAATATTTCAGGGTTATTTGAAGTCAGCCAGTCAGTTCCACTCATTTAGACCTGAGCCAGCACAAACATGAGAGAGTTAAAAGTGATAAAACTGCAGTGATAAAACTGCAGAAGCAATGATGAAGTCATCTTTGATATATTATGTCTCCTCATATCCCCTACTGTGTTAAAGTGTGGTGAAAACACACACTTCCAATATTGAAGCTGGGAGCAGCTGGGAGACTAAAAGGAAAAAGTGCCAAAGTGTACGAAAAAAGTCCGCAATCAGGATTTTGCTTCCCATAGATTGAGGAATACATTGTATTTTTCGTACACTTTGCCGACTATTGTGTTCAAATACTGTAGATCCTATACTATGTCAATCTAAGTAAGTAGTTCCCAAACATTTAACTGCCACATACTCCCGGACATTTCCTGACTCCCTGACACTAGGGTTAATATGACGCTAGCAAAAACATTCAGTACATATATATAATTGCCATTTAATTCAGCATTGATCATTTAATGTCCATGCTATCTCAGGGAGTACATGTGCCAGTACAATCAGGGTGTGGATTGCGGATTGACCTGCATATTGGCAGAGTCATGGGATGATCTTTCTTCCCTCTGAACAGCTTCTTCTCTGTCAAAGCCTCCAGCACCCGCACCCGCGCATCAAACCGCTTCACCCCCTGAATACAGAGGGCCAGACAGGAGGAGACAAGAGGTGAGAAGAGGAGAGGAGAGGAGAGGGGAAAGACACCAGATAGAAAATGATCAAAAGGTACAGGAACAAAAAGACAAAAACAAAAACAAAGTTTTCTGAATATACAGGTTGGCCTGAAAACTTTCTAACCTAGAAACTACAGCTACCATCAACAGATCCAGACACAGATAGCAACATAACAGACAGAGCTTGACATGAGAGTTGATTGTGAGCATCCAAACACACACACACACACACACACACACACACACACACACACACACACACACACACACACTATAAACATTCGTTGTTTTGTTTACTGCATTTTACCTCAAGCCAGTGGCCACAGAGAGCAGTCATAAGGCCATCTCCACCAATCACAGTCAGCCGTGGGAGCTCATGCCTCTGGGAGAGCAGGAAGTCAGCGTGGTCGTGAGCTGGAGTGATCTTTACTGCACCTGCAAGTGTTTACAGCATATTTGTAAGTGTGTGTAAGTGTGTGTGTGTGTGTGTGTGTGTGTGTGTGTGTGTGTGTTGGGGGGGGGGGATTTTCAAAAGTCATATATTCTAAAAATCATTATCTTGGTCGCCAGACTTTGGGTCCAATTCAAAGACACAGACACAGCATAACACAAACACAAACACAAATATACAATAAAAAACAAAATCTAAAATAAAAAAGATAACACTCTCATGAAAGACACCCATAACAGTGCCTCCACATAGGTGACCTGAACACCACTACGGCTATTCTGTATTTGCTTGCCTTTTCACACTAAAACACTGACACGTTGCTTATTCCAAATAAATGTCACTAAAGGCTTCATTCCATTTGCCCTGATCCAACAGTAGATTAAGGCGTAATCTCAGACTACCTGTGCCAAACTGCATGTCCACGGATGCATCAGGGATGATTGGCAGCAGGCGCTCAGTAAAGGGGTGTCTGCACTGTCTGCCATGGAGATCCTGGACAGGGAAACACAGACATTACATTCCAATAGGAAAACAAGCCTGTCGAGTCGACCGCTAATGAGAGATTCAATGGCCAAATATTCATTTGAATTTTTAGTCTCAGATATTTCTGCAACTTCCTCCACACACTGGTTTTGACAGCATTGCTGAGCACATGCAATTTCGTTTGAAAATTATTTAACACCCCCGCATACCACAGCGCATATAAGCGATGAACTTGGTACAGTAGCCTATGGAATCACCAACAGATGTTAGTGAACGGCTACAACAAAATAGCAATCAACCGGCAGCGGCGAGACAGTTTGGTGCTGGTGTGCAGGGTTGCACTGAAAACAATGGAATAGAATGGAAAGGAATGTTGGAAGCGGAGTGCTCCGCACTTCGTCAGAGCAGATTGTTTAATACACTGTTTCAGAACCACCAAATACCGGCATGCACCAACCGCTGTGGCACAAGGCAGAAGTAAATTCCTTATGTAATGTGTGTTTGGGAGGAAGTCAACAGTGTTTTTATATTCCACATGTATAAATACATAGCGTATAATATGTGTGTCGTGTGTGTAAAGGTCAAGGATGAACTTACTGTGTATCTTGGATCCTCGGGGTGCACAGCTATGGCGACGTCTCCCAGCATGGTCTCGGGACGTGTTGTTGACACACACACCTCTCCATCTACCACAAACAACATCAGGTAAGAAACACACAAAGCTTTACTTTCACTGTACTTACAGTGAGAGATTCTCAATACCACAGCACTTACCTTGTCCGTCAAGAGGATATGCAAAGGTAACGATTGTGCCAAACTCCACATTGCGCTCATAACCAGGAACAGACAGGAGCGTCCTACCAGGCAACTGCTTGGAGTCTACCTGTATTCCAAACATAATATACATTTGTAATATTAACGTGATATCAAAATTGGCAGCAAATAAAACAAGCAACTAAAACTAATTAGCTGTGACAAAGTTTGAGAGATTGAAATAGATTTAATGCAGATAGCAGCTGCATGAGACATTTGAGAGATGGACATACAATACCTCTATATCAGATATGGCTGATTCTAAAGCACAACTCCAGTTCACCAAGCCCTCAGAGCGATAGATGAGACCAGAGTCACACAAACGCACAAAGGCTTCGGTCACAGCATTGCTGAAACCCTACAGAAGACACACAACAAATACATTTCAATTACACACTAGCCTAACTAGGCCACCTGGCAGTCTGGTCCCTTATGGCATATATAATGTACGTGTGTGTGTGTGTGTGTGTGTGTGTGTGTGTGTGTGTGTGTATACAAGCGGACATGTTGAAAGCCCTGCCTCCTTACTGGGTCCATGGTGAAGCAGGCTCTGGTCCAGTCCAACGAGGCCCCAAGCTTCCTCAACTGCTCATAGATCTCAACTCCTTTACTACAAACAACATTTTTCAACATGGACATTCATAAATTATTGACTTTCACTGATCAGAAATCCCAAATATAAAAAAAACAGCATAAAGAAAACAACAACAACAACAAAAAAATCAGACAGGGATGTTGGGACTCACTCATTCTTCCAGTTCCACACCTCCTGGAGAAACTCTTCCCTGCTGTAGTCTTGCCGCCGCTTCCCATGATGCCTCAGTAGTTTCCTCTCAACTACAGACTAACACATACAATCAAGAACACAATATCAAAGTCATATTCAATATTCAGCTACAGACTAACACATACAATCAAGAACACAATATCAAAGTCATATTCAATATTCAGCTACAGACTAACACATACAATCAAGAACTCGATATCAAAGTCATATTCAATAATCAGCTACAGCCTAACACACACAGTCAAGAACTAAATATCAAACTCATATTCAGCTACAGACAGGCCATGTTGACTCAGTAGTTTCCTCTCAACTACAGACTAACACACACAATCAAAAACACAATACCAAGCTCATATTCCTAACCTCGTTCTCAAGCAACTAAATATGTAGAGTGCTTTATGAGGTATACTGTGCCAGTCACATACAGTACCTGGGTGGCAATTCCAGCATGATCACAGCCTGGTACCCATAGAACTTTGTAGCCCTGCATTCGCCGCCTGAATAATGAAATGTTGACATACGTACATCCAGAGGCGGACGAAGTACTCAATTTCTGTACTCAAGTGAAAGTATAGATACACCAGGACAAAAATTACTCCACTGCAAGTGAAAGTTGCCAAGTCGAATGTTTACTTAAGTGAAAGTACAGAAGTACTTGTTTTTAAAAATACTTAAGTACAAAAGTATTTCTATATTAATGTGTTATTTAATATCTATTTTGTCATTGATCCGGGTCCACAGACTTATAAGATGAAATTAAATTAAATGGAAGGCCATCTTGTTGGAAGGAAAAAGAGCATGAATTGTTTTTCCACATTTTTTTTGTACTTTGTCCTATTGATTGTTTTAGTGAGACAGTTTTTCTGTTAAATGGTTCTGACCATTTGCAAGTTTCCTTGTCAATCAACACTTAAAAATAAAATTATTTCTGGGTCCTATCCGTTAGACTTGTAAACAATTATGTGGTTTTGAAGCTCAGAAAAATCTCTTGTGCGTTTATTCCCATTTTAGTGATTAGATTTAGCGATTTGTTTAACATGTAGGTCTAGATAATGATAAAAAAAATGAAATGTCAGCATTATCTACCAATGCCATTGTGAGTTTGTATTCATTGGTTGATAAAGTTAAGACAACATAACAGTATGACATACAGTATAATAGTATATATAATATAATTATAAAGTCTAAATGTAACTAAACCGCTCACAAAAAGTAAGGAAACTTGACTTTGGCCCATTATATCCCCCCTTTAATAATACCAATCCCTAAAGTGTTTTATATCATTTTTATCGTTGGTTTGTCACCTTTACAATGAGGTATAGCTTGTAAGCATCGGACAATCATGGAATGCGCAACACAGCCAAACGTGTGAGTAGTGCCAACCAAAAATGTGCCAAAATGGCCATGGTCATAGGGATCTGCTGCATCTGATTTTGGGCCTCAAGTGCTGCCAGTCACTGGTGTGCCTAAATTAGCACCTGAGCTTCAGCAACTTGTTGGGTTTGTGGTTTCTCCTATAGCAACAATACTGGTGGAAAGATGCCACGTTTGTTCCTTCAGGATAGGGCCTGTGCAATGGGGAACCTGAGGCTGGTGTCCCAACATGTAGTGGCAGCATCACTGGTGTCAGTCCTGGTACCATTTCCAAACTTAGAACCAAGTTCCATGAGACTGCGGAAGCCAAAGACAGACCAAGACGTGGCCATCTCAAGAAGACAACACCCCAAGAAGACCAGTGCCTCACTTTTGCTGCACTAAGGAACCGTAGATTCACTGCCAGAGACTTACAAGATTTAGTCAACTGTTCAACTGCTCAAATCTTCCACACGTTACTGAGGGCCCTGACACTGAGTGTAAAGTGTATGGCCAACATGTTTTTTTGTTCTTGTCCTCATTTCTTTGGGTGAGTGCAATTTTCAATGCTCCAAGCAACAAAGGCTATACCAACAGAACAGTATAGCAGGCCATTTTGGCACATTTTTGGTTGGCACTACTCACACGTTTGGCTGTGTTGCGCATTCCATGATTGTCCGATGCTTACAAGATATACCTCATTGTAAAGGTGACAAACCAACGATAAAAATGATATAAAACACTTTAGGGATTAGTATTATTAAAGGGGAGATATAATGGGCCAAAGTCAAGTTTCCTTACTTTTTGTGAGCGGTTTAGTACTTCATGCCCAATTCCAAATGTAGTGGAGTCAAAAGTACAATATTTGTCTTCAAAATGTAGTGAAGTGAAAGTCACAAGTTTCCAAGAAAAAATATACTTAAGTGAAGTACAGATACTTGAAAATTGTACTTAAGTACAGTAATTGAGTACATTTACTTAAGTATTGTGCGCCTCTGCGTACATCACATGAATACAATTCATTCTCAGGTCTCTAAAAGCAGAACATGTGTCTGTGGGATGAGTAAGACCAACTATGGCACTGACCAGCGGGAGAGGGTGTCCTCAATGGCCACAGTCAGAGCATGGCCTAAATGGAGAGATCCGGTCACGTTGGGTGGAGGAATACACAGCGAAAAGGCTTGATTGACGGCATGTGGCAATGTCCTCTGCAACAAGACAAAAGAGAACATCATCATCTTCACAAAACGTGATCACAATGTGTCAAAACAGGAAGGATGTGGAAGGATTTTTTAAACTTCCAAAACAAGCACCAGCGTAAAAATAATTGCATGAAGTTTGCAGGGGAGGTTCCTTACATGGTGCTCTGGTGTAAAGAACCCTTCTTTTTCCCACCACTGATACCAACAGGACTCCACATACTCAGGACTATAGGCCTGAGGGAAGGGAACACTGGTGTCTGAGAGAGAGAGGAAAGAGACAGAAGTCAGGAACACCCTCTCATGTAACGTTACTGCTTAGGCTATACTTGTATACTCATGCATTAATCTGTGTGCTTATGGAACAGTCCCATCACTGCTCACATTTCACTGACACATTTCAATGTTCACATTTCATTAAATGGGTCATATAAAATAAAAGTTAAGATGAAACCTTTCTTTTCTCCTGGCAGTGTTGAAGCGCTGTATTTGATCTTATCCTTCTGGGTCCATTTGATGCCTTCATGTCCCACATCCTACAGTGGTCACAGGGAATCAGTAACAGAGGTTGCATGTTTGGAGAAAGAATTGATGAGCAGGCAGGCTATGTGGGAGGATCTTATAATCAGTAAGTGTGATGTGTGTGACAAGACTAATATTCTTTCAAGGTCAGTCAGTCACCTTGGTCAGGATGGCTTTCTCCCTCTGTTGTTTCCGTCTCTGTTTCTCAGCCTGAGGTCGCAGTGTGGGATTAGAATTCTTATTGGTGGTCTTGGGCGGTTTCACCACATTCTGAGAACAGAGTCTGCATCCCCACACACCCCATACTCTCTGTGTCCTATGCAGCAGGACCCCCAGTGGCAAGCTATGCGTAGGGTTCCACATCCCCACACAATGTCTTGAGAGACAGATATGGGAGACACGTTAATAGACACGTTAATAGAATATTCAACAGTTAGGCTACTCATAAGTAATGAGTAGTAATGTAATGATTAAAGAATTTTCCACATGAGGGGTCCTAACTGCACTGGCCATAGATCACACTAACCACCACTTGTCTTATATTGCATAGGCACTTACATCAAGCATTTTCTTCTTACATAAAACTGCAGTGGAATGTGACCGATAATATAAATGACCATAGATACATAAATGAAAAAACTGTCAAATAGGACATATACCTTGCTAATGTGTGCTGTAGGGCGCAGACATGTTGGAGGAAGCTGTCATTTTTGGACTATCGTGAACTTTAGCATCCATACATCTAATAGGTCCCACCAGATCATCCCCCGAATCGACACAAGACTGAGGTAACAGTCATGCTCTTGTCGCTAAAATAATAGAAATTTTCATGCAAGCTACAATAACCAATGCAGTGGTATCGTTAGCTCAGCATTGTAGCCACAAGTCGTTTAGGTGTATTTGTAGCACGCCGAACACATTTCATGAACACCCCTCAAATAAACGGAAGTGGTCCGTCTGTAAAACTTGTTCGGTCAGCAGCAAATTGAGCGCATAAACAATCAACTCATGCAGTAGGCTACTGCTGCCTCGACGCACTGATTACGTGAGATGTTACAGTAGCGGTAGTAATTTGGTGGAAGCGTGTATTATAAAACAGCTAAGCGTTTAAAATTTTTATTTTTTGACAGCAGTACACGTCTAAGTACACAACTGATTTCAAAGAGAGAACTAACGTTAGCTGGCTAACGTTAGCAGCCATGGCGGAGGTCCCAGGTACTTCTAGTGAAACGATAACGGAGACGGTCCAGACTAACACACCGCCACCGCCCCAGCAGGTACATTATGCTATGTAGCCATTGACTGTGGCCTGTCAGTTGTAACATTAATTCTTTACTTTTATTATGGTTATTCGATTTGCATATCAATGCTGTCAATGTGTTAACATTAACCGTTAGCTTTTTTGTGAAGATTGGCTAGCTGTTACAGCTAACATTAACCAACAAGCTACAACGAAGTGAGTAGCTAACTAGCTCGAGGCTACTAGTTTGCAACCTGTCGTTAGCGTTTAACGTTAGTTTGCCTGGAATAGCGGTTTTCAAAAACCATTTAATTCAGTGCATGCCACGATCTTTGACAGTGGTGTAACAGCAACAGCTTTTGCAGATTGCATTACTAAACCTGTAGATGGTCATGTTTGAGTGATGACAGAATTCAGCAAAATTATGTAACCTGCTGTATGCCATCCTCGCTTAAAAGATGATGCGAGTTCAAAAACGGAATCAGATTGAATGGAAAATCAAGATCAGGATTTTATTTAGATTTAGTGGTGTTGAAGTGTATGAAAGTAGTAAAGCACTTTGAGATTAATAGTCCTCAAGCTATATTCCTAAAATTAAGTTTAATATATCAATTTTTGTTGTGCAGGAGGGTCGAAGTCTGACTATAAAGCTAAGAAAGCGGAAAACTGAGAAGAAGGTGGAATGGTCGAGTGACACAGTCGACAACGAACACCTGGGAAGGAGATCATCAAAATGTGAGTTTATGACACGTTCTGTTCCAGTCCGAATATAGCCTAGAAAACGAGGCTATTTAAACAGCCCCATAGAGGACGTCATTCCCATTCTTAGAAGAAATCTTTTGATTCACAGTCACAGTCTTCTGTGATTGGGTGGGTGACTGTGGTGTGTTGTCATGTCTGTTTAGTTTTGCCCATTCATTTGCAGTGGCATTTTGTACTGCAGAAATATGGCTTTATGTTTATCGAGCCACAAGAACACTTAGAGCCATACTTTGCTGTAATGGAGTCTCGAGATGGACTCATTATGAGCAGCAATTCAATCCCTTATCTGCAAAAAATAATGGCCTTCATAAAGTGGGGATGTGTCTAACGTTCTTCATAGATGTCCATGTTAATGAGGAGGCTGTGCCCTCTCATGGAGGGTGTGTGTAGGCTACTCTTATAATCCTGAATTAAGATTGCTTTTGCTATTCTGCCTCTGATAACACATATTGTTTCCCTTTTGCTTTGTTCCCTGGATAGCACATATGTTTTGGAGAGGTGACAGGTACATGACTTTTGTGCATCTTATTTGTGATCTGCAGGTTGCTGTATATATGAGAAGCCCCGTCAGTTTGGCGAGTCGTCCACAGAGAGCGAAGGCGAGGATGATGAGGGGTGCGGAAGCGCTCACTGCATCATGGGGCATGGGAGCGGGAGCGGGAGCAGGCACAGACAAGGTGGAGGTGGAGGCGGCGGCGGAGGAGGTGGGGGCACAGCGCCCCCTAGCTCCGGAGGTCCACACGCCCACTGATGCATGTCAGTGTAGCCGGTGGCCAGCTGGTGGGGTTTGCAGTCTGTGACCGTCATTAAGAGATAGCTCTACTCTACTCACCCCTCATTGCACTCAGTCACTGCATTCCCTGGAGAGAATGAGATTCCAACAGACACAGGTTCTGATGCAAGAGAACCAAACAGCTTTCACAATCATAATGCTTTGGATGTGTGTGGCAGGGACAGGGAGGAAGGGTTGAGTGCGGTTAAATAATTGTACATAAATATCAGTTTTGCCTCTTTTTACATAGTTGAGCTCCCTTTATTCCCTTATTTATTTGTCTGTCTTTAAGTAGAGTGTATTTTAGTCATTTCATTTGAAGGCGCACTTAGTGGGACGTTTCAATGCCAAAGGTCGTTTGCTTCTAGACGTTTGGGTTGTTTCGGTCACATGGCTAAGCGGCGTTGGCACTGTCTTCATTCAAAGGCATTCTCTTAACAGCTTATCACTGTATAATTCCAATTGACCAAATTAGACAAATACTTTAATTACTTACAAACCAAACGGTAATATTATCACTCTATAACCTAACAAGCAACTCAAGACCATGAGCAGGTTACCTTACTTGTGAATTCAGCTGTGCATGGACAGAAGCCATGGCAACTTGCTGCAGACTCCACATAGTTGAGACAATCTGTGTGCTTGATACGAGTGTGGCCTAGTTTATGGCTCAGTGTGGTAAAGGTGCGTGCTGCACCTGTTGTGAGTGTATAAATGTTTGATTCCTAAAACGTTCATCTGTAATTTGATGAGGCTTCATACTATGGAAGCAGAGGAGAGCCTGGGCAACTGGCTTTGGTATACCAGCTTGTCACAGAGCTAAACTTCACACGTTTTCATTCCTTTCAAGTTTTTAATTGAGAGACAGAATATGAGAGGCAGATAGTTCAGTGATCAAAAATGAGATTTCCCCCCACCCCCCATCTTCACATGGGGCAGAGTGAAGATCTGGTTCTTGTAGGCAGACTTCACATGCACTCCGTTCGGCTCCAAAACACAAATCACAGCATTATTGACACTCCCACGCCACCACTTATTAAATTCATCTGAAAATGGTTCTGATGGGTACAGTCTTAATTGATTACTTGGACTGATCCAAAGCTCATCCCATTGTGTGTAATTTGAAACCTCCGGCCTGAGAGCACCGCTTAGCTGAATTGAGGTCCCAAGTAATGTGCTCCAAGCATGTAGTACAGGGCGTGGCCCGAGCCTGCACCAGACACAGCATCAGTGTGTGAGAGTCAGTTTGTGTGTGTGTGTGTGTGTGTGTGTGAAGGTGGATGCATGGCTAATTGCTGTCTGAATAGGCGTGTTTGTGATTTAATGATGTCTCCGGTCCAGCTTTTGGCTGGTAACTCCGCCACCCGGTCATCTGTGTTCCACTTCTGACTGCTTAGCCACACAACACCAGAATCTCCTACCAGTATACGCCACCATTTTCTACAATACAACCTGCAGTATGTATGTACTATGGTGATACTTAACTGATGATGCACATGTGTGTATATAATGAAAGCATAACAGATTTAATGTGAATAAAGAGGTTTGACCTGTGATTGCAATCGTGTCTCTTCTGATGGATTCTGAAGGATATACTGCAGGGGTGGCCAAACATTTTTGCTTGTGGGCCGTATGCTGAAAAATTGGTTAATTTTTACCAATTACAAGTGAACTGTACAGGGCTGATTGTGGGGAAAAAATCCTGAGCCTGAACTTTTCTTCCATCACGGGGAGGTGGGTACAGGTGGGTGTGTTATATATGCAATGCACTTTTAGAACGTTGCTTATGCGCAAATTCCATATCTTCAGCTAGTAGGCAGTGATGGCCGTGGAAGGATGCACATTTAACTCATGTCATTTATCAATCCTCACTTATATGAGGATACAATGAGAAAGAAATGTTTACATTTTTGTTTAATCCTACTTTAATCCCACCTCTTTGTATCTCAAGGCAAGCATTATTTCCCTCAGTCATGTTGGTACGCCTGAAATCAGGCACGGTGCCTGAATACTATCATTCCTGACTATAGCTAATATTAATATTAGATTAATGTAACAACAAGTCCATTACCTTTTTAAGACATTGTGGCCGGCCGCATGGAAGATGCTAAAGGGTCACCCCTGATATACTGGCGCTCCTAAACATTTCATAAAAGCCTGTGCTGAACAATCACAACAGCACGTTGTGTAACAGCTTACCAACCAAACCCACCCCTCAGCGGTCCTAATGAATCTTTTAAGGGTAGTTGGCACAATTAGTTAACATCTTCAGTGCTCTGAAACAAGGAGGCTGTGTGAAGCCCACGGCTGTCTCCAGGGTGCTGCTGGTATAAATAAGTCAGATAAAGAGCAGCCATTTCCAGCCACTTGTTCTGTAGCCATCAGCAGGTTTATTCCAGGCGCCTATTGCCTGACCAGGGACAGTAAGCAGATCTCACTTGCTCATCACTGTCCCACTCACAGCCCTGTGGCCATATGGATGGGATATAAGTAGGTTTGCAGTCTGGCTCTCATTGGGCCACTTTTTAAAAAATGTAGGAACTGATACACATCCTCAAATTGAACAGTGGATCTTTGTGAGCCATCGGAAAACAAATGAATCACACACACATGCTGAAGTGATGCTCATCTTTATTCACACTCAGTCCAGACCACAGCTGGACTCAGAACAGCAGAACATCCAGGGGAGCAACTCAATCACTCTCCCTCCAACGCCATACAACCCCCCCGCCCCACCCCCCAGTACCTTTGTCCACTTCTAGAACACACCCTGCCCAAACTTATGAATGTTAACACATCTCCTTTCACCACATCTGTGTGCACCTTGAGCTTTACATTTCAGCAGTTACTCTGCATTTCTAAGAAAATCCACATTGTTAAAGCATAGGCTATGAGGACACCAGCACGGCTATTTTTCCAGAGACTTCAGTGTGTTCAAAGTATTACAATAATACAATACGAGGATTACAAAAGAGATTCATATAGAAAAGAGTTTAAAGCTTGGTTCTGTGCGCACAAATAATTATAATAGCCTTGAACATGCATAGAGGTTAGATGAACATTACAAAATGCGATATATTTTTAAAAGAAATGTGCAAGAAATCTACCATTAAAAAAAGATAGTAGTTATAGGTACATGAGTGAATTGTATACATATGATACAACAATGCAAAGGAGGAACTGAACTTGGTATCATTGTAAATATACTCTCAAGTGATAAAAATGTAAAAGACTGCCAACTTTGTCAGGCCATTCCAAATGGACATTAACATGCAACCTGAATACAGATCCTGTTTTCAAAAATGTCAGTTAAGTTGATATATTACAGCTTAATAAAATCATGTGTTGTATTAGTAGGCTTTTAATATTGTGGTTATACTGGCGGTTAGTGTTGTGACATGCACATAATGAATCTATGGCACATGGACAAACAAACAAACACATTAAAAGACAAAAATCCCCAATGCCATTTTCACAAAATAATATTTCATACTGATGGAAGCAAAATATGCGACAGAGCACTCCAGACTTCCACGTCAACACAGGAGCAGCGAAAGCAGTCTATCAAAAGGTCATCAAATCAAGTTAGACCTCTGTCCAAGTTGTACAACAGTTCACTTAAATGCATCCCTTAGGCCAAGGGAACAAAAGTTGGTGAAAAGACAAAAAAAACAAAAAGTGCACACTGGCAGACAGGCGGGTCATGAAATGTGACAAAAATCACGAGGCAGTAGTGGAACAAGACACGTGCATTGACTGTAGCAGTGGTTCTATTCGTCTACTGGATATGCAGACGATCTTATACACATACACGTAAAATTGTATGCTAGATATTAGCATTGTCCTTGAGCAGCCAGCATTGCTAGCAGTGGATACTAATAGAGGATCTGAGTGAAGTTCTGTAAGCAGAGAGACCTGGAGGAAGTCAGTTAACCAAAACAAAACTAAATTCCCTTCTTCAAAAGTTGCCCTTGCACAGACTTTTTCTGTGCTCCATGGAATTCTTAATTATGTCACCACTGTAGCTGTAAACCAGAACATCTTTCCAGTTTCCAAATTTTATATGCTGCAATATTCCTTTAAAATGAATATAAACAGTGAGTGAACCTGCTAAAAATGCTAATCTATGCATTGTTTCATGAATAATGACAAAGTTATGGAATAGACTTGGATGAGGACAAAATATGTGTTGTTCCAAGTCACATTTTGTGCTAGGATAAGTGAAATAAAAAGGAAAAAATACACAAGAATAAAAAGCTGGAAACTGTTTGAGGTTTGTTATTGAAGTCATGTTGGGGGGAAGAAAAATGTCACAATCCTTGCCTCCAGGCAGAAAGCTGCAGTGGTATTGTGATGTGGGCCAAGTTATGTGGAGTGTAGGTCAGTTAACGCTTGAGGCAACAGAGCCTCCGGATGGAGCATGTGCAGAGGCATCAGGATCCAGTCAGCCTGTGGAGACAGACATGCACAGACAGGAGAGATGACCAACTGATTAAGAGAAAACTCCTGATACTCATCACGAGACCCTCCCACTCACACATGGCTCACAGTGCTTGTTTGTGAATTGATCATGTGTATGTGGATGTTTTTGTGGATGTCATGGAATGCTTGGATTTCCTTCGGGATTAATAAAGTGCCATCTTATTTTATCATATCATCAATCTCAGTTCCCAACAGTCCCAATATGGTGAAAAACAAGACAACAGCTAACGGGAAAAGTCAAATGCACTGCAGACAGTAGGCACACCAAAAAAAAAAAAACACCCTGTACAACTGTTAGCCACCTGCCTCTAAATGGTCTAAAGCAGGCCGCTAGTTTGAGCAGGTGGCCTAAATGTTGCTAAGCATTTCCTACAGCTGCTCTGTAATGAAATCATGCATAAGGCCTCTTCGTTTGGCAGTGCTTTAAAGGAATGTGTAAAAGGCTAAGCAGGTTTATTTGATCTACTTTCCTGAGCCTAATTCCTATCTGATCTCCTTGAGGTTGCCTAGGCCTACTTGTGCAAGTCTAATTTGGGATCTGTTTGGTGGCACAACTGTGCTTAGTCAGTGCACAGCAGATGCAGTGTCTCTGTCTCTCTCTCTCTCTCTCTCTCTGGACACTCCACAGGCAGAAATATTAATGGCTGACATTAGTCTGGTGAAGAGGCATGCATGTAATATCATTATTTCTGGCCAATGGTGCCTTTGTGTGCTAAACTCTAAAACTCCCTGTTTGTGCTGGAAATGGCACCCATACAATGTTATTAGTTCTGGTTGCACGCAACTGTACTACTGGCCCTGAGAAAAGACATCCTTGTAATAACATTAGTTCACTTGGATGTTCAAGTAACTTCATAATGTTATGGTCATTGGTTTCAGTTGGCTTCCTTTAAAGGTTCTTTCAACACAACAAAAAATTCCCATGCAGCCTCTAATCAAAAACTTCTAACACAAGTTAAAGGCTAAAATACCTAACTTTGCTAACTTGTTGCTGCCAACATTCCTGTTAGCCTTGTCCCAAGTCTTGTGACATTGGTTGTGTTGGAGCTATTTTGATATCTTATCTTTTCCGAAGATCACAAATAAGATCATTACAGATCACATTTAGATGCTGGGGGAGAAGTATCAATGGAACGATTGTCTTGAAAAAGAAGTTGATAAAAAAAAAACTTTTTGATTGAATAACAGTAATATGATGGTTTAACATTCAACTGAATAAACCCAATAAACCCAACACTTGATGTCCAAAGATGTACCTCCTCAGGATATGGAATTGTTTTTAAGACAATTTTCAGACAAGTTTGTAACTCGGCCTAAATCTCAGTGATGGTGTAGAACACTCAGCCACACTATTTTAATACGTGAAGACTCACCTCCTAGCCAGGCTACTTGGTCCGAATCCTTCTTCGGCTGCCCTCCTCTATGACTGGCTTGTGTTTGTCAGTCTCCACCTCCGGTTTCTCCTCACTCCTCTCCTCCACCTCCTCCGTCTCTGCTTTCTGTTCCTCCATCTGCTCCTCACCTCCAGTGATGACGCTCTGCCGCACGCTGACGGAGATGACGATGCCCTGGACGATTCCGTACACCAACGCAAATTGCGGCAAGAACTCTTGGACCACCCACAGGAGTGCCGCCATGCCGACGGAGGAGACGAAGAACATGGCCATGCCGTGGAGCCAGAGTTTTAAGGCGCCCTGCACCCCCAAAACGTCCAGGAACACGCGGGAAGGGAGGGACACCGCCCAGAGCAGGCCAACCACACACAGATCGAAGAGATGTCGAAGGAAGTTAAAGCAGATGTCAAAGTGCTCGGGCAAGACCTCCCCTTCCCATGACTGCGAGAAAACACGAAAGGATGACTCTTTCTGGAAGGGCACAGGGGAAGGTGGTGGGGTGTCGTAGTCTGAGACGTCCCCGTCCACCTTGTCCTTGTCCCACAGTCCTTCACCCCACCCTGCCACCTTGCGCTGCCTGAGCCCATCAGAGGAGGACGTCCATCTAGGCCAGGGCAGGTAAGAGGTGGGCAGCATAGTGTGCCACCACCGTGAGGGGGTACTCTTCACAGGGGGTCTGCTGTCACACTCATGTGCGCCAGCTCTCAAGTCCTCTACTTCTCTGTGTTGTAGTCTTTCCTCTGCTGCTTCCCAGTACTCCTCTGTCAGTGCCTTGTGGTAAGTCTTCTCTTTTGGCGCCCCCCACACCCATGAGACGACACCCCCCCAACCCCAGCTGGTCTTCTGGCTGCCGTCATCCATCACAAAGTCATCAGGGCTACCTTTCCCACCCCATGGCCGGTACGACAGGGTAGGGCGCACCCATCCCCAAACCCGCTGGCCGACAGACGTCATGACCCGCCCGACCTCTTGGTCCTCTCAGTCCTCTCAGTACGAAGGTTCTAAACAACAAACAAGACAAAAGGTGCAAAATCACTTTAATCCACATAAAATGCATGATTGTTGCATTAAACATATTCTAATTGAACTGTGACAGGTTAACCACTACAACCAGAGAGGGTCAGTATTCCGATCTTTGCAGTTGACCCAGAGAGATGACCTACAGTAAAGTTAAATTCAATTTCGTGATGAGAACTGCAGGAAGGCAACGAGGAGAAATAAAATGAAACAAAGTCAAAAAGCCAAAGTCAGTTGCATTGTCAGCAAACAAAATGACAAACTGACACTTAACGTTAACGTTAGCAAGACTGGGTGAATTGCGAATTAGCTTCTTGATAGTTGACATTGTCAATACACGTGAACGTAAAAAAGTGTCAAACAGTTAACGTTATGTAACTACCCTATTGCAAGGCAGGGTTATTGGTAACTCACAAACTAAATTGACTATTCACTATCAAGGGCAGAAAACTCCTTTGAAATCAAACAAAAAGTTTTGTGGACAGTGGTGTATCCACAATGTTAGCATTCTCAAACTCAACACTCCAAATGTAAGCCTCCGTTGAACATAAAGTGTTACCCTAGCCAACATTCAATTTGCTAGTTAACAAGTTAAAGGCCAAGGTTCACTTCAACATCTTTATGACTCATGGTGATTTGACGCCGAGTAAAATATAAAAAACACTTACGATCAAGCTTACGATACATACCTTTCTTACCTTCGATGGGCAGAGATGCTAACGACGTTACAGAAACTTTTTCAGAGACCCGTCCTCCAGGAAATATATCCGACAACGCATCCTAAATTACTGACGCTAGAAAAAGTAACGTTACGTCGCGGTGTTTAGCTTTACATTAACTTGTTCGTAACTGATACATTATATGCCTAGCAAAAGTAAAAACACTGTACCTCAGATGCGTTAACCAACCAACTTACGTAAACAATCAAATATTTAACAATAGCTGGCCTCCTGCTAGCCAACCAAACAAATTACTTCATCGTAACCTGCACCACGCCAATGTTAAATGTTCCCAATATGAGACCATGTAAATTCAAGGTTGCCACTCCCGCTGTTATGGAAGATCATTCGCATATTTGGAGCATGTATCAAAGCTTATCTGGCATTGCTGCTAGCCATGTCAGGTCGGTCGTTAGCCACGCAACGCAATCCACTGATGGAAACCGGAAACAGCTGGGTGTCTGGCGCAGACCATGGAGCTCATCCATAGCCCTACATGTAATTTCAGGAATTGTGTGGGTGCCAAATTATAAGGCTGAGACTGATAAATTCCCTTTTTAAGTGTCATTAATGTGTGGCTACACCAAGTTCAAAGTGTTACACATAATGGAAATTTGAGAAAATAATTATTGGTATTCACTGGACCTACAAACAAGCAAACTACACAATCACACCAATTAACACAGGAGACAGCATTTTCTTTAATTCACTTTATTAAGTCTTGAACCGGTTAATCCACTGCCAGTTGGGAGTTCCACTTCTGCGCGCACACACCTTTGAGGGGAGGGGAAAAAAAATAATAATAATCAGCAAGACAGGCAACAGCATGTCATTAGTTTAATAAACAAGCAGGATCTCAGTGCGCTGCGAGAAAAACTTCATTTGTATTCAGTAGAACCGAATATCGCAATCATCATAGACAGAAAAGCCATAGTACCCCCTCTGTCCTCTACACAGACATACCTTTTTAAGACCGGGGACATCAAGATCCACTGCCGCCCACGCCTTCCATCAAGATCACTGTACAGCATTCTATGGCATAATATACATAGTCAGCATAATCATCATAGTCATAGCATAATCATTCCACAAAAACTTAATTCACATTTTAGGATATTTAGCATCTCTTCTGGAGTGTCTAGGATGAAATAGAATCAACACCAAATTTTTTTACCTCCATTTTAAAACGTGCAGCTAAGTGGTTAGTGGCATCAGTTTATCTTTTGAAACCATCATAGTGAAATACATTTCCTATCCAGCTTCAGTTCCAGAATGTTTAAAATACCATGTAAAACGTGAAACTATTTCACTATGAGAATTTTTTTGGATCATTACACAGCACTAACCACTTTAACTAGCATGCACGTTTTAAAATAAAGGATTTTAAGGACAGATGCACAAAGTAAGCCATTCTGAAGCAGGGGGGGTTCTAAAGGAGCCAAATATCCAAGACATGACCCATCGTCAAAATTGGTGTTGATTCAATTTAGTCCTAGACACTCCAGAAAAGGGGCTAAACATGCTAAAAAGTGAACTTCCCCTTCTAGGCTTAAAGTTACATGGTAGATTTGGTAACATTTACAAGTAACACATTTTTATACAGTGTATGGTTATCATAAGACACACAGCATACCCATGTTAAGAATTCCTACACCCAAGTCTGATTGATTGAGCTCGACCTGGTATGGTTGAGGACAGCCACGTACAAGCAATCTAGTCTGCAAAAGGAATGAAAAGCAATGTTACCTACAAACTAACACATTTTTTGCTATATTAAATATGCCATCCTTGGTGTTCAGTGCACTGTGAAAAGGCATCAAGGTTTTTCAGAGACTCTAGTCTGAAAAGATTCATCATAACACCACTACAGCCAACTTGCTCAAAAGCAACAAACCTTCTTACCACAGAAGTTGCACTGCATCCTTGAGCCCATGCCATGGGTGCCTCATCACCAGCAGGCTGCTGAAAGATTTATAAAAACAGGTTCAGACCAAGCATCATTTACCAGTGGCAATCATGAAGGTCATGTATTCGGTGTGTTTTCAGTGCACTGTGAAAGACCATCACAAGGTATCAGAGACTCTAGTCTGAAATGAATCATCATAACACCGATTGTACTACAGCTACTGAAAAGGCAATCAGCCTGCTTACCACTTAAGTTGTACGGGGTCCTTGAGCCCATGGGTGCCCCATCACTGGCAGGTTGCTGAAAGATTTATAAAAATAGGGGGTTCAGACCAACTATCATTTTTTACCAGTGGCAATCATGAGGATCATGTTTTCAGTGTGTTTTCAGTGCACTGTGAAAGACCATCACAAGGTATCAGAGACTCTAGTCTGAAATGAATCATCATAACACACTGATCATACTACAGCTACTGAAAAGGCAATCAACCTTCTTACCACTTAAGTTGCATGGGGTCATTGATCCCATGGGTGCCTCATCACTGGCAGGTAGCTGAAAAAGAATGAAAAAAATGGGTTGAGACCGAGTAACGTTATTTACCAGTGTCAATAACGTCATGAGTTGGCGTATTTTCAGTGCACTGTGAAAGACCATCACAAAGTATCAGAGACTCTAGTCTGAAATGAATCATCATAACACCAATTGTACTACAGCTACTAATAAAAATGGGCCTTCTTACCAGTTGCACGGCGTTCAACCCATGGTCATGGAGTAGTCACTACCGCCAGGTTGCTGGAAAAAAAAAGGTCACGACTTAGTTTTATGTGGCAATCATGTTTTGGTGCATTCAGTGCACTGTGAAAAAGCATCATAAAGCATCACAAATTCTAGACTTCATAAAGTCATCATGTAACATCAAGCGAGTGACTAAAAAGGCATTGCTAATGCTGCTGTTAGCTTGATCGAATTGAATATCGCCGCATGGCCAACACGTGCTCTCTGCAATACTGTTTGGAGTCAAATTCCTCTCAGCATTTCTTTACATCGGATCAAACCATTTCAGCAGCATTTACAGACAAAGACTATTAACTTGAACAATTTTCAGTCTCAACGGCCTTCTATTCGCGCGGCAAAGTATAAATCATAGCTAGTTAGCATGGCTGCGCTTCAGTTATCTCTACAAACTGCGGGGGAAAAAATGAGAATGAAACTTAATGAGAGTGCAACCCTACCTTCACAAAAACACTTCATATATTTTTTTGCAGGTCATCCTGAGGCACAAGGTGCTCTGACTAAAACCATCGCCATGAGGCACATCCAATGCCTGCACAGTCATCGCGAGTGAGAACTTCTGAAACAGACATTTGCGCTATTTATATCAAAGGCGAAGGGGTCCTAATCTTAGATGGTTAAGAAGTTGCCTTAATAGAATCCCAGTGAGCTCAACCAGAGACACAGGAACCTCAATGTTCTTCTTTTTGGCATAATCTTTCAAATATTGTCTGAAGGTTTGCTGCCATTGAATATGTTTGTTTTTTTAATCCAGAACAAAAAAATAAAGGAGAGGTGTGTCCCATCTTCCATGCTTGTCATTTTTGAGCTATCATCAACAAATCTGGCAGCACAAAGATAGGAGACAAGGGGAATACTTGAACACTCTCCCCTTGTCCACATCCACAGTTGCGGTGCTTTTGCATGGCTGCTTGTCCACACATCTCGGTTACTCATTCTGTGCTGTGCTGTCATTCCTTCAAGGATCTGATATGTGATATACATAGAAATAACAATATATTTCTATGTGTGATATGTTTCCGAGTCTTCTGTTCGGAGTCATGTCTCCTCAACTCTTAATCAACTACCTCCATTACTTGAGAAGTCATCATACGGGTGAAGAGATTTGCTACTTCACTCAATGTGCTAGAAGGTGACCTGGTGACTCTATCAGCAGTAGCACTGCAAGACTTGGATGGTTCCACTGTTTCCTGGTAATTTATGTTAGCAGGCAACCTTTGCATCAGTTCCGTCATCAGGCAGCTGCATTCAGCTTTATCCACTCCCAGAAAAGATGGCATACGGGATGCATCTTTGCTAGTGGCAGCATCAGGGGATTGGGACCTATGTGAAGAGGACTTTTTGGACGAAGCAATGTCCTCATTTGCATTCCAAGCCATGAGGAGGAGAAAATATGGCCTGAGCAAATTCTTGATTGCATCCTCAGCATCGGCGTAAATCAGATGTGAGGCATTTATTGTAGGAACTCCCTTAACCTACAATAACCTTGAAGCTACACATCAGGAAAGCTGCTGGGCCCGACGGATTGTGTCCAAGACTGCTTAAGGTCTGTGCGGCTGAACTGGGAGAGCCCCTGGAGCACATCTTGAGAGCTTAATGACTTCAGGCCAGTCGCTCTTACATCACACCTGATGAAGACCATGGAGAGACTGGTCTTGGGGACACACAGGTGCCCCATGCCCTGGACCCACTGAAGTTTGCGTACGAGGAGAAAGTGGGTGTAGACGATGCGTCATGCCACATGCAGAAGTTTTCAGATGATACTGCAATTGTGGGCTGTATAAGGGATGGGCAGGAGGAGCAGTACAAGAACCTGGTGGAGGACTTTGTGCAATGGTGCTTTGTGCAAAGTTCCTCTGGATGTTCTACCTGTCTGTTGTTGCCAGCTGTGGCTTGCTGGGGTGGAAGCACTAAGAAGAGGGACGCTTGGTGACTAGACAGGCTGGTAAGGAAAGCTGGCTCTGTTGTGGGAGCTGAACTGGAGTGCATCACTTCAGTATCAGGTAAAAGGACACTGAACAAGCTACTCAACATACTGGACAATGACTGTCATCCACTCCACAACACTATCATACAGCAGAAGAGTTTGATCAGCTGGAGACTACGCACAACGGACAGATTTAGGAAGTCACCCAGGTCACCCAAGTTTTTATTGTCCATATTTATTTACATATGCACATACTGTATTTATTGCTGGTCAATAGACTTTAACCTTGCACTGTTGCACTAATGGACTTGTTTGCACTACTACCTCGACACACGCCTCATACTGGAACTCTTTACACTACCAATCCCCAGCACACTAATGCGCATCCCATCCTTTGCCCATCCTTCTGACACACACACACACACACACACACCTGCCAGTGAGATGAATTGTAAGTCACACACCAACATGATAACAGAAATGTACCCCTACAATGGTAAGCCCACAGGCCAGCAACATCATACACGTGGGCACACACCCCCAACCATCTCTTCCACACACACACAGAGGAGAGAGAGAGAGAGAGAGAGAGAGAGAGAGAGAGAGAGAGAGAGAAAGAGACACAACAAAACAGAATCACTGTATGAAACGTAAGGGAAGTGAAGACGCAAACACACAAACACAAACTTGGACATGAATGTAAGAGCCACATGACTCCGGGCAAGGAGCTGCATGCGGCTCCCGAGCCACAAGTTGGCCATCCCTGATCTATGGCCATGCAACATATAACCAGATGCCTTTGTTGGTAAAGTCTCTGATATTTTAATTGTTGGCCCGACAAGGTACTCTGGTGTTTATCAGTTAGCACATGTATGCATACCCAGGTTTGCAACTTAACCACCTAGCCTACTTTAAATACTCCCCCAGGTTAGGCTATACGTTGCAACTCCTATCCATGGAGGTAGCCTATAATCCTGATACCTGCAGAGGTGAAGCCATGGTGCTCCTATAGCCAAATGAAGCCTATAATGATCATTTACCACTTCCTCTTAGTTAACTAAAGGCCCATCAAGTTTATCATTTAACCACTTGAGATACACCAGAGAGATATACACACCAAGGCAATATGCCATTTTCACACTGTCAGGATGATTGGCTACTTGGCAACAACAATCTCATTAGTTGTGATATTGCTGAGAGAGGGCAAAGTCCTCTATGAAGTTCTATATAAGTGTCCCTGGAGAGGCTCGCTTAGGTTGTCCATTAGATGCATTAGATGTTGTCATAATACATTTTAGTTGGGGCAGAGACATTTCTGGATGGTGTTGTTCACTGATTTGAAAATAAGAGATTCCCTCAGTTTTTTCCCTCATGAACTTCCTGGTCCAGAGCTGTTGTCCAATAGGAAACCCAGAAAGACAGCTATGTGACGTATCCATGTCCGGTGCCTGCAACGCGCGAAAGCTTGAAGTATTCACAACTGGGAAACAGGCGGGAGAGACTGTTGAAGAACATATCAGTTGTTAATCGAACACCGTCTTTAGTTTTATGTGTTGTTAAAAGCACAATCGATGTTAAATAGCTAATCTATTTATGAATACGTTTTTATATTCCCACACAAGTGTGGTTTGAGGAGGTTACTAGGCGAGTGGCAATAACGACACGGATAGGTGGACAATATGAGCCTGTTAGCCCTTCAACAGGTAACATTGAATTTAACTCTCGTTAATGTTGTATTATTGAAAACTGGCAAGTTAAACGTTTCATTAGCTGTCTTAAAATCTTTGCAAATGCATTGTTAAACTACTATGCTTTGAAACTAGGTAATTCAGCTGCTAGTTACCTGCTAAGTTAGCTAACGTTACCCGTTAGTAACGTTATAGCCTTTATTGTCTATTTTCTCAAAATGGAAGCTAACGTTAAAGTTAGATTTTAAAACCCTAAACACATCATTCTCTCTCTAAACAACATTGTCCATAATTTAGAATAGACGTGTGCTCAGACGGTAACTACACAGACACCAAGGCTTGTTCGGCGTTAACGTTAAATTTCAATGGGTCAGCTTTAAATTTGGGACATAGAATAGATATCTCGCCCCTTGGATTGCCCACCACATTTATCGTTTTGGGACTCATGCTGATGTAACGTTAACTTTAACTCTGGTGTTGTAGCTATGATAATATTAACGTTAGGTATTATGTTAGGTCTTACTCTTTAGGTCCTAGCCTATTGTTTTGCGCGTTGACGTTCAAGCAGCTGTCTTGTCAGAAAGCTGTTGGCGCTGATTCCTATGTTTGCAAAACAGTGCAGGGCAGTCTTGGCTTTTCGTTAGCTTTCACTCAAAGCTCTTCACATTTTCTTGATATGCTTGCATTAAATAACTGCTAGGATTTTTACATTTGTTAAACATAATAGTTGGTGCTCATTACTACGTTACTACTTTAAACATAACGGGACATTATTTGAACGGGCAAATGTTTAGATTTTTGCGTGCTTCTACAGTATGTGTGTTAAAACATATGGTAGGGTTTAAGTCTCATTCGCAAACTTTTGTTGAATTTCGCCATGTACTGTTACGGTTGCAACTTGCATGCTTCCTCCCCTCCCATTTCAAGATGTCTTTTCCTTTTCATCGTGTTTTATTTAACCACACCCTGTGCTAGAAATGCTTAAAGCAGACAACACTGGCAAAGTGAACATACACACCTCAAATGTTCTGCACCTGTTTATCTTTTATCAATTTTGGAAGGGTGAACATTTAGAGGCTCTACTGAGCCTATTGTGTTCGCAACATAGATAAAAAGTGTAACAATTTGTGTTTGTGTGAATTTGTTTCTGAAAATAAAGTTTGCAGTGCATATGTGCAAGCACAAATGCGATAATCCAGATTGATGGAACTTTTGCATTGCATCTCTAGCCCCCAGTGGAGCTGCCGGTGGAGCCTCTACCAGCTGAGAGCGACGCTGACAGCGGGATGGGCTCTCCGATGGAGACAGAGAGCACGGAAAAACCACCTCCACCAGAAGAGCAAGCAGGTACCAGTCCACTGCTGACCCAGTCGTGCAGAACCGTTTGTTGCAGAGTTACAGTGATTATTGTTATTCTAATATGATCTCCCCGTGGTGCACTAGACTCTGACGATGAGGACGTCGCTGTGGCTAGAAAACCTCGCGCTCGGAAGGCACTGCGGGACAGCGACAGCGAAGAGGCCGAGGAGGCGGATGGGATGGAAGGGGCACTCGTTCTCTCGGCGTCCAGCGAAGACGAGGCAGAGGAAGGGGAGGAGAAAGCCAAGGTGAAGAAGGCGAGCAAGAGCAAGAAAAGGATCGCCCGCGTCTCCCGAGACAGCGAGGACAGCGAGAAGGAGAACAGCGAGGAGGCGGCCGTCGCTAGGGAGCGGGACGCTGGCAAAAGGAGGGAGAAGAAGTCCAAGCGGCGGAAGGAAAGAGAGAGGAAGAAGGAGGCTGGGAAGAAGCAACAGAAGGAGACGGCTGAGGTGAGTGATCAGCTCTAACAGAGAGGTGTGAGAACAAGGCCGTTCACATGACACTGCTTTGTGACGGTGCGAGGTGAGAAGAGAGGCCTTGAACAAAGAGCGATGGGTGTTGGTGGTCAGTTGCAGGTAGATGAGAGTTTATTGATCTGTCCATTGATCACTAATGTCTGCTGTGTGTTCTCAGGAGCCCCCAGCTCCTACAGGTATAAACGATAGTGGCTGTCTCCTTGGAGACACAGACCTGTTTGATGCGGAGGAGGGAGAGGAGATGGAGGAAGAGTCTCTGGAGGCAATCAGAGCAGCAGTCAAGCAGAAGGCCAAGAAGCACAAGGTTGGACACCTGTGTCTATTAATTGTTTCACCTTTCTTTATGCAAACACACAGTCCCTCTTTCCAAAATGCACATGCATGCTGTCATTCAGAATTCCATTGAGGATATTGTGGTGCTGCGTTTTACTCAATTTTATTGTGTATGTGTGTTCTAGGCTCATCTTGATGATGAAATTCCAGAAAAGCCGGAGCGTGTGGTAAGGCTCTTTTAAGCTGTTATTGTGCTAATTTTGGATCTTTTGCACCATAACTACTTAGCTATTATATGTTGGTGATGTTGCTTGTTGCTGACCTTTTCTGAATTGTGTGTGTGTGTGTGTGTGTGTGTGTGTGTGTGTGTGTGTGTGTGTGTGTGTGTGTGTGTGTGTGTGTGTGTGTGTTTAGGAGAGGAAGGCAGCACGTGCCAGTAAGGAGGCTATGAAGCAGCTGCACAGCGAGACTCAGAGGCTGGTCAGAGGTCAGCAGCACCCACTGGAGTCTGAACTGTTCACTCATGTTCATGTTTCTCTGCTTGTCAGTGTGGTCACTAACAGATCGTTTGGTCCCTCCATCCCTATAGAGTCCAGCGTTGGACTACCTTACCACCTCCCTGAACCCAAGAGCATCCATGAGTTCTTCAAAAAGAGAGCGAGACCTCAAGGGCCCGGAATGTCCCTTCTGAAGTAAGAAACACACACACACACACACTAGGGTTGGGCGATATGGCCTTAAAAGTATATCACGATATTTTCTGTTTTTTATCACGATAACGATAACTGACGATAAAAAGTATATTAGGCCTACAATTTAACACAGGGTTCATACAGGTGCCTGAAACCCTTGAAAATGCTTGGGTTTTAAATGTTGCGTTTTCAAGGTTTAGAAAGACACTTCTTGAAAATGTTGTACAGGTAGCCTAATCAATTGTAAAGTAATTGCTGCCTATAAATATTCACCTGACAGAGTTGTTTGTGTAGGAAATATAAAATTATGATCCTAAACCTGACAATTGTGCCACTGCGTGAGTGAGTGACCACGCCTCTCCCAAACTCACTTCATAAATTGTCCATGGTAATGCATGTAAGACGCGTTTACAACGCAAGCAGCAGATAGACCGATGTGATTTTTTGTACAGGGCGGTTTTCAACATAATAGAATATTAGCAGCAATGTTGTCACAGACGAGAGCCTACAGTTGACATAGAAAATAATTTCCAAAGTGCCAGAACCAACCACCCCTTTTAGATCGCTAGGTCAGCATTGAGTCAGATTGCGTCTAGTTTATTTGTGCTTCCATTTGCGCTCAGATAATCAACATGTCCGTAACAGCAACGGAGAAAGAATAAGCAATTCTTCCCGCGTATCATAGACTGTAGACCTTCTGTGAGTAACGTATTTGTGAAGAGAAAAAAAAACGTGTTCAATAGGCTATGCATGACAGTGCGCATACACCAGTCTATGCAACTTCAGTTCGCTCCATCTCTCCACTGATCAAAGTTTGCCTGCCCTTGTTGATGCTGCCCTGACATCGCGGCAAGAAACCTTGAAACTGTGATTTGACATGTTGAATGTTTGAAACTACTTGCAACTACATGAAAACTTTGATTCACACCGCTGCGGTTATCTCATGTTGTCTTAAATCTTCGGTCTGAATTTGAATAGGCTTTAGGTTAAGCTACGTCAGCTACTTCCATAGCTGCACTCAAACAGTAACGTAGGCTATTTGTGAAGAGAAAGAAAACGTGTTCAACATATGTGCGCATACACCAGTCTATGCAACGACTCTACTTCGCTCCATCTCTCCACTGACCAAAGTTTGCCTGCCCTTGTTGATGCTGCCCTGACATCGCGGCAGGAAACCTTGAAACTGTAATTTGACATGTTAAATGTTTAGCGGCTTGAAACTTCTTGCAACTACATGAAAACTTTGATTCACACCGCTGCGGTTGTCTCATGTTGTCTTAAATCTTCACTCTGAATTGGAATAGGCTTTAGGTTAGGCTACGCCAGCTACTT
The DNA here is from genome assembly GCA_027497455.2 of Sardinella longiceps. NCBI lineage: Eukaryota > Metazoa > Chordata > Actinopteri > Clupeiformes > Clupeidae > Sardinella > Sardinella longiceps. The sequence continues at coordinate 27,936,458 of JAODXP020000029.1, forward strand.
CCATAGCTGCACTCAAACAGCTTGTGCTGAAGGCATGGGCGGAGCTTGGTGAGGCTGCGAGTGAGCGCGTTGCATATGCATAGGCCGTTTCTCCTAAGCTTCATTAGACACTAACAAAACATTTTCTGACTTAGTCTATCGTTTTTGCCGATATGACAAAATTCCCATCGTGGAAATTCTTTTTCCCGATATACCGCAGACGATAACATATCGCACAACCCTAACACACACACACACACACACACACACACACACACACACACACACACACACACACACACACCTGTATCTCCAGTTCCCTGTGTCTCTTGTGGATGTATCAGCTAGATAAAGATAATTGAATTGTACATAGTGATTTTTACTCACTCATAGTCATGACTGACAAACTGTGTATGTACCCTTGTCATGAAATGTCTTTTCTATATTGTTTAAATGCAACACCACTTGATCCACGGTGAAACTGAATTTTTCTCACTATAAACAATGTATACGACTGAAATAACTTACCTGCCCTCCTCTTCTCTCAGGTCGGCGCAGTATCAGGCTGTGATACTAGAGGCCACTGCAGCCTCCACCAGGCAGCCCCAACTCAAGGAGCCCCAGCAGGCTGAAGAGGCCCCAGCGCCTGCCTCTGACCCCCAGCAGGCCCCATTGGCCCTGCAGCCAGAGGGGGAGGGCCCTCAGGAGAAGGAAGAATCCGCTGCTCAGACAGACGCTGGTGAGGAGAAATCAACCAATCCATCAGATGTTTTGATGGAAGAGGCGTCCTCCCAAAAAGAGCCGTCTGCTGCCCCAGCGGCACCTGAGGAAGCTGAGACAGAATCCAAGGCTGAAGAAGAGCCTCCTGCTACTGCTGCTGCTGCTGCTGCTGCGGTCCCTACTGAGGAAGCTCCGGCTCCAGCTCCAGTTGCGGCTCCGACATTAAAAACGCGCAAGGACAAGCTGACCCGGCTCCGAGAACTTGGGCTGGAACCACCTCCAGTGCCAAAGTTCCAGCCCTCCGATGATTCCTTTGTTGAGTTGGAGGCCCCACAGGTGAACCCAGGTAAGACTGGCTCTGCTGTGTGCTGAATGCATATAGTCCTTGTGCTCATGTTCTGAGTGTACTCCACTGTCTATGAGTGTTTTACTGTGTCCTTAGGGAAGACTGCTTTTGAGTCACTTGCAACATGGGGTTTGGGAATTTAACCTGGGGTCTGTTTCCCAAACACATAGTTTCTAATTAAGTTAGAAACTTTGGATTGCAATTTATTTTCTCATTGACAATCAACTAAATTACTAACTGGTTTGCAACTACACTTTTGCTTAGTTTGCTCACTGCTCCCGTTTTGAATAGTTTTGTTGCATTGATGTTGTCTTTTGTTGGGGTGGGGGGTATTGTGTTGTGATGTTTATGTTTCTGATTGCAAGCCTCCATGTGTGTGCAGCTCTGGAGGCCTTGAAGGACCGGTTCCTGCGTCACGTCCAGCCGGTGGCCCGTCCCAAAGGGGAGCGCTCTGTGCAGCTCAGTGTGATCAGGAAGGACAGCGCCCCCTCTGGGCAGGAGGAGCTGCGCACTGATGCCCTCACAGTCACCATCAAAGAGGAGGACGAGCAGCCTACCACTAAACCAGGTAAACTCACAATGTTCCGGTTAAGTGGTCTGTTTTCCCAACTAAGTTAGCAACTATGGTGGTTGCAATGCAATATCCCATTACCAGCTAACTAATAAAGGTATCCCCCTCCATCACACACACACAAGGTATCCTATAGATTTCACTCACACACTAGCTACGTTTCGTTGCGTACGAAGGTCTGGGATTCCGGTTATTGAGAAGCGATTGCTTGCTGGAGGTGTTAACATTCAAAAAGTGAGCCGTTTTTTTAGTGTGTTTTAGAGTGAAAAGTGAGATCTTCTGAAAAGCCCACTGTATGTGTCACTGTATGTGTGTGTGTTAGGTGAGCGTCTTCTCCTGCTGAAGTCCCGTCTCCAGGCGGCCATGGCGGTGCGTCGGAAAGAGGAGAGAGAGAAGCGCGCCGCTCTCTATCGTCTGGACAACGAGGACTGTGGGGAGGAAGAGGAAGAGGAGGAGGACATGACGGAGTCTGAGGAGGAAGAGGTAAAGAAGCACCAATCTCAATACCAATCTGGCACTTTGCCGTAGCAAGGTTTTGCATATGTATGTTTATCTCTAACTTGTGTGTGTATGTGTGTGTGTATCAGGGTGTGGATGAATTGCTCGGTGGAGGGGAAGAGGCTGAGGAAGAGGAGCATGACATGGGTGATGAAGATGATGAGGAAGAGGAGGCAGCAGACAGCACCGGGGCTGTGATGAGGAGCCCCTCTCCGCACCATGACAATGACGGCACTCTCATGCTGTTTGCCGGCAGCTCCTGCTCCCGCACCAGGTGAATTGGGTGTTGGATTGTTCTGAACTGTGGATCATCCCTTTAATTGCTCTGTGTTTGGTGGTCTAACTGTGGCTCTGTTTGGTCCCCAGTGATGGAGTGAAGAGGATGGGAGCAGGTCAGGACAGCGATAATAAACTGGGTGAGTGATGGGATGGGAATCAGTACTACAGCAGGCCAACATCCCTGCCTGCTTTCTACGTGTGCATTCCTACGTGTGCATTCTTTTCTATTTGTGTATTTGATTGATGCCCAGTATGACGTGTGTGTGTGTGTGTGTGTGTGTGTGTGTGTGTGTGTGTGTGTCCTCTCTGCAGAAGAGGACGAGTCTCTGTCCCTGGTCAAGGACAGTAGTCACAACAGCAGCTTTGAGCTCATGGGATCCATGATCCCGTCCTACCAGCCCGTCAGCCGCACGGCAGGAAAAGGCGTGGCCTCCAGCGTCTTCCGCTCCCCCTCCCCCTGCCTCTTCAGACCCAGCTTCCTGGGCTCAGCCTCAAAGGTGAGCCATGCAAACAACAACACCACACACACACCACACACCAACAAACCTATGCCATGGGCGCAGGACTTCAATCTTAATCTTACCATACTTCAAATGTCCCCTCAAAAGATATGCAACACCAGCAAACATTTTACAACACAGCACTGTGTGTATGTATGCAGAGATTAATGTCTGTCTGTTTCTGTCTGTGTGTGTGTGTGTGTGTGTGTGTGTGTGTGTGTGTGTGACAGAGCTCTGGGAAGGGCTCTGACCCAACCCTGTTGCTGCCTCTGCCGGTGGAGGACTCTCAGGACCTGTACGCTCCCCCGTCCCCCTCCGAGGCTCCGCTGGGCGGCTTCTCCTTGGACGAGGACACGCCCACTCACACGCAGCTGGAGGAGCCGCAGTCTCAGCTCCTGACCGACGACGGCTTCCTCAACGTGCGCCGACCCGGCGCCCCGCCGACCTCGTCTTCATCGACAACGCGTCAGCGGTTACTCCTGGAGAGTCTGGACGAGAACGCCATGGACGCCAACATGGACGAGCTTCTAGGGCTGTGCTCAGGAGGCTTCGCTACGCAGGGCGCAGGCACCCCAACGGACACCCTAGACTGCGCCCCCAGCTCACTGCCCATGCCCATCCCAGCTCCCCCCAGCCTTCCAGACATGCAGGCCAGCTCCGACACGGACATGGACCAGCTGCTCGCGCTCTGCTCCGGAAAGTTCACCAGCCCAAGTGCGTGCTCCGTTCAGTCTGTACATTTGTGTTTTGCTTAAAGGGATATGCCACCGTTTGGGGGAGATTCTGTATTAATGTGTGTGTGTTTGTGTGTGTCTGTGTCTGTGCTCCATCAGGTGCTACTCCTCGAACCTGTGTGTCCAGCCCAGCTTCTCAAACAGAACCTGAGAAAGCAAGCAGGTACCACAAAACAAATATTCTCATCCCAATTGCCTGAGTAAAACTTTTTTCTTTGTCTAGATGGTCTTTCATTTAAACAATCAGACAATTAAATCACAATTGTGTGTGTCTATGTGTGTGTAGCAGAAAGGCCCTGTGTGAGGATGAGGAGCAAGAGGAAGAGGATTGTGAGTTCAGGCTCCTGTCAGATGTGGACAGTCTTAGCGACCAGGTGAGGCCTGATGTTGATATGCTAGTCATTCCTGTGGAACACACATCCATGTATATGGTGTTAATGCTGTACAGTTGAGTAGTGCTTGATTTTTATGAAATTGTCTCAATCTCTGCTCTCAGGAGAATGGATCTGATAATGATGAAGACAAAGAGGAAGAGGATGATGAAGATGAGGCAGATGAGGAGAGACAAGCAGTGTTCGGCCAACCTAAAGGAAAGAGGAAACTGTAAGGACCACCTTCCTGTCTGTAACCACCAATTGTGACAACCATATTAACTTACTGGGATATTACTGATAAAGATATTTTTGGATGATTGGTTAATTTCTCACTGTGTGTTTGTTTATGTATAACAGAAGGTTGACTGAGTTTGTGGACTCTGAGGCCGAGCTGTCGGGCAGCGACGTGGGCAGTGACGATGAAGACATGGCGGGAGACAGCGAGTATGAAGAAGAGGAGGCCCAGGAGGATCTGCCGTCGGACGAAGAGCTGCAGGACCAAGTCAACAAGATCCACATGTAAGACTCCTCACCGCACACACACATGCACACAGACAAATAAACACTTGCTTAAGCGCACAAACACTCATTGTGATGGCTGTCTCACTCATACAGGAAGCAGGTGCTTGATGACGATAAGCGGCGGCTGCGTCTGTATCAAGAGCGTTATCTTGCTGACGGTGATTTGCACTCAGACGGGCCGGGACGAACCAGGCGCTTCCGCTGGAAAAACATGGGTAGGCGCGCGCACACACACACACACACACACACGTGCAGAGAGAGAGAGAGAAAGAGTGCCTGTGTCTAATCATCTGATTGTGTTTGTGTTGATTGTTGTTTAGCAACTATGTTGTTGTTTAGCAACTGTGTTGTGAACTTGTTCTACTACTGTCTGACCTCATTCACAATATCACATGATGTGAGCTGCTGCTGTGAAGCGCACTGGTGTAGAGCTTAACTAACGACCGTGTGTGTGTGTGTGTGTGTGTGTGTGTGTTCGTGCACAGACGATGGCTTTGGCTTTGGTGGGCCTGGAGGTGAGGGTGAAGAAGAAGAGGAAGATGAAGATATGGACCAGACTGAGATTCAGAGGAGGAAAGAACGGATGGAAAGAGAGCAGTGGATACGAGAGCAGGTGTGTGTGGGTGTTTATGTGTGTGTCAGGGATTATTCTGTGTGTGTTTGTGTTTGTGGCTGACTGTCTGTATGTGTTCCAGTCTGAGTCTCAGTCCAAGAAGAGTAAAGTTGAGGAGGAGGAGGAGGAGTGCTTTGGGGAGGAAGAGGACAGCCAGTTCATGAAGTTGGCTAAGAAGGTCATGGCCAAATCCATGCAGAAGAAAGGTGAGTCCAAAGCAAAATTCCTGTCTGCATGTGTTTCACATACACTTTCCCTTTTTTGTTTGTTCATTCACTCACTCACTCTTTCTCTCTTTTTAGAAGTTCCTGTCGCTCCTGTCCAGGAAAAGAAAGCGATAACATCAGACCCATTCAGGAGACCAGCTCCAGCAGCAGTGGTAAGGAACACACACACACACATACATTCCTGTACATGTATGCAGTTAACACAGTTGTGAGTCACACTGTGGGTCATAACTAAGGGCATCCAAGTCACGACCTTTAACCTTTCTCCTGTGGTCAGGTCAAGAGGGGTTCCCTGCTGAGCCAGCCCAAAACCATGCTGCAGAAGCTGGCCTCCATCTCCGACAGCAACCCCATCGGACCACGCAACACTCGAGGCTTCCTGTTCCAGACGCTCTCTCCAGAGAAGGATCCCGCCCCCTCCGACCGCCCCAAACAGGTACGTTACGCAACCCATTGGTGCTGAGCTAAACATCTCCAGGAATTAAAGAAGGACTATGACAAAAAGCCTCCAAAACACACATTCAGTTAGCCTGGCTTGCACGACCACGTTCAGAAATTAATTGTGGTCTGACAAAGCTACTGTAGCATTGCCCGGGAATTCCGAGGTGGGATTAATCTAAACGACTATCAAATGCTATCAAACTTCTATCAATGTTATGGGACAGAGCTGGACAGAATCATCGTAAGCTCTCCTCCTGCTCCTCTCTCATTGGGTCCTGATTTTTCTGGGCTCGAGAGTTTAGGAAATTGCCTCCTTGGCCATACTGACTTGATTGCGAAATTTAATGCAGCGACAGGAAGTATGGGTGGGTCCAGGCTAACATTCAATGCTTCGTCAGTTTTGTTCTGCCGCCGTCCATTTGTCAGTTGGGGAATGTTCAGGATATTTGGAAGGTGGAACCCAACCCTGTTTCAGAGGAGACTTTATATGTATTTAATTTTATTTATTTATTTCAGAGAATTTCATTAATTCACTGTGATTGAAGTATAAAGAAGTAAAGTAATTCTGCAGAAAAGAAAATAATCGCCCAATATTTGCAGTAAGCCCTTTTGTCCACTGAAGGGAGCTAAAGCTTTAAATGTCAGCTTGGCCAGGCAAAGATTAGAGGTCCCCTCCATTTTGTTTTGTACCACCAGGGGGAGCTTTTTCCCTTTTAGATACAGCTGTGAACTAAAGTGTGTGGATTGAGTCTGCTAAAACATTTACACAGAACTGAGGATGTTACTGTGGTTCACCCAGAGTTTCTGGTACACACCTCCAAGGGCTTACAGTTCTGTGAAACCAAATGAGATGGCTGGCAAATTGTATTGTATAATATAAATCATGTCTAATGGGAGCAGTATGGCTATTGGCATCCTGTAGGAATACAGGACACATAAAAAATACACAAAATTCTATAGATTGATTATATCAACAATAAATAGATCAGTGCACCACCACATGTAATTAGTTGAACTTCAACTGTTTTCTATTTCAATTTAATTTGTAGAGCGCTAAATACAATACAATTGCCACACAGACAGTACAAGGAGCACCCATGAGTTACAGGGGCAAGGAAAAACTTATTTATATAATTCTTTTTAAGCAGATCCACGCCTAATGGATCAACCCAACTGCCATTGGCCCAGTGAAGTACACGCACAGTCAGCACAGAATATTGTCTGACAACATTATATGGTAGTTAAAGCATAGTTTGTTATGTCGTTGGGATTGGGCAAGAAGGAGTTGTCAACCAAATGTGAGAGTCAGGGGGTAGATTCTATAGTGGGGCTAGCATTTAGGTAGAGTTCATCAGGAGGGCATCAAGAGAATAAGTCCTCTCTAGGAACTAGTCTTAAACACTATCTTTAGTTTCTTAACACTATCTTGTTCTCACTTGGGCCCTGTATATGTTTCTCTTAGATCAAGAAGAGGGTGGGGTCGGATTCTCCAGCACCCATAGCCAAGCGGCCGCGACAGGAGAAAAAGACAACAGCCCCCGGACCTCAACGAAGCATCTTCAGCTTCTTGGAAAACTAACAAACACTTAACTTAACCTTCGCCTCCTCTCATCCTCACTGTGGTGAGAATGTGGTACCTAATTGCAGTTTTAAATGTTAGCTGTTTTTTTATATCATGTAAATATTGTTGTTGATGTGTGATTTTTAAATTTAAGATTGTTTTAATTTGTTTTACCTCTAATGTATTTTAGTGTGCTGTAAATAAAGAATATTTTAACATAACTAGTCCTGATCTACATGGAGTACTCCTTGCAAAGGCTCAACATTGGCTTAGTTGGTCAAATGAATATGCTGTAACTTGCATTTTTTTTGTTTCTTATTCGATATCTATTGATAAGACTGAATTCTACTACTGGTAGTGCCCTTGAGGTAATGGCAAATATTGTTGAAAGTATGCCTAGCTGGTCTTATGACTTGTTGATGCAGGAATACACTCCCCATTAGTTATTTCATTTTAGTCGTGACTGCGACAGTTCAGATGAATATTCATGCCGACCTGGTATAGGCCTACACAAAGTGGCTGTGCTTGGCAAGGGTATGGCGGCTCTACCCTATATTTATCAACTGGTGCTGTAGGCACATATACACTTGAGCGTATCCACCATGCGGCGTGCGCGCGAGACAGTGCTGGTGGGCGTTGTGTCGAGCGCGGAGGAGCTGCCACTCCTCATCTGACCGCACGTGTCTGACAGGCCATAGACCGGCGGCGCTCCCACCGGCTGCTGTCACACTCATTGGCACCGCGCGCAGACACGGAGCAACGGCAGGGGAGGAGGGTTAAAAACTCCAGTCTGCGCAAGGCCAACTACTATTCACAGGCCTCTGTTTAAAATCATTGCGCCTCATTTTTATGTTGGCCTAGAATGTGTGAGACTTGTTCTGCTTTTGCGCCTGGAATAAGTAAACTTGCCATGGAAACCCCGTGGTCCACTTAAACAAATTTGGCCTAGTCCAACATTCCCACCTGGGTGCGCTCCCATCCGGGGGTTTTTCACCTCCAGGAGTTGTGTAAGTTGGACATGCTTATTTTATTTTCGGTCTCCCAGACTTTCCCGACTGTGCTCATCCTCATTCCTTCGTTTGGAAGATGGAGACGGTTTAGCATGTGACGAGGCCGCGGGCCGCGTTCTTGTTTGATGTATTTTTTATGTGTTAAGGCTACTGTTGAAGGCTGGCGAGGCGGAGGGGCCTGGAGACGCCCGGAGGAGCAGTACTTGAATGGGGATGTTGTTGGACGGGTTGGGGAGCGAGGGAGGGAGGGGGAGGAGGTGTTCCGCCGGCAGCCATCGCTTGTCATGGGACGGGAGAGAACACAGGCTACTTACGGAGTCTGTGTGATGTACAAAAACATGCTCAGACGCAAGCTGTGATGCCAAATAATCAGATGTCACAATTCCCTAAAAGTCATTCAATCCAAATAGAACCACGCATCAGGTATCCCAATGATTTGCCTTAAAACACCACTGCAAATTTGCAGCATAAATTCCGCGAGGTGTCTCTTAAATTCAGCATAAATTCCTCCAGTAGCCTGTTATGTTTTGCTACCGGACCCCTTGCCCATTCTGTGTTCATTTCCCTTGTTCTGTAACCCCTGCCCAGTTTGGGAAGTGAGTCATACGCTCAGCCAGCGGTAGGCCTCCGCGCATCATAAGCGCTGTACAGAGGAAGGGAGGGGGGAGAGGAGGTTGAATCGCTGATAAACATCCTTTTAACAGCTCGGCGGGAGGAGGGCCAACGGGGAGGGCATCTTTATCGTCCACGAAGAATAAACGGTAAGACAAGGCCTTCTATTTATTTGTTCTACACGGTCTGTTTTGTACGCCTCTGATTTATGTAATAAAGACGCTCAAAGAGCAGAACCCAACTAGCCGTGGATGAGGGGAGAGCGCAAGGTTTTTCTCGCCGAGCGCAGGAGCTGAGAGATGGGGTGAGACTCAAGCGGACCGCCGCTCTTACATAACAAGACATGGCCGGATTAATCTCGATATGATATTTTGCGCATTATTTTCATATACTGCGTTTTTTTCTTCGATATTTCGTGGTAGGGCGATGTGTACGGATCATTTAGTGACATATCGTGATGCTTTTATTCCTAACGTAAATTGCGCAAACAGGTCCGTTTACATTAACCATAGGCTATGAACCATCGCCATATCCAAGAAAGACTAAACAGTCGTATAGGCTATATATTTTTTTTATTGTCTTATAGAAACGTCTTTTACTTTTGTAATAATGCAGCCAGTGTATCCTAATGTAGAACAGGGAAGCCTGAAAATAGTCTTTCCCCAATATCAAGGTTCATGAGCTGTCTCTGCTTATGGTCCTCTCACCTCATTACATTCACATCAAATACCGGAGACGAGGACGTGATTGTGACTTTATGATCGGGGCTCAACATTTGTCACGCTGATTCGATGATCAGACATAAGCCAAACAGCCTATCGTCATGCTATATGCCAGAGGCGCGCACTGACTGTCCTTCAGCACCACGTGCCTGTATCTGTAGCCTATTTAGGTTACATTCTGCGAGCTGATGATTCGGAAATGATATTTGAAATACAATAATCTGAACTGTTTGAACTTGGCTGTGCCAATCCAATGACAGGAAAATATTATTTGTAGTCTTTGCATAGGGTGCCACATTTTAGCCAAAGAATAATTATAACTGTGTTCAGGGTTGGGAATTTATGGGAATTTGTTAAAACAATGCCAATGCTGATTCTGTTTATTGATCCAATTCATCAATTCCCTTATCAATTATTTTCCTTTCATTAAGTAGTGTACATCAAGTTGTAGTAGGCCTAAGATCTATCTAACCTACACTATTAAGGGGGCATATCCTGTGATTGCTTATCAGAATGAGGTAGGCTATAGAATTGTGAAGTCTTTCTCAATTTCACACTCAGAAAGACCCTCTAATTGATCATATCAGAGAGACATACAAATTAAACTAAATTGAAGCATTCAGTTCTCGGTTCTCCGTTCCTGGTTCCCACCCTTATCTTGAATAGCACGTATCTTTGTTATTTATGGAAATTTCTTCTATGTTTTTCTTTTCTTCTGAAAAGGAATTGTGTGACAGCTTAATTTCCTCATTTTTTGGTTATGCTTGGTTATGACCATGAAAAAAGTGCTGTTGCATAGTTGTTAACTGCTGAGTTTACCATTGAAATAATTAGAGCCCCTTTCCAGTGTCCTATAAGGTGTGGGAGTTAAACTGTACGTTTAGACCTGTTGTTTACCTGAGTACGGTAGTCTAATGTTTGGGACGGAAAGGGCACAGAAGTAGGCCGCGTTTGTAAACTCTCTCTCTCTCTCTCTCTCTCTCTCTCTCCCTCTCCCTCCCTATCTGTCTCTCCAGAGCTAGAGAGTCCCACGCCCAATCCATTATGCTCCAGCAGGATCGCCCCAGCAACGCTGCCTATGGAGGCGTGTCCTCTTCCCTGCGCCTGCTCAGCAATGGCCCACAGCCCTTCAACAAGAAGTGTGAGAAAGACAACAACTTCAACTTCCTAGGCGAGGACGACACGCTGGGGGGAGGAGACGAGAACCGCAACCAGGTGAGGCCCCCGCCACGCTCCCTGGTCCCGCTGGGCCGCGAGCTGCCGACTCCGCAGCACCACGTCGGGGTCCCACTGCTGTCCCCCCTGTCCCGCCTGCCTTGCTGGAGCCCTCTGGAGCCTCTGCCGGAGGTGGAGAGCGGAGACGACGCAGGCGGAAGGGTGCCCCCGGACGGAGCCGAAGAAGGGGGGATCAATGAGGAGGTGAGGCGACCCAGCGACCTGGACAAGGAGAAGGAAGGGCTGGAAGACTCCCGAGAGTACGGCAGCAAAGGAGGAATGGAGGAGGATGAAGAGGAGGAGGAGGATGGGTTTGAGTGGGGCGATAGTGATGAAGATTTCGCCTTCAGCTCCCACAGCAGCAGCGCCTCCTCCCTTGTCGACGGCGGAGAGGCCGGCCTTGGCAATCTACCGTCCGTCTGGGACCGCCTCTGCATCGAAGGCCCGCCCACCACTGAGCAATACCACGCCTCCTTGGGGCCCCAGGGGGCCGAGAGCTTCAGGGGGAGTCTGGAGCGGATGGAGCCCGGGGAAGGGGAGGAAGAGGACGGCTCGTCCGACTCCGAGTGGGACGGTGGCGGCGGCGGCGGTGGCAGTGCCGGTGTCGTCTGCGGTGGAGACGAGGTCCTGGAGGCGCTGTGGAGCGCCCAGGACCGCCAGCGCTTTAAGGAGCAAGAGATGCAGAAGCACCAGCTCCAGCTCACCATGTACCGGCGCCTGGCACTCATCCGCTGGGTCCGGACCCTCCAGAGCCGCGTGCAGGACCAGCAGAACCGCCTGCAGACCAGCTTTGACGTCATCCTCACACACCGCAAAGAGCTCCTGCGTCTGGGGGCCGCCGCCAGTCACTGAGACTGCAAGAGCGCCAGCAATAAAGGAGGAAGAAACAAAAACAAACAGAAAAGAGCAGTCAAGAGTTGAGTTAACTGTGGCATCATCCTGGGACTGTGTCCGACTGTTAGAAATGATTTGAGCCAAAGATGCGATGATCAGACCTTGTTCTGTGATGGTCTCTTTTCCCCCCTCTGCAACTGTGCTGGGGTCAGTGTGGTTCAGGGTTGAGGTGATGTGTAGCTCAGCTGTTTCCCACTGTGTGATCCTCCTCCTCTATCTTTGTGGTCCTGGGACAAGTTGTGTATGTCTTCTTCCTGTGAGTGACAGCATGTGTCCCTGCCTCTGTCTGTCTCTCTGTATGTGTGTATGTGTGTGTGAGTGAGAGAGTGGTTGGGTATATGTTGACTTTCTCTTTCCAGCCAGAGTCAGAGAGATATTCTAAAATAAATCTATATGACATTTCAAAATAAATTATATCAAATATTATATTAAAGTTTATCCAAGAGCTTATGGAAATTGGTTCATATTATATGGAATAAATATCTAACCTCTTTAAAGTGTGGTGTTTTTAATCATATTGTTTAAAGAATGCAGGGAGGAAAAGAATAAAATTATTAACCTGAAGATTTCGCCTGCTGAAGTTATTTAGCGTCATCCATCCTGAATCTGTGGGAGTCAGATACAGGAGCCCCTAAAAAAAAAGACTTCGGTCATTGAGTTTTTCGGTCGAAGGCAGAAGTCTGCCTTTTGTCTGCGATATTTGCTTGCAAATTGCCTTAATCGCAGTCTATTTATAAGTCTTCCCAAATAATTGATCTGAAAAATAATCATCGGCCCCAATCCTACAGACTTGTCCTCAACACCGGGCATCTATCGCCCTGTCGCAGCTTTGGTTATTTAACTTTGCGCGCATGTATAGACTTACATACGTGATCTGTGCGCGCATGTTCACGTAGATACCATTCGTTATTTAATCCATCGTCTAAAAAGGTCTGTAAGGGCCGCACCCTCGCTACTCTGTGTCCCTTGGTTGTCTTGCCGTCTGTGCCTCGGGGCACTGGCTGTTCAAGCCCGGGACGCACTGACTGGTCCAGTCGCGCTCCTCAGCCAAGCCCTTAGGCAACTTGAGGATAATCTCCGTTTGTGCCACCCGGCCCCGAGGCGCAGATTTCTGCTCTTCGCTTATCACCATTATGGTCTGTCTGCATAATAGTGGCACAGCGTTGTAGCAACAGACGATAATACTAATTTGTTGTTTGTGGATTTTGCATAGGGTGCCACACGCTTTATCCCATGATTTTTCAGAGGGGGTTGGTTAACTGATTTAAATTTCACCCTTTTTTTCAAGAGCACATCTATGAATAGCTAATAACTTCAAAAAACATGAAATACAAAGTGCCAATATAGGCTATCATGAGACGAATTTCGCACATTTTAAATATTCTAGTCACAGCACATTGTTCAGTCTGGCACTTTCAGACAGCCAAAGCAACCTGGCCCTAACATATATTCAAACTTTCACGCTTCTTCATGTAAATATCGAACCTGTTTTCTTTGAGCGACACTGTATAATGTGCGACACAGGAGGCCACCGGTGCGTGCGTCAGGGCCCTGCTGCGCCCAAACGAGATGAGTTCTGATCAGGCCTACTACCAGTATGTGAAGAAGGGCATTCGCTGCATATTTTGAGTTAATTGTATAATGAGATGTAATAAGGAAATCTTGAATCTTGATGGGCTACCTGATCGTCGCTTTTCACTGTCTCTCTGTGCGTCATCATATTATGTTCATCATGGTAATGTTGACTATGACGCATAGGATAGGATGTTGATGACATTTGAGCGCAAAATCTAAATAACTCTAAAATGCAACTCATATGCAAGTATGCTGATCACGCAACATACCATGCACAATTGTATAGTTCCTTCCAGAGTTAGGTCTTCATCTAGCCTACCCTACATTGTTCCCTCCTTTGGCGAAGTGTCGGTCGTTGAATTAATATACATCAGGCGAAATGGCAATTATTACAACAATTGTTATTTCAAAAAGTGACTGACCAGGTCGGGCAACACATAAACATGACTGCGCCTAATATACTTCCTGACCTTGTTTCATACATCCCTGACAAATTCCGAGATTTATATGTACTGTCCAAATACTGTCACTGGGGGGCGACACGTGCTCCATCTAATTTCAGTTTGAACCTGAGCGAGACGTGGACCAGGCCTTGCGAGCACCATATAATAGGTTCGTCCCTTACTGTTCTCTCTCTCTCTCTCTCTCTCTCTCTCTCTCTCTCTCTCTCTCTCTCTCGCCCCCCTCGCTCTGTTTCCGCCTGATGTAGTGTGACAGCACACTAGCCGCCAGCGTTCTGCTGGGCTGGAAGAGATCCACTCTGACAGTAGGGGTGGTGGGCATGGGGGCTGCTCGAAGCCCGCGGCCTGAGGAGGATGATGCTAGCTGTCTACAAAGGGCAAAAGACAGACAGATAGACAGCAAAGATAGATAGATAGATAGATAGATAGATAGATAGATAGATAGATAGAACGTTTGATAAACTAGTCATTAACAAATGTGATGCACAGACACAGTCCTATAAATAAATTGTGAGAATATCAAAGTTGTTGGATAAATTCTGAGTGCATCAAAGATTAACTGTAGGTTTATATTGTGATCCTACAATAATAATGTTTCACTTTTATGTCAGGGTATTTTCATGTTGCCTAGCCATAGCCTACATAAAATTCGCTTATGTCAATCGCAAGAAAAGTGGAAGACAGGAAAAAGCCTGTTGGTCAGCGGCGCTCAGCTGCATCGTCTGCTTTAACCAGCTAATAAATATGAAAACAGCAGACTTAAACTTTCATTCGGTCACCGGTTGAAAGGATTATACCAGTCTATGGAGTCCCATGTAAATCTGGAAACCTCATAATGCCCAATGTTTTCCCATAAAAATGTGTTAGACAATAGGAGTAGAAAGGGGGCTTTTTCACGCATAAAGGGTTTTCACAAGACCTCAATGAGAGCAGGCCGTGCGCGCCACGCCCCGGGATAATCTTGCGCGGTGGAAATGCGCCTTGGAGAGGCAGGTGCGTGTGCCAGGCACGGGGGTCAGGAGGCCGGCTGAGTTGGGGGGGTGGTCTAGTATGCTGAATCCGCACAGCTGCCGGGGGGATTTTTTCAGAGCTTGTCACTTCCATTTAATTTGCTCTTTTTCACCCTCTTCAGATGAAGTGATCTCTCGTGCCCAGGTTCTCCCGCACGTCCTTTCCCAGTTTAGTGTAGCAAAGCGCCGCTAAACGGCGACAGCTCAAAACAAAAGCGAATGGGGGGCGCAGTCCTTCCAGACTCAGCACCGTAAAATTGCAGATTAAAACCGAAAAGCTGTCCCCCTGACACCGGCATGAACGGCGTTCTTCAAGAATGCTAATTCTACTGCTACATTAAACAAACTTAACACTATATGTTGCCTGCTCCCCTGAGAGTGGTGTTGTTTCAACACCAGGTTTGTAAGGATGAATCCCACGGCATCTGAGCTTCCACCCCTCTACACAGAAACCATTCAACAACCATTCACACTCCAACTTTTTTGTTGATGTAGAAAAAACACTTTAAACACTTTGCATTCTGTACATGCAACTAAAATTGTAATTTTTTTAATGGTACAAATCATAATAAAAAAGAATTCATTTTTTTATCATAATACTGTTTGCACAGTGTCACAAATTATGACTACTGAGATAAACTGCTGTTGATCTTAGTCAAAATATTAGGCCTACTGTGAGTAATCAGCTGAAAAGCCTGAATATAACTTTTAAAGGTATATTATTCCAAATTACTTCATTTATACAATTGCACCAATATAACACACAGAGAAAGTTTTGTCTCCTGATCTCCTGATGAGTGTAGCATTGCTCCTTTTCCACTCCCTCCACTGGCTGCCTTATGGACTAACAGAAATGCCGGACTTCTATTTTACAAGATTATGATCAATTCTCAAAACATCAATGAAAGATACATGTATTCTTGGAGAATACATGAAATTGTTGAGTTTTAGGAAATTTTGCAACAGGAAAAATATAGTTAAAAAAAAAAAAAAAACCTGTAAATAGTGCCCTTGCTTATCATCTCTTAAAATATCTATATTAAAGTTATAAGTAGGCCTACCTACACCTTGCAATTGTGATTTTAGAATAGACTATAGAACCTAGAGATTAATTATCTCTGGAATGTCACCCACTTGAGTCAATTCTCTGTACTTTCCTATAATGCCACGAGCATGAGTCTCTCATTATGGAGTCTCCAGCAGGGTGGACATCACTCACTTCATCCTATTTCTCTGTAGGCTCAAGCTATTCTCATCCATGGTTTCATGCTGCTACTCAAGATTTTGGTCTCTGTTTTTTTTTTTATGACATTTAATAATGTTTTATGTTTATCAAAGAGTGGACAACATAAAGTTATGCAATCCATTGTAAACATAAAAATAATTTAGATAATTTATGGACAATGATTTTTAGGCTCAATTGTCACAATAACCAGTCGGCTCAAATATGTGGACAAAATAATGCAAGAGTGTGTGTGTGTGTGTGTGTGTGTGTGTGCATGCGTGCACAGTGAGGGGTCAGAACCACTGGTTCTCTGATGGGCAGTAAGCAGATGCTGTGGTTGAACAGTATGATTGCCAACTTGAGGAAGCAGAAGAATATAGAAGAGACAGACAAGCCGATATGTGTGTCACATAATGTGTGTTTGCGTGTGTGGGTGTGAGTGTGGGTGGGTGGGAGGTCTGTGTTTTGTATGTGCAAGTGCATCTGTGTGTGTGTGTGTGTGTGTGTGTGTGTGTGTGTGTGTGTGTGTGTGTGTGTGTGTGGATGTGAGTGTATTAGCAGTCAGAGTGCTGGGGCCCAGAGGCGGTTCCTGTGTGTGCTTGTGATAAAAGGGGGAGAGGGAGGAAGTGGGGGAGGGGTTGGCGGAGCGATAGAGAGACCAGGACATGGAGGGAGGGAGAGAAAGAGGGAGAGAGAGAGAGAGAGAGAGAGAGGATGCTCAGGGGTTAGAGAGGGAGAGGAGAAGAATCAGGGCAACAACTTGCAGAGCTGCAAGCTTCCTCAGTGTTGTCTGCTCCTGCCACATGTCGCCATCGGGCTCTCTCGCTCTCTCTCTCCCTCTGTGTGTGTGTGTGTGTGTGTGTGTGTGTGTGTCTCATGAAAAGAAGAGAGAAGTCTTGGCAAGGTAATTAAGGATGGCCTCTAAGCGCAGGAGTAAGGCAAGAGTGCTCCAGATGAAAGTAAATGATTAAAATAATTACAGGCTCAGAGCTGACGAGCGGGTGTGGGCTGGCCGCCGGACATTTGTGGGTAATTAGATAATTAATCTGAATGCAAATGAAGAGTTCTAACGAAGCAGTCAGGCTGAACCAAGCACAACTGCTGACAGAAACATGGTATAGAGAGGAAAGATGAATATGAGTTTTAAAATCCCACTTAAATCCTGCACCACTACAGCAGTATGTTGTTAAAAGTTGATAAATAAACAGTCTAACCTCTGGGCTAAAAGAGATAAGACTGTAGCATACTTCATATTTCAATGTTTATTTCTACATGTTGGCCTAGACCTATTCTAATTCTGCGACCTCATGGTGCATCCTAGCCTATATAGATGTAAAAAAAAGTGTTTATAGTATTAATTTTAGGCGTTATATGTCTGCATAAAGGCAAATGTATTGTTGTGTTTTATGTGAGTTTTCAGTTTGTCTTTTGCGACCTTGGTATCTTCCCCAAGGCCATCTGCTGCAGTGAATCATCCTCACCCAGCTAGGACTCATACCAAACAATATTCATGCTTGTGTATAGCCTAAATAACCTTTCAAGTGCTATTATGGGGAAATATGATTTTCTTTTACTAAATCTCTAGGAGTAAGTTTACATTAAGTTTAAAACATGCATGCTCCCATTGGGGGGGGAAATGTCTGTAGGCCTAAGTAATACAGTATCAATACAATTTCAGTTTTTATACAGGCCTAGCCAAATAATAGTAATATAACAGGCAACCTCTTTAAAAAGGTCTGGAGTTTGTTGTAGGCTAGGCAGGCAACCACTGTCTTTTTAGAAGGGTGCAATTTTTTTTTTATTTGGCTTGCCCAAGTCACATGTTGCAGGACATGGAGAAATTCGGCTGCTCCGATTTGGCTTCATCTTTCATGACGTCAGAATCCCGCGCCGTGATTCACTTTTGCTGTGTAATAACAGATTGTAGTTGAGGAGGAGGCTTGTGGTGTTTGAAGGCATAAATCCTTGATATTCAGACAAATTTGTAAAATGGAATACTTAATTGGCATACAGGGACCAGACTTTGTCTTGGTTGCAGCTGATAATGTTGCGGCGAGCAGCATAATCCAGATGAAACATGGTAAGTTAGTAATTAGCATTGTAGCTGCTTAGCCATGTTAGCTAACGCTACCAAGATTGAATGACTTCTGAATTAGTTAATACAATGTATGTAACGTCGCCACTTGGATGTAGTTTAACAAAGGCACTTGTTTAGGATTTCATATTTATTTTTGGCTGTAGGATAAGACGTATATGGTCAAAGTGGGCAACAAATTGCTTATGCACCGGTGTGCTCACAAATGCTAGTCATTGCAAGGGATGTAGCAAAGATAACGTTAGTTAGCTTAGCAGACAACACATTGTTAGCATTAGCCGAGGAACTCAAATCTTGTCAGGCTTTTTAGCAAGCGCGTTGTCATTAGATATCTATAAAATGAAGAATTGGTCAAGAAGTAGGGATTCTGTGCCTTGTGTAATAGCACGGTTGATCGGGAATAGGACATTTTTCTGTGTTAAATCGTGTTCAAGTTATCCATAATGAAAGTGAAAGCGTTTTAACGTTACACCCCAAGTCTGAAATTTTTCAGAATTAATGTTTAATTGTCACTTTATCATCATGAACACATTCCACTACATGTTCCGAGTAAACATTTACACAATTTGGTACCATTGCATAATGCGTAATAACTTATAATTTCGTGTGTTACTTGTCAAAACGTAAACTGCATGGTCACTGTGTCGAGAACGAGTCAAACATGTATGTAAATGTTTGTTTTCAGACTATGATAAAATGTTCAAGCTGAGTGAAAAGATCCTTCTGCTGTGTGTGGGTGAGGCTGGTGATACGGTGCAGTTTGCAGAGTACATTCAGAAGAATGTGCAGCTCTACAAAATGAGAAATGGTGAGTTTTTGGGGCTGTGTTTGTTATTGGTGGGTGCATGTATACTTTGGAAAATTGTACTTGTCTGTCATATTTACTATAATTAAGTTAATTTGTCATCTTTTTTTTTTTTTTTTAGGTTATGAGCTTAGCCCAGCAGCAGCAGCAAACTTCACCCGAAAGAACCTGGCTGACTACTTGCGTAGCCGGGTGAGCATAAACTTCCACCACAGTGTACCCCACTGTATAGTATGCTGCTGTGACAAACTGCAGTGTTGTTTAATTCTTCCACACATACTCAAATATAGTGAGTATGTGTTGAAGAACTACTACTTTGAAACCACCAACGTATCTCTACACAGCACCAATTTGTGCACATACTACATATTCAAACTTATACTAATCATTCTTATATCCCATGTGTTATGTTGAAATTTAAAAAAGATTGGATCAGCCCTTGACTGATAGCCTATAGTATTCTTGCACTGAATTCTCGAAGTTCACTGATTGGCCAGGACGGGATGCATCCTGTGGATGAGGCCAATGGCAATGAGAAATCAAGAGAATTGCGTAGGAAGACATTGGCCAGGCTGATGAAAACTACTGAAAAATATGCCATTAACCGATTGATTTCATTACTAAGTTATCTACCTTTTTTGGCTTTACCTTATACATAATGTTGACTTAACAGCACACTAAAAACTACATTAATCAATTATTATTTTTCATACCTAGCAAACTACAACTCGAGTGCTATAGCTGCTATTGAGTCTTAATGTTTATTTGTTTCTAGTATAGTCTAAAGCGGTCTTGGCCCTGTCTAAATAAACAATATTTTTTCCGTGACAAGAAAATCATGTGAGAGAATGGAGCTAAAACAGAATATTCTTATGTTAAGAGAATTTTTAAATGGAATTCCTAACACTCGTGTTGCTTCAACATTCACAGAGGGTAATCACTTTATCGCAACTCATTTCCTCCAGTAAGAATTTGGATGCTAGGGTAAGTTGGATCCTTATTTTGCCCTGTAAAGGCCCTGATACTTGGTTGTTCTTCTCAAATGGGTTAACTCACACCTGTCCCCTACCCCAAAGGGGTTCCCCAAACATGTTGTTGGACAATCAGGAGCAAGGCCATAATCTTTATATAGTTTGACTTGATAGCCGAGCCATTTTCTATCTGAAATTGAACATAATAAATGGCATGAAAGTGGAACCATATCCATCAGGGATAAATAAATATCGTTTAAGTGGCATAGATTTTTTGCAGCAACACTTCCACATACCGCCAACTGTAGCTTTTTCTCAAAACCATGCTACTGTCTTTTGTGATCTGATCCAGACTAATGATTGCTCACAGGTAGCCTATTAATAAAAAAAAATCATACTAGCAAAAGGCATAACAAAGCAGAGGTGCACAAGCACGATTTTACACACGGGGGTAGGTTTTCCCAGACATATCAGCTGATCAGGTGCTACTCAACGGTGACTGTGAAAAACAACTAGTCGCTTTACCCTTGTCAGTTAATAAAAAGGTCGCCTAGCCCATGATTACTAGGTCTAGTATTTGACTTGTTGACCTGCATACCTGCAAAGTTCAGCTGAAACAAGTGACAACCAACTGACCGCTACCACTACATAATGTCCAGGCTATCCTCCTAGTAGGTCGAGCCTATGCTTGCGTCTCTCCCTCTCTCTCTCCTGGCTATAGGGTCGTTGCATGTTATGTTTTACAAAACATAATAAGGAGACAGGGAAGCAGTCATAAGGATCGAGGGGAATATAATGCATGCCGTTTCTTGGGGCAGACATAAACTGCGAACTGTAACGTTTCAGCCACACAATTAGATGATGTTGCTTACCTTTGGTAGTAACGTTAGCCTAGTCCATTGTGTGTCTTGTGGCATAGCACAACTGGTTTGAGCAGCACTAGTTAAAAAAATCATTTGGCTTCCTCTTGCATGAACTAAGTGAACACTGCAGACGCTTTAATATTACGATTACCTCGCTACTGCGGCAGCAAAAAAGTTTTAGCCATTTTTATGAGCTTGCTGTATATAAGCTACCTTAGCATGCTCGAATGCCTACAAATATAGCCTGCTGCTGACGTTCTGAATTCAAATCTGTTGATATGCATTGAACAACGAGAAATCTCTCCAACGTACACGAAACTAATGTCAAGTCAAGTTGTGCATAAAAATATGAACTAGCACCCAAGCTTTGATGAGATATGCACTGAACAACGGAGCAATCTCTCCACTGTAGCCTATACGAAACTAATGTCAAGTCAAGTTGATAGAACTAGCACCAACTAGATTTGTCCACGGTGGTGCTACTGAAGCCTGCTTCACTGGCAAAGGTGCATGCAGCTAAAGAGAAATCAATCTGAAAAGTTGCCAGGGGAAGTGCAATTTGGATGAAACATATTTTTGAGTAAATTCCTAACACTCGTGTTGCTTCAACATTCACAGAGGGTAATCAGTTCAGATATAGACAACATCTATCTATTAATGCAAGGAACGTCTCTATGTGTAAGTGTGTGTTCCACACATAACTCTGTGACCGGTGGTCCGACTGACCTCAAATACGCTTCTTGTTAATGACACGAGTGAGTGCAATGCCAAGTTTGGTGCTGTTTTGACCGAAATTGGTAAAGATATCGCAATGCTATTTCGGTGGAGAAAAAAGAGAAAAACACATAGCCTATATCTGATACAGGTTCCTTGGAATATATATTTTTTTTATACAGGCAATTCACGAGTAGCCTAAAACACAACTGACAAATCAAACCAAACAAACAAATCAAAGTTTCAAGATCGAAGAGAGTTATTTTGTCACATGCATCACTTACTGTTGTAAGACGTATAGTGAAATTGCATTAAGAGAGAAAAAAAGAGACTAAGCTTCAGGAATGGTGAAATAAATAACCAAACACTACTAAACTAAATAAATGAAATAAAATAGTCATGGCAAATCATCATGATCAGGATCTACATTCAGTTTTAAGATTTTTATTTGTCACATGTATATTTGTTCACTTACAAAGAGCAGTGAAATGTAGATTACGACTAAACTCCCTTCTGGGGAAGCTAAGAATCATTCTTTAGAAATAATAATAAACATAAATAAATAATTTGAGGAAATACAGTAGATGAATCTATGCATTCATAAATCTTATGGCTTTTGGAAAGGATCTCTCTCTAAATCAATCCTTCAATGGTCCTCCAGACATTGTCAGCAGGAGACGTGTAACGGGCACGGTCAGATCTCAGCCAAGGTGGCCATGCTGGAATGATGTAGACCCAGCTACCTTGTGCTACTGATTTGCCACATCTCACTGTCACACATATGTACTTATTCTCTCCGCTGGCTCTGCAGCATCACCACAGATGAAGGGGTGCCTCTGTCCCTCACACAAACAAACATGTTAATCGAAGCGCTGCATTATTTGAATCTCAGGCTGCTCTGCACACACAAAAAATGTGCCACAATCCAAACGCTCCAAACGAAACAAAATGCCAAAGAACAAGCAAACGAAAAGCAAATTACAGTTCCTATCCAGTTTTATATGCCGTTTAGTTGTGCCAGTTGGGTAAGATAGTTCCAGAATGTTCAAAATACCATGTGAAACGTGACAGAAACTATTTTGCTGTAATAATTGTTTTGGAACATCATCGGACACCACTAACCACTTGGTGAGCAGCAAAATAAATAAGATTTAAGGTTGTTGGACATTATCAGACATGCACATAGCAAGCCATTCTGAAGCAGACAGGGGGATTCTAAATGAGCCAAATATCTGAGACGGGACCAATCGTCAATTTGTTGATTCTGTTTCATCCTAGACACTCCAGAATAGGGGCTAAACATGCTAAAAAAAAGTGAACTTCTCCTTTAACAAGGAAATGTTCTAAGAACAAATCTGAATTAGTTGGCTCTCAAAAGAGGGACTCTGAAACCAACCACAGGGTAATAACTGAGACTCAGAGTGGAGAAGGTGAGCACTGAGTGGAATGAGCTTTTCTCTGGGTGCATCTCTTGAAGACGTCTGTGAGGCTGTTTTAGCCGGGCACCTATGATTTTGCCACTTACCGCCACAATTTTGGAAAGTACTGTTTTGGCTTTGACACTGATTATTAAAAGGACAAACCATCAAAAATTAGACCGATTCCGTGTACAGGCTGTAAAACAATGTTATGATTGTTTTGTCCACATTGAACTTTGCTGGCTTACGGAGACAGAAGAGATGTTGTTGACTTTACAAATAGTCAATAGACAGAATGTGTTGACAAATAAAAAGAAGCACACATTCAATAGTGCAATTCACTAAGCATGTGAGACCTTAAGGCGCTGGGTTGTGATTTATAAAGGAAAATTGGGTGTGCATCCACAGTCTGTTAAATTTGAACAAAACAATTGCTTCATTGTGTGAATCCCTTGGTGTGAATCCTACATGTAAAGTTCAGATCAGAAGCCTGGGCCTTTTATCCATATTGGTAAGTTTATATAGATTCACCTACTTGTCCAAGGCCCAAGAGATTGAAAGCATGGCTACATTACATTTTTCCAAGCATGCAAAAATGCACACTCTACAACATATTGGCTCAGTAGTCACCCAGCGCATCTTTTGACTATAAGACAGAGAATACGCATCACTTGGGTCCTATGCTTCCACTTTCTGGCTGATCATCTTCCCACTGGAGAGAGAGATCATTTTTTAAACAGGAGGAGCATGTCTTACTGTGCAAGTGGGAGGTGTATGTGTGTGTGCTTATTGTTTGCTAGTGTAACTGTAGTTCCCGCTCTGCTGTACGGTCACATCTGGGAGATTGTGTTGCCTGGGGTGGTGGCGGGGTGCTTTTGACAGCTCAGGAGTGTGCGAGTCCCAAAGGACCAGCACACCCACCCACAGGTATCATGCCCTGATATTAGCCCCGCCACCTTCCTGTGGGGGTCTGCAGCTCCATCTGTGTGTGTGTGTGTGTGTGTGTGTGTGTGTGAGAGAGAGAGTAAGTGAGAGTAGATAACCATACCTACCTACCTGTGTGTGTGTTTGTGAAGGCGACGCGGCGTGCCCATCTGTGTATAGCAGACCGCCGCCCCTCCCCCCTCTCTCCCAGGCCTTGGCTGCTGTGGGCTAATTTGTTAGGGAGACTGTAGTCACCTCCTGTCACAATAGCAGAGGGGAGAAAATAATTACAAAAAACAATTAGTGGCACTGATGGGGGAATGTGGGAACAGGGGACTGGATCCAGAAGTCAACACGCTCTCACACACACACCGCTCTCTGACAAACATGCTCACTTTTATACCTGTTCACACACGTGCAGCAGGGCATACAGAAACTCGCCTCATGTACATGTGATGTTTTGTTGCCTTTTTGTTGTTTTTTGTTTATGTCATCATCCAGTACATATAGATGTGTAGTAACAGAGAGGGAGAGGGGCTTATGTTTTTAGGGTGATGTTTTATAGGTAGGTGTGTGTGTGTGTGTGTGTGTGTACAGTATGTACAAAAGCTTCAGGGCTGCTGATGGCTGTTGGGGAAGGGGGGGGGGGTCGTGTGCAAGGTGCAGTGGAGGTGTGTGCAGGTGCTGTGTACCGACAGGGCATTGAAAAAAACACCTGAGCCTCCAGGCACCCCAGGGGTATCAACAATCCCCCCACCGCCACGGACACACACACCCTAGAGTATCAGTGCTCTCAGACACACTCCAGCTGCTCTCAATCTCACTACAGGAGAAAGACAGAGAGAGGAAGAGAGAGTAGGAGAGGTAAAGAAGGATGAGGTGTAGGTAACTGCTGAGAGAAGAGGGAATGGTGGGAGAGAGAAACGGGTAACACGGGGTGGAGTTGGAGCATGACTGAAGTGTGCAACTCCCAGCAGAACTGAACAGGCTCACCTGACAAGATTCTCACCCCTGTCGGGTCCCTGCTGGAGCGGAGGTGACTCTACTGGGTCTGATACCTGTCAGTTATTCTGGCACAGGCGGATTTCTATATTTTCCCCTGTATGTTCTTGGATCGTAGCCATAGCAAGTTGTTTTAATTGCATTTTGTTTGTTGAACTGCCAGTGTTTCACAGGCTGTTTAAGATGTTTATAAAGGTGTGAAATTCACTGTTTAGCAAAGGCAGTTTTTTTTTTTGCTTTTTCTTTCTTTTTTTGTCTGGCTTACCATGAATAGCTTCAAGTGATTGGGGCTTGGAAGTTGGTATGGAAAGTAAAGTGAGATTCAAGATCTCTTAAATATTGCTGTACATCTGATGCATTTGCAACCGAGGTCATCTTGTGCTAGTCCAGCCAAGGCAACCACGGATCAGCGGGTGAGCACCCTAGCCAGCTGACTGAAAAGCCCACACTACCAGTCAACTGACTAAAGCCAAGTTCACACTACACGATTTTAGAGCTGATTCTGAGGTCGCAGGGTCGATTAGAAATCACAGGTGGTCGTGGGAAAACTCTGCAGTGGATCTGCGAGCGCAAGTCGTCATGTGTGAACAACTCTCCGACACGATTTAGGGCAGTCGCGGGTTCGACGCAAGTTGTCGGGGGACATCTAGCATGTTAGATATTTGGAGAAGTCGCAAGCGATTTTCCAGGCAACAGCCAATCAAGAAACATGACTCACGTTGTCATCTTTAAAATTTCCAAACTCCAAAACCGTACTTGAAGTTGCACTTCTTCACCAAGCAATAACCTTCTTTGAAAACAGTCATGTGAAGTTTACTTGCGAAAACGGACACAATTGGCCATTCGGATAACCTTGTCAATAATTCAAAAATATTTTTGCGGCAATAACGAAGACGAAACGGTAGCTACAGACAACATGAGATCAGTGGCAAACTAACGAGTGGCAGTCATGCCTGTAGCCTATAGTCAGACATTTTTAGCCGTAAACTGGCTCTGCTATAGTCTGTATGCTAACGTTAACGTTATGGTGTTGGAGGACACAACCAGCGCACCCTAGGCTCTGTCTGGGCCAGGTCTTCTAGTGTAAACACAGAGGTCACAGATCAGCCTCGTGCCTAAAACTGCTAGTCAGTAAATGTGAACACTCGAGAGCTCACAGACGTGTCTTGTTTTGTCGTGTCGTGGCTAAAATCGTGTAATGTGAACTTGGCTTTAGGAGGCTCTATGATGTGTCGGTGTGTGGTCTACCAACATTCTAAAGGCCAATTCAGACAGACTGCGACAAGACGATGATTTTAGAGTGTGAATCCGTCGTTGCAAGCAATTTGAAGCAGTCTCAAGAGATTCAACATGTCAAATCGCAGTTTTGAGGTTTTAGAACATCACTGCTTTTTAGAACGTTTCAGCCTGTTTCGTCGCGGATCTTTGGTCTTAAGCCACCTTAAACATGCAGCCATGCTACAATACCTACTAGCATCTGTTACTCACCTCCTTAAGCTTCGCCCCCATCGGGGGTCACGGCATAAGCGAGGTCATCCTACACTAGTCCAGCACGGGTCGGGCCTGGAACCCGCAACCGGGGAGTGAGGTTTACCAACATTCTGCCTGTACAGCTAAGCTTGCTGCCATCCATAGACAGTTAGGCCCAACACGCCCATTAAATGCCATTGAATTAGAACAGGGAAGCAGAGGAGGAGTAGCCTGACTAGATCATCTGCTTTCACATTGTGAGTGTGTGTGTGTGTGTGTGTGTATAGCTGTGAGAACCAGAGGTCTGTGTTGTGGCAAGAGGGCTGATACCAGGGAGCATTGAAATGGAGCTTAACACGTACAGAAGGCCTCCAACAGGTGTGTGTGTGTGTGTGTGTGTGTTTGTAGAAGTTTTAGTCATCTCAGATGTTAGATATGTTGAGTGCTGGCATAGTCCCTGCCGTGCATCTCTCTGCTTTCAGGCCTTACTGTAGGGAACTAGGCAGAGAACAGCCTCATGTCAAACACATACACACACTCTCACACACACATTCAGTGTAAACAAGTCCAGCAGTATGCACATAGGATGCATGCTGACACGTAAAGCTATAGGACTGTGTGCTATTAGTGACTGGCTGAAAGGGGGAGCTTAGTGTGTTGGGGGGGAGAGGAGGAGGGGAGAGGTGGTGGAGGAGGAAGGCAGGCTGAGCTGGGCAGAGGGGAGGAGTAGAGGAGGAGTAGGGCTGGAGGAGAGGAGCGCAAGAAGAAGGGAGTAGGAGAACGGAGTGGAGTGGAGAAGTTTTAATGAGTGCTGGCATGACTCCAGGGCCGCGGGAGGATGTGGGGGGAGGAGGGGTGGAGTAAAGGGGTAGGAGTTGGAGCGAGAGGAGAGGGGTGGGGGTGGTGGAGGAGGGGGTGGGGAGAGGCTGGTTGCGCAGGAGCAGCGGGGTGCTGTCTTCCAGCAGATGTCACACTGCCTGTGACACCACGACCCCCCCAGACCCCAGAGCAGCGCACACACACACACGCACACACACGCACACACCATGCACCTCTCCGCAGGCTCACACCCCTCCCCTGAGCCCTGCTGCTTGTTGTGTTTTTTTGTTTTTTTTAATTCCCCCCCTTCTCACTGGTTTTGTTTCGTTTAGGATCCGAGCGCTAATGAGAAACAGCGTCTGAGACGCCAGCGGAGACACTCCAAACTTCTAATACTTTTAATCCTTCACTTAGTTATTTATTCAAAGTCTCGCGACCGTCTCTCCCCTTTCTCCCTGGTTTTTGACTTCTCTTTCTCGCTCTTTTCTCCTTTCCTCTCCCTTTTCCTGCTCTCTGGTCTCTGCTCTCCCGACCTTAGACCCCGTACCATGTGAACCTGCTCCTGGCTGGCTATGATGAGACGGACGGCCCCGGCCTCTACTACATGGACTACCTGGCAGCGCTGGCCAAAGCCCCCTTTGCTGCCCACGGTTACGGAGCCTTCCTCACCCTCTCCATCCTGGACAGATACTACAGGCCAGGTGTGTGTGTGTGTGTGTGTGTGTGTGTGTGTGTGTGTGTGTGTGCGTGTGTGTCTTTCTCTCTCTCCCACCCTCTTGTGTTTGTGTCTGTCTCTCTCTCTCTTTCTCCTCTTTGTTTGTCTGTCTGTCTCTCTCTCTCTCTCTCTCTCCCCCACACCTCCCAATGGGCAGTCTGCGTTTGTTTTGGTGCTGTTTTTATTTGCTGCTTTTCATGAAATAGTTGAAAAAGTAAAAGTCTTTGTGTGTCCCTAATGACTGTTTCTCTTTTTTCACGGGCAGATCTTACCCGTGACGAGGCGGTAGAACTTCTGAAGAAGTGTGTAGAGGAGGTCAGTGCGGCAACACACACACACACACACACACACACACACACACACACACACACACACACACACAGCCTCTGTATTACTCCACTTTGTGTACTAAGCTCCACGCTCGTAGTTAGACGATCTAATTTGGAAATGAGGAACCTCAAAGAATCCTCAAATGGCCTTTTCCCCAGGTCGTAAGTGTGAGGGATCGAGTTCTCACAAATTTCTTGAACAGGTGTAGTGAAGACGCGTACCTGTTTTTGGATCTAACACTCAACTCCCTCCTCTCTCGCTCTGTCTCTGTCTCTCTCTCTCTCTCTCTCTCTCTCTCTCTCTCTCTCTCTCTCTCTCTCTCTCTCTCTCTCTCTCTCTCTGTCTCTCTCTCTCCCCCTTTTTTTCTTCTACAGTTGAACAAGCGTTTCATCCTCAACCTTCCTTCCTTCAATGTGCGTCTGATTGACAAGGATGGCATCCACGATCTGGAGAAGCTTCCCCTGGGTCCTAAGTGACCTCTCGTTCCCACCCCCCAGCCCCGGTGTATTTTTTCTACAGCTCACTTATGTCCCCATGTTCTAATAAAAGTCCTTTGCTGAAGTTCTGCGGCTCATGTGATGTCATTAACATCCAGGTCTGCCTTCTGCCACTGTTGTACACCAAGACACACACACACTCACACACTCTCTCACACACACACAATCTCACTTAGACTTTTTCTTGTTTTCCTTTGAGAACCTTGCTGTCACATTGTTGTCACTGATGCATACACACACACACACACACACACACCACCCCACACCGTTGTGTGTGCTTATGGAGAGATGGTGTGTACCACAGTGGGATAAGCGAGTGTTATAAATCACCATAATTGTCTGTGTGTGCGTGTGTGTGTGTGTGGTATAGTCCCCACTCTTGTTCACAGGCAGGTGATTAATAAACATTAAAACAGTCCCAGCTCACATGCTCACAGAAGACACACACCCCAAGCGGAATTTGCGGAGGGGGGCAAAGCATATGTTTGCCCTGAGGCGAACGGAGACTGAGAATAGTCCCATCGAGTGTGTATGTAAGAGAAGAGTGTGTGTGTGTGTATGTACATGTTGGTGGCTGTGGTGGGGGTCACAGGAAAACAGAAAAAGAAATAGTGTGAGGGGGTTATTTACACTTTAGTTTGTGTGTGTGTGTGTGTGTGTGTTTTTGAAGGTGGCAGGTAAGGAGGTCTGAAGTGAGAGATTTCATTAGGAGAGCTACTGTAGCAGATGGCATGATGTGGCAAAGGGGAGCGGAGCAGGGTGTTGTGCGCTGCTGGCCTCGTGGGTGGCCTGTGTTTGTGTGTGCAGTCGGGGGGCCCTGTACTGGCTTTGATTTGAATATGGTGTTGCTACAGTAATATAATCATGCTATTGATTACATGTATATACAAAATGATAAATACACTGCATCTTGAACCGCTTAGTCACTGGTAGAGTTCAAACTAGCTGAAATAATGGATTCATATTATTTTAAAAAGTCACAAGGTTAAAGTGTATGAATAATAATACACTCTTTATTCTGTAATTTTAACTAAAGGGAAGTCTGAGTCGCATCTCTGTGTCATACAGTCTCGATGCACAAAGTTTTGACGGGAGAAATGTTGTGGCTCCTGTGAGAGTGAAACGATTCTGCTCAGTTTAGGGCCTTTTTTGCCCACAGGATTCATTTGTCCTGTGGCAACAATAACATTGTGTCATGCTTATTGATGGTTATTTGGCTATTTCTGTTGAGTTTAGGGTTCATTCTACAAAAAAGGTGAAAATGCTTTATTACTTACCATTGTAGACCTCAAATAATTAATGTTATCACATTAATTATCAACCTAATTATTGCATTAATTGTATATGTACTGTATATTAATGTACTTTACACTTTTAAATGTTTTCCTTGATTCAAATCTCATTTACATATTTACTCATGTCAACAATTACACTTACTATTAGAATAGTGAAATGAATATGTTTATTACTATAAATATATATACTATTAATAAATAATAATACATTAATATTATTCATTCAAAATTCAGTCGTTGGTATTACCTAAAAGACTTATTGTGAAGTAATGCACCAACTTTTAAAAGTGTCTTTAGGGGCCGAGAGGTTAGTGGAGGCAGTGCAGTGGCCAACAGCACAAAGTCTGTGAGATTCTGTCTTATTTCATTTGTTTGACATATGATTTGTATGAGAATTTTGTGCAGGGGCATTTGGAAGTGTTATGTGAATGTGTTACTCATTCTAAAGCTGTGGGGGTGAAAAGTTGTTTTATACAATACTCAAGTGGTTATACTGTATATGTGGTAACATTTGGTCTCCCACATGACATCCCTTTCTTTTTTTAGATAAATCTCTAAATTATAATTGGTGTTACATTGTAGATAGGAAAATAGTTAATTAAATAAAAAGTTTAATTAAGCTTGAATTTTACTAGATTCATTACAAGGTACTTTTGCTAGATTTCCCCAGTGTTTGTGGAAAAAAAAAAATCAGAGTAATTGAACAGATTTTGATGAAATTTTCAGGGAATGTGGGTATACGGACAAGGAAGAGATTATTCAATTTCTATTGTGATCTGGGACACTATCTGGAATTTATATTGCCTCTGTTCCTATTCCTTGGCAGAGTGTTTTTCTATTATTTATTGTTGTTTTTTTTTAAATGTTTTTTTTTTTGTTGTTTGTTTTTTTTTTTTACTAAATGCATTAGTTTGAGAAAACCATGAGTCAGCCAAGTGGCCCTCCATTAACATTTTAGATGATCATATTCAACTTAGTCCAACATTGTTGATATACCCAATCATATTATACACAGCCCTTACAAAAAAAGCAGTTAATTGTGTGCCAGGAAGACTAGCCTACATATCCTGTTATGCAATACCATGGTTAGATTAATCTACAAATATTGCAGTGCAGTACTTTATAGGGCGTGGATTTCTTTTGTGTCCAAAATATGGCAGCAGGAATGCATGGTAAATGTCTTGAGATTATTAGGTTTTAGATAAAGTTTGAAATATTAAACTGATACTTAATTGTCTTAAAATAATCGATTGGCAGTGTTTTTTTTTAGAGTTTCCGATACTGCAAGGCTACTTAAACATAGCATTCTCAACAATCATTAAACAATCAAACATTTGAATATTCATAGGCTACACAAAATATGGCCTTCTAGGCTTTCCCAACTTTGTTTTAGTAACATCAGGAACAATGCTACTATTATGTGGAACCTGTTTGTAAACAATTTTAACAATTTGTAAATTTAAGATCTCACTCAAGGACAAAAGTCAAAGCTCAGTCATTCAGCTTTAATATATTACATTTATGTTTGTAATACAATAATAAGAACATCAAAAAAATAACATAAATAATAATCATACAACAGGAAGTACAAAAAACACAAAAATGTTATTTTACATTACTAAATTCTTACATAGTTCCCCAAAAAATTGGATTCTGCTTGTTAGCTGCCGAGTCCTGTTGAGGGTCTGTGTTTAGAGTTCTCCATTCGGATGACACACACTCTCACACTCACATATGCAGTTCAGCAGTTCACTTGCATGTGTGCAATATTGACCGAAATTGAGGGCATGTGTGAGTTTCGGGTGTGTGTACGTCATCAAGTTCTCCTAGAAGCAGCAGCAGCAGCGGTGTGTGTGTGTGTCTGTGTGTGTGTGTGTGTTGGAGGTTGTGAGTAGGTACCACGGCAGACCTTAAACCTCCCTCTTGAGGCTTGGAACAACTGCATCATATTTAAGTACTGTTATTTTTTTCATCAGGCAGGAAGAAGGGCAGCCTGTAAGTCCAGTTAAGATGAAGGGGAAGGAGGGGGTCCTATTTGCGGTGCTTGAGCTCCTTATCATGGCCCCTGCCGCCATCGTGGCCCCGGCCCCCCTCACTCTTGTCCAGCACCTTGAGTGCCTCCTGTAGGTAGCTCTGGAAGGCGGTGAGTGCGGCACAGATCGCCGGGCCCCCAAAGCCGTGGGTGAGCAGACTGAAATGGGTCAGGCTGCTCTGGACTCCAGCGTCCAGGCACGGAACTGGCCGGCTGGCACCCAAGGGAGAACGGTCCTGAGACATCAGCTCCACAAACTCCTTACACACCTCCCTGATGGAGAGAACAAAAGGATGATGTTAGGGGCTTGATACTCAGCAGCAGTGAGTTTGGCTTCTCTTAGGGATTGGGTTTGGGTGTTCTGGTGTGTGTGTGTGTGTGTGTGTGTGTGTGACGGACTCACTTTGTTGCCATCAGCATGCTTCGCCTTGTAGGCAGCTGTTCGTGCTCACTGTGACGACACAGGTATTCTGCGGTGGCTCTGGCGGGGAACTCCGTCTCGCACACGTAACCGAAATCCCGAGCGAGGTGTACGGCCTCACCTGTGGACGCAAAGCACAGCATGAAGACTGAGTGTGTGTGGAAAAGACACAGTTGTGTGTGTGTGTCTGTGTACAGGGCCGGTTCTAGCCTTTTTTGTGCCCTAGACCAGATTTGAGTTTTGCACCCTTTTCCACTCCCTTTTCTAAAAATATAAGAGAAAAACTGAAGAAAAAGGTAAGAAATATATTGTGATACCCCCCTGATATTTGGTGCCCTAGGCTTCGTTTGTCTATGCCTAGAACCGGCCCTGTGTGTGTGTGTGGCTAAAGTCTGTGGTAAAATTGGGAGGAGCCAATTCAGATTTTTATGCCTTTCCTTCACATCCCCTCTCATCACAGACAAGACACAG
>JAODXP020000029.1:27974388-28153740 GCA_027497455.2 Sardinella longiceps
ACATATAATCACATGATATAGTAATTAATTTGAAAGCCAATTACATCAAGCTTTGTAGCCTATTTGAGATGGGGGGAAAGAATTTAGAAGATGATAGTCTAGGCTATTTGGTGACATTGGCTTTTTGTCTGTTGCAATGCACAGACTCAAAGATGCGGTTACATTCAAAGAATAAAAAAAAATCAAAGAGTAATCACATCTGGACATTTTCACATTGAAGCAAGCTTGGTTTCTTGATCAGAATGCATACCCAAACATTTCGAACACTCCCCCATCCAATGCGCATTTATCCTGGGATCCATTCGATTTTCTAAAGCTAGGTCATTGAAATCAATCGCGCTACAGAAGTGAAAACACATTAATCTGGCTGACGGAACATTTCAGTCCAGAGAAATTTAGATACGAACAAAGGCCTATAACCAACATATTGAACATAAATACTTATTCCAAAAGGTGGGCCATTTTAATATAAATATTGCACAGTCCTTATTATGAAGACGCACCATTTGATCTGGAAATACTTAATGTCTTAAATACTCATTCAAAGTAGCTTACACAATTTAATATCTTCTAACTGTCTTAATTGCTGCTAAACACATCAGTCAGACATTTTAAAGCCTTATTGCAACTATCCACACGCCATGACTGCTAAATTGCTTGCCATGATGGTTCAACTAAAGTTGAGACCTCGCAAATACGACCTGACAGTTAGTGACACGGGCCAGCATGGATGCGCGGTGCTGGCTGACTCACCATCGCCGAGTAAGTGTGGACTAACATCTGGAACTCAGAATCCCCAATTCGGATATCCTGCGCGCGTCAAAGTCCTGAAGAGAAGTAACCTGAACGCCAACGCTTGCTCATCTGCTAAATATGACCATTCGGCTCGATCTAGCTCTTCGCTGCGCACTTTGTTGTCTTACTCGTGCGCCTGTTCCAAACATGTGCTGACAAAGGCTGTTGGAATATCATACGTCTCCGCGCCACTCCATGCGCAGTACTTATAGTTTTCTGCACGAGCCGCTCTGACCGGGGGAGGGGTCTTGAGCTGACAGTTTAAAGAGATATTCTTTCATTCATTTATCTGATACTTAACAGATGTACCTCTGCTATGGTTGGATAAGCAAACTATTGATGTAAGCTTGCTTAATATAGGCTACAAAAAAACCCTCATCATTGGTATGTTCTCAGTCGAGGGTTTTCTGTTGTCATCCTTTGAAGGTCACATCACAATCAACAACACAATAAAAACTCCAAGGTTCATTTCAAATTTCGAGACTATTAGTTCCATTCTCCCAAAATTCTCAAAAAAATATTTGGCTTACTGATCAACAAAAACTTGGAGAAAATAGTTACCTGGAGTCCATATGTTTCAGTTTTGCTCCGGGATTTCCACAGCATTTTGGATAACTTGTTTTTGACTTTCTGCAAAGGAGGCTGAGGAAATGCGGTGCGTGTTGCGCATAGAAGTAACAACGACTGAGTAGCTAAGTTAGGGAGCCTCACGAGTTTTGTTGAGAACTCCGAGACAGGGGCTGGGATGCGCTGCGCTGCGGGGGTGGGGTGGGGGCAGGTGGAGGAGCAAACAAAACGGGGGTTGGCGGGGGTTCCTCTTTGAACAAAATCTACTGTAGACGAGAATTGTTTAATGGAAAGGATGGTGGGTTTGCACCAATTGAATCTTTTACAATCAATCCTGTCCGACAGGATCCTGACAGGATTTGCTTTTCCATAGCCAACCAGTAGCAACTACTCTCACACAGGTATAGCCTAATTACTGTGGATCGAAGTGATCAATTGAAAAATAGATAAGTGTGATGAGGTAAATAAACTTTAACTTCATAAACATGGTAACTTCCAAAAATAACTTTGTTACCTGGCCCTATGATGTCGTCATTATTGCACAACACATACCCCATCCTAAGACTTTCATTTTTTTTTTTTTTTTCACATTCATTTAATTTTTATAACAAGCAGTCAAAGGCCGTGGAGATCTTTTGTTAGTTGAAGAGACCCATAGCAAAGAGTCTAGAAGCCTGTATAGGCTACCCAGTCCATAGGGGACCTTTCCCACATCAAACATCCTTTTCAGAGCGCGAACATTAAGATTCAGCGCCCCCTTGTGATCATCTCTTGATATTGCACGATTGCGCCACCAAAGCAAAAAAAAAAAAAAAAAAAAGTAAGGAAGGAGCAGAAAACAATAAGTAAGTATACAATTACTATACAAAACTATTTATTCTTTTAGACAAAGTTACAACATTTTTTATACATCCTTTAAAAAGATTTCTGTCCATGCAGCAGTAGCACAATCACTGACTGCACTTCAATGGAAGTGTGAAGCAGCTAGCCACACGTTAATTATGGCTGTTCCGTTGGTTTATGTCACCTGCATCCCCTTTTCTGTGTGTGAGTAGACATGGTGGGAGTTCTTATTGAGACACAGCCTTTTTGAGTTGGCTCATGGCCTTCAGACAGCTGGCCTGTCCCCTGCTCAGCTCCTCTCTGATCTCTTCCCTGCAGGCGGGACACGTCTGAGCCAGGGCACACAGCGCCTCCTGCAGGGCCTCCACTGTCCCTGCATCAGTCCTGCTTCCTCCAGTGCTCAGGAGAGATAGGACGCTGGCCAGCCACTTCTGTTCCCGGACCAGTGCCGTGAGTCCGGGACGAGCCCTACAGCAGGCGCCCAGGGCCTGGAGACTGAGCCTCCACAGCTCCCCCACCTCCTCCCAGCCTTCCTCCCACGCAGCGGCCACGGAACCCGGTGTGGAACCGTGCCCAGGAGACAGAGCGCTGAGCAGGAACCGCAGAGCTGCACTGAAGAACCGCCGCTCACTTGGATCACTCAGGTCTACAATTCAAGCACACACAATACAGCACATAGTTATTTCTTTCAAGAAACCTATTGTCAGTTTTAAAGCCAACACTAAGCACATAGGGCAGTATTCTCCCTGGCGCTTGAGTCCAAAGAAGGAGTTTAGTGCAGGCTGAAACTCTTGGGGCCAAGCACTTTTTTGGACTTAGTGTAAGCATCTGGGAGAACAAGTCATATTGCATACCTACAATTTAACGGTACCTTTCTGCTGCCAGCTATCTTATAAATGCAGATAAATAGAGTATACAGATCTATTCCCTTTACATGCATTTCTGTGCGACAAGGAAGTCATACTTATTATACTCTTATAGACATACAGTTTCCTTGTCACACAGTGTGTAGGTGATAGCAGACCAACTCGAAGCATTAGAGGAAAACAGAATACTTTGTATATAATATACCATGTAAATTCTACTCAAAATGTTTTCATTTGGAATGCTTACCAGAAGGGGTGACTTTTGTTCTGCCCATCATGAGTCCAAGTGTACAGAAATTGGCTGCTAGAACCAGGAGGCGGGGCTTATGCAGGAGAAGAGGAAGTGCTTCGTCTAAAAGCTTCTGCAGCTCTGAGAATGAAGAGTCCTTCCTGAACATGACGGGTACAAAAACAACATTTAGACGCCGGGCCCTTTCCTGA
Organism: Sardinella longiceps; assembly: GCA_027497455.2. Classification (NCBI taxonomy): domain Eukaryota; kingdom Metazoa; phylum Chordata; class Actinopteri; order Clupeiformes; family Clupeidae; genus Sardinella; species Sardinella longiceps. Next base: position 27,977,901 of record JAODXP020000029.1, read on the forward strand.
CTGACAGGAAAAAAAAAAAAAAAAACTACCCTGATACTCATCACATAGACAAAGCCAAACATAAAAACATTGACTACACTTATTCAGGAATTCCAAAACAAACTCTGACAAATAAGTATTAGGAGAGGGACACAATGATGTAGAACACAAAATAAACCGCCCATACTATTTTACCACACTGTACTGTGTGTGTGTATAGTATGTGTTATGTACTCTACCTGACTTTGTCCGGTTCGGTGACTGCAATGTTGAGTAGTGCAGAGCAGGCGGTCTCCAGAGCAGGTTCCCGTGTTTGAGCCTTGCCCTCCAGCTTCTGCAGCCTCTCCCAGCCCCTCTGGAGGAAGCCGATGAGCAGAGACAGGGTGTCCAGAGACAGCAGCACCTGCCTGGGGCCCTCCTCAGCCGTCAGGTGGCACAGAGCAGGGAGCAGGTATCTGCAGTGGACAAAGTAGATTCACTAACCTAGGCCAAAACTAAGTCCCATTCATACCTAATACAACATTAGTCTGACATGTAATGTATAGTTTGACCATGAATGATAGACAACAGAGATTCTTGAGCCACAGTCTTTCAAACCGCCTCTGCATGCAATAGAGTGGCGCTACGACCACGGCTCTGGCTACAACCAATCAGAGTAATGATCAAGCCGATTCACACGATTCCCTGCCCCAATGAGGGTTGGAGATCACAGTTCCCTATGGATCAATTTGTATAGATTCTAGGCTAGTTTGACCTAAAGAAAGCAAAAAAAGCCAAGTAGAACACACTTGGCCTTAAGATTATGAAGCTTTTTTAAATATTCAGAACCCCTCAAAAACATGGAATGTGCTTGGTCTGCACCTGAGGGCATGTTCTCCTGTCCACTTATTCTTTTGTGACCCTGGAGCCACCGACATTTCTGCCATGCATCTGGACAAGTCCTTTAAATCGCCGCCTCCCTGCAGATGATCCCTGGAGTATTTAATCAGGAAAGGCAACAGTGATGTCACTTCCTCTTTCAAACAGGAAGTCTCCTCTGCCAGCCAGGCACACAGACAGCGGAAGGTGGCAAAGACGAAGGGGTCACCATGGCGACTCTCGTCAACCTAACGGAAACAAAGACAGCATGGGCAATTAGAGGCTGAAGATTTGCTATTATTGTCACATTTATAACAAGAACAATATTATTATTATTATAACTTTTGAAAAGATGGCTGGTTCATTTATTGAAGTGATGGCTCAGCATCATTCAAGCACAGGCCTGTTGTACAAGCTTGCTGACTGCACGAGATAGCAAGTGGAACCAAAGAATTTGGAACAACATAGACCGAATGGAAACGCAGAAGCAAAAAAGCAGTGTACATTGAGTGTACGGACCATCTAATGTTAATTTGGGTTTTGAATGTTGTTGGTTCCTTTGACACAATGTAAAGTGCTCGTTCGCATTTGCGTTTCGCCTATGAAGTTCCAAATTCTTTCATTCTACTCGCTATCTAATGCAGTCAGCAGGCTCGGAGAACAGGGCTTGAATGACAGCGAACCATTACTTTAAGGCTAGTGGCGTCTAGAGGATGTTTTCCAGTTCGTTTTTTTTATTTTGGTATGTTGAGGTGTTACTTATTAGACAAAATCTTTATTGTGCTCACCTGTTGTAAGTAGAAAATGACAGCGGAGAAGGCCTCCTCCAGGATGCCCAGCACCTGCCTGGTCTGCTGCAGGCTAAGCCCAGGGAGAGAGGTCTGTGGCTGGGCAGCGTCACCCTCCAGTCCCTGACGACATGCCTGCTCCATCGCCGCCTCCATGATGCGGTAGCATGCTGTGAGCCAATACTGCAGTTCTGGAGCCATGGTTGTTCCAGGTGGTTCCTCCAGTCCCATCCGGACCTCCACACAGGCCCGATTCACCAGCAGACAGCAGAACTTTGGAGGTCCAGCACACTCCCACCCACACAGGTCCAGCAGGCAGGCGGTGAGCGCCAGCACCGGACCAAGCTGAGCTGTGCTCACTTTGGACTGAACCAGCGGCCTCACGGCAGCCCACAGCTCTGTGACCACCTTCCTCAGCTCCCCGCTCTCCAACAGCCCCTCCTGGGGAGGCAGGAACTGCAGCAGCCCTGCACACAGCTCCAGACGCTGGGCCTCTTTGGCCTGGCAGTACTCATGGCTCAAGCCCTCCAGTATTCCCTTCAGCTGGGCGGAGTGCTTCTCCCATGCCTGTGGACCTAGATGCGAAAGTAGAAGACCCAGCAAGGGACGACCTCTCTGGCCACTGAAAGTCTGGTTCTGTTCGATGGCCCGACACAGTGCTGGGACGGCTCCACGGGTCAGGAGCCTCTCCGGTCCTCCCGGGACCGCAGACAGCGCTTCCAGAACTTGGTAGCAGTCAGAAGCCAGTGCCTCATCTAGCAGGACTGTTGAACTAGGAGGTGGCTGACAAGCAGATTCTCCTCCAACATCGTCTGTCGTGGCGGATTGAGACGACTGTGGGGAGCCATTGTGGTCACCGTTGCATCGGTCCTTAGATTCCCCACTCTCATCCTGCTGGTTGGTTTGGGGTGAGCGCTGTTTTGTGGGGGTCCAGGTAGGACCTTCCGACAGCAGACCAAGGAGCATAGGCAGGCTGGTGAGCATCTGTGGGTGTTGGGCCATGTCAGGGTCTGTGCTTAAGGCGGCTAATAGAGCCAAGCCCAGTGACAGCAGCTCCTGAGCTGGTAAACCAGAGCCTGGGTCCCCTCTTACTGCTGTGACGAGGAGACGGGCCGGCAAGTTGAGACCCACAGCCTCAAAAACACGTCTCAGCATTGCACTGTCCAATTGATTAGCTGGACACACACGTGTAATCTATGGAGAGACCACCAGATGTCATAATAAACATGCTTATTTTTAATAACATTTAGCCACTTTTCATGAAAAATCCACCACTAATACACCAATGTCTATCAAGTCAGCTGAAATATATTTACCAGGAGAAGTGCAGCTATAGTCTGGCTGTCATTCTTGGCATGGGTAAGCGCATGAAGACATCGCTCGAGCATCTCCTTCTGATCGGGAGACAGCCCATCACCTGACGCCCCCGAATTTCCCTCCATTGATTCGTGTCCTCCGGGAACACCCGTGCTTCCAGGCTCATCCATTACCATCATGGACCTATCACCAATAGAAACACCAATGTAAACTTTTCTAACTGGCCGTTCAAGTTATCTGGTTCTCTAAATAATTTGTAACATTTTTTTCTTGCATACGGACAGTTCAAGACGTAGGCTATGGCAAATGGAAACAGGTAGCGTACTACGTTATATGGTGTATTATCTTCTTACTTAATTCAAAGTTATATTAGCACTTTTTAAGTAAATGCAGAAATTAAGTGGAAGTACAGTACGGGCACAAAAACAACATTTGGCACTCACGTTGAAAGCGCTCCACTTCCAGACTTCAACCAACATCAGCATGCGTCTGCTCAACGCATGAACGGAAGAATTTACCACGAGCGGAAATACGTAACCAATAATTTTTTAAGCGTGATTAGACGATAGATGAAGCTTTATTGAAATTGCAAGAGCCAGCCACAGAAACTAGTCAGAAAAAAAATATTTTAACGTGCGTAGCAAACCCATAGCCTACTTCATTCGCCATTTTAAGACATCGTGTCCATGGGTGTAAATGGTCCTATTTAGAATTATACCTTGGGATATTTCTTATGAAATGCAAAATATATCAAAAGTGGTGTATTTGCGTTCGAAGGGAAAATAATTGTGTGCGATTTACTGAAGGACTCCTTAAGGTTACACGATGTACCAGTGGTAAATTCAGAGCGGAAGTACATGAGATTACAACGCACTCTCATTGGTCCTTTCCAGAATGAAGGTGGAAATCTTGCTGTAGCCTGACCCACGTCTCACGGGGACATCAATACGACTGTACCTCAAGCAAAGCAAAACCCCCTCGGTTTTAACCATAACAGACCATGGGAGCCTGGACAGGTAAGCCACAAGCAAATTAGGAATTACTCGGCTGTCATTATTGATACACAGTATCGTTCGTGTGATGCCACTCATTTGTGACATTGTAACAAGCTCAATTTTTTGCGCGTGAACGTTCTAGGTTGCTATTAATTTGGCCACCTAAACGAACAGCTGTTACACACCGAACATGGTCGTAGCATTATAATCATGCATTGGTGCTGATGCTTGTCGTGCAGCAGCCTTTAATTTTGCATAACAATGTTTTGTGTGCATTTGAGCGGAGTTATTTTGATGTAGCCTATTTTAGGAGACTAGAATTTCGAAGTAGTCAGTCCTCACAGTCGAGTGCTGTTTCAGCACCATTAACGATCTTCCGACGTTTAAATGCTCGCTAGCAAGTGCAAAATACCAAAATAGGATTTATTTATTTAGAAAAACATCCACTCTGTTAATCTTTGGAGATTACATAATGAAATCCTCTTTTTTTTTTACTGGACTGGGTTTTTGCCACACTCACATTAGGCTACGTCTAGCTAACGTTAAGTGAAACAAAGTAACGTAGGGCCTAACTCAGTTCCTTTGCAATGTAACGTTATCAGGGATTAAATTGTTCTCATTGTTTTGTTGTTTTGCTTATGTTTATTTGTAGATTCCACTGACATGCGTGCCGTTGATGTGGCGAAACTGAAGGAAGCAACGTAGACTGCTGATCTCAGAGAGCAAAGGAGGAAACAGATTCATCTGAGAAATTCTTCTTATCAGTCATTAGTCAGGTCGTCAGCATACCGACCGGTTGTTTATATTTCAGAGCAGAGCGAGAGAAGAGGAAGGAAGCGAAGGAGAGCCTTCCACTCCGCCTGCTTGGACGCTTTTAGTTGAGAATCTTACTTTCTCCTCAGTGAATCAGCCTGCTGCAAGCTCTCTGCTGACCTCAATACACCTGTGCAGTAAAGGGTGACCGGGTGACTGAGTCATGTTCGACAGGTGCTCATGCGAGCTCGTGACGTGGTGTGGCCTGGCAGCGGACTTGCTCCAACAGGTGTATTAAGAAGACCAGAGTCACCTAGTTGTGACGCATCTGAAAACAGCGTCTTGCTTTCATTCTCTTCTAACCCATCCTTATTGTAAGAGTCCGGAGGAGCCAGTAGCCTATGAGTTTGGAATGCGGATCCTAAGGAATGAATGAATGATTCCGGCTGTCAGCCTTGAGGTTAGTTCAAAATGACAACTGGCAATGTATCTGTTATGCTTATGTGTGGTGTGTGTAACCTTTTTTTCTATTGGCCAAGTTTGCTTACCAGTAGTTTCTGTTGTGAGCCCATTTGGCATCGTTCATACTAAACACCTGATAAGATATAATCTCACAATTGAAGGATGAAGTAGCCTATAGCTAAACCTTTTGGCTGTGCTAGTGAAAATGTGTTTTCTTGCCTTGCAGAAATACTGTTCTATTTGACAACATCAATATCCGTCTTCTTCATTTATTCATTTATGATGGTGAACTGCAAACAGCAGGATGAACATAATAGCTTGGCTGTGTATGTTTTGTCATGAGGACAGCTGTCTGAGCTTCTCTGGGTGGTCATAACAAATAGATCTGTGGGAATCTGCCTTCTGTTTATACCAAAGGTTGTTTGAATTCTTGAGGATACCGACATCTTAAACTCAAACTGGAACCAAAAATAACTTTTGTATATTCATAATTTAACAGTCTTCAAATGTGCTCATTGTTTTAAGTGGTCTGGGTGTGTTTGGGTCTGACATTTTAATTTCATATAAATAGTGACTAGGCCTACAACAGAGTATATAGACACAATGACATTATGTCAGAGGTATTAAAATTTTGGATGGATTACAAATGGAGCACAGCTGTTACCTCAGGCAGTAAATAAATTATAAAGGTTATAAAGGTATATAAGGTTAGCCTAGCTCTTCTTCAGATAAGTGCATGTGTTTGTGTTATGCATCGCTCTCTCTGTTGGTATCATGTAGTGATGTGCAGAATCCGTATTAACAATACACTGGTTTATGAAAATGTGCCCATGTCCCACATCACACTAATATACTCAGTGAATGTTGGGTCTTGATATAATCCTGTTTAGTGAATGTTTTTCACTAAACAGAGCGATCTGGGTGGTACTCTGCTTGTGTCTTTTTGTGATGCTCTCTCTGATGTGGGCTTTTTCACTGTAAGGTGTGTGGACTTGGAGAGAAATGTCCACATCCTGGAAGAACACGTTCCAGCGGAACGTTTTCCTGTTCCTACGGCCACATCGTCTCCTGCTGCTCACTCTGATCGGCCTCTGCAGCCTCACACCTGCTTCAGGTGAGAATGCACACACACACACACACACACACTGTACATACATACATACATACATATACACACACACTTAAATATAGAGGAAGGTATGCATAGACATTATTGTCACGCTCAAGTAGACATGCATTACTCAGACATCAGATCTCTATTCAATCTCATGGCCCATTGAAGACAAATCACACAAATTAAATTTAGTCTTCCGCGGAGCAATGACTGTGCTTGGATATTTCCTGTCTTAGTCATCATGTTTAAAAGGGTGTATTCCATGTTAGAATAATTGTCAGATTCTGTTTGCTTGAGATTGCCAAGTGGTGTGTATGCTGATGATTTGTGTATGTCTGAGGATGTGACTAATGATTGTCACTGGCCTTGTACATTTGTGGAATTATTATGTTGTTTTTATGAGGTTGTAAATTAATGTGGTGTCTGTGTGTGTGTGTGTGTGTGTGTGTGTGTGTGTGTGTGAGAGAGAGAGAGATAAAGTAGCTTGAAGGTTCTGGGTGTCGAGCATGTTGTTTTGTGTTTTGTGGTGATGTGTTAGTGTCTGTCTTTTTCACTGATAACTCCTGATGTGGCTGTGTATGAGTGTGTGTGTGTGTGTATGTGTGTGTGTGAGTAAGTGAGTTTGTGTGACTGATCGTGATAGTCTGCGTCTTGCAGCGTTGTTCTCTGTGAAATTCCATGAAGAACAGCACAAAGACGCTCTGTGTGTCAGAGCCAATCAGCACACAAAGTCAGTCAACTCTGTTCCCCTCCACCAATCAAAGTGCTGCAGGGCCAATGCCAGCCGACACTCATGGGGGTGTTGTGTTACACCCCCCCCCTCCATCCCATAGTATCACTCTGGCTTCTCTGTCACCATAGTAAAGAAGGGAGGCAGTTAACGGGTCCCACGAGTCCAAGGCAACTTTTGTTGCTCCTATTTAGACTGTTGAGCGGGGCTTGTGGCGGTGACCCCACTGTTAAACTGGTGAGCAGAACAGACGCCATCCTGTGTGGACACTTGCTAATGCCTCTGAGGTCATACACTGATGGACTAATGGCAATGCTCTGTTTGTTGTCTCTGTGTGTGTTTCTCTGTCTGTGGCTTTGTTTTTCTCTCACACACACACACACACACACTCACATACACACACACACACTATCTCACACACACACTCTCTCACTCACACACACACACACACACACACACACACACACACACACACACACACACACACACTCTGACTCTGCAGGGGTATGTCGGGTGACGGGGGGCGTGTTGGGCATCCACTGGAGCAGCGTGGTTGGCCTGGGCTGGCGGCCCCTGGCGATGGGCCCCGGCGGGCCGCAGTGCTGGGAGTCCTGCTGCCTGGAGCCGGCGTGCAGCGCCGTGTGGACGCTGGGCGGCCGCTGTGTGCTGCTGAGCTGCTCTCGCCCCGTCGGCTGCTCCATCACCTCGCTGCCGCAGCCCCACCAGGAGTCGCTGGGCCTGCTGCAGCTGCTCAGCAAGACCTCTGCACGCAGACACCGCAGGCCACGCCGCGCCTCCGCCAACAACAAGGGCACACACACGGTGAGATGCAACACAGACATGTGCATGCACATAATACGGATACACACGCCAGGCACTACATGCTATGCATTGCCACTCCCAACAACAAGTGCACACACACACACACACACACACACACACACACACACACACACACACACACACACACACACATTAACACATAAACACACTCAAACGAACTCTTTAACCAAAGCTCAGTGTTGCCGCTATCCCTATGAAGCTAAGTCAAGCCAGTCCAGTGATTGAGCGTTCAGGGCTAGAAGGGATAGCCCACTTTTTATGAAAATGGGTTATTCACCCTCCTACCTGGAAAAAGCGATTTGGTTTCCAGGCATGCACTTTCCTACTATGGCAGCTCCACCTCCCACCAGCTCTGGAATGCCGAGTAGAGTTGCATGTGCAAGACTCACTTCTCCTTCCTAATTGCCTCTTGTGACCTGTGATTTCACATTGAATTAAGCCATGGTGATATTCTAGGCAGGTAGAAATGTGGGACTATATTCTAGCAAAGCAGGTGCTGGGTGATCATGCAGTGTGCATCTAGGAGTGCTTTGCATAGAAATCTGTATCTGCAGAGGAAATAGTTTCATCTTAATTTGCATTGCACTTTGTACTCATTATGAATACAGAGGTACCTTGGTAAAAGTAAGTAAATTGGGAAAGTGGTAAAAGTAAAGTAAATGGGTAAAGAAACAATGTTTTGGAAGACTTGCTATCTGGCTACACATTCCAGTGCCTATGCTAAGCTAAAGCTAATGTTGGGTGTATGTTTTTATCCGTGTTGTAACATCTCTTTCCCTCCCTGTCTCCCTATCAGGCATCTCAGCAGCATGTCTCCAGTGGTCAGGCTGCTACTTCCCAGCTTCCAGTCTCTCCAGCCAATGGCATCACTCTTCCCCAAACAGCCAATAGAAGCCTAGAGCAGTCCACCAATGGGAGTGAAGTAACCGTGCCACCTCCTTCCATTCAGCAGAACTCTTCGTCTTCCTCCGAGGTGACCACAGCAGTGGCTCCATCCAGTAGCAATGGCAGCGCGCCCAGCTCTTCACCCAAAGTCCAGCCCACCCCAGCACCCACTCACGCTGGTATGGCAACCAGCAAAGCTTCCTGGGATCAGTCTAGTGCATACTGGCAGATTAGCTTCTGTGTGTGTGTGTGTGTGTGTGTGTGTGTGTGTGTGTGTGTGAGTGTGTGTGAGTGTATGGACTGTTCTGAATGGGATGTGTGTGTGTGAGCGTGAGTGCTGTCAGGTCTGGCTGTCTGCACCAGTGCCCATACTGCATCTATTAAATATGTCATATCAGTTTGTGCTTGGAAGCCCTCGGCCTGAGATTAATCTCCCTAAATCCCCCTGCTCTGTGTTTGACTGTTAGTGCGGGAGCTGGTTGTGTCCGCTGGGAACAGCGTGGAGGTCACCCTGCCACGGAGCGAGGTGGAGCTCAACGCCTTTGTGGTTCCGGACCCGCCCACAGGTACCCTTCATCCCCAGTCACACACATCTCCTTACCCCCACCCCTCTAACTCTATAACCCCTCCTCCGCATCTCCTTACCCCCACCCCTCTAACTCTATAACCCCTCCTCCTCATCTCCTTACCCCCACCCCTCTAATTCTATAACCCCTCCTCCGCTTGACCTATTTTCCATCGCTTGCTAGCCAGCCAGTCAGCCATCTGCACAATGTTGCAGCTACACTCAAAGACACCTCACGTGCACAAGCCTCCCGTTTGTCTCTCTTATTGAACACACACTCACTGAATAGTAGCGTTGGCCTTTGGCTTTTTTTTTTTTTTTGCTATATTCAAAGTTTTGCTATATTCAAATCTTGGAATTCACCTTGTTTGGAGGTGTAGTCTTTCTCGTTTGGTTAAATATGTCTGACAGGCCTAGTTTGCAGCAAGGCCTGAAGCAGTGTGCTCATTTAGACTGATTTACTGTGCTGGCTAATGCATTACTTAACACCATAGTGAGTGCTTCGGACAGTGCTTAAATGCAAAGTGCAGAGGACCAGAAACATGAGAGCCTGTCTAGCTAGATTTCATACTTTGGTCCTATAGTGTGCTTTTCTACTTTCCTTTTCTTTTTCTGCATTCCTCGCTATCATTTTCTGTCTACATCTCTCTCTCTCTCTCTCTCTCTCTCTCTCTCTCTCTCTCTCTCTCTCTCCCTCTCTCTCTCTCTCTTCTCTCCTTTTCTCTCACACACACTGTCTCCCTCCCCCCTCAGGCACAAGCTACACCTTTGACTGGCGCTTGAAGACCCATCCCAAAGACTACAGTGGAGAGATGGAGGGGAAACGCAGCAAGACCCTCAAACTCAGCAAGGTGCTGCCACTTACTTGTAGCAATACCACACTAACAATAATAAACATCTACTTGCAGCCAATACATTTTTGTATAGCATTGTATGATTCTCTTCATACCCCACTATAATGTGTGTGTGTGTGTGTGTGTGTGTGTGTGTGTGTGTGTGTGTGTGTGTGTGTGTGTGTTACAGCTGACAGTAGGCCATTATGAGTTTGAGGTGATCGTTGACGGAGACGGAGCTCACGGGGAAGGTTACGTCAATGTAACAGTCAAGCCAGGTGAGGCCCAACACACTACATGCACTCTCCAGCTGTGGACACGAGTGGACAGTCCTCATGCTCCATGCGCATGAATCACACTGTTTAGTTTGGAACAGCCGCACATGAATCAGATAGCAGAAATAGTATTTCTCCTTTATGACTCACACTCACTCACGTTGCCCTCCCATAGAGCACATCTGTAGCTGTTTACAGTCTGTTATCTCACAAGCCTCTGTTCTTCCTCTAATGCCTTCAGAGCCCCGTGTCAATAAGCCGCCAGTTGCTGTGGTTTCCCCAAAGTTCCAGGAGATCTCCTTGCCCACCAGCTCCACGGTGATCGACGGCAGCCGTGAGTGACGCTCTACGCTGCTTTATCACCTGGCCTCAGCACCGCTCATCTGGAGCTGCCAGCAACAGCTTAAGCAAATACAAGCAGATAGCATTGTTTGGACACATACACACTCACAGACAGACACATACACACACACACACACACACATACACACACACGCCATGATGAATATGCCCCCCAGCAGAGAGAGAAGGGATTTGCCAAGGGCTTCTAGTGTTGCAGTTAAGGATGTTTAGAAAAGGAAGGAGTGTACATTTTCTTTAAATACTCTGTGTGTGCTGGGGGCTGTATTTGTGTGTTGGGTTTCAACAACAGCTTAAGATAATTATTTTCACACTGACGCTCCCCACACAGAAAAATAGACACAGACATTTTCCTAATTACTGCCTTGCAGAAGAATACTATACCTTTAAGCATTTCTTGTTGCAACCCATCTATACAGTCAATGGTTGCAACTTACTGATGTTTATAAAAAAAGAGGGAATGTACAGTATGCAGACATCCCTGCTCCTAGTTGTGTGTACTGTATATGCATGTGTGAGTGTGTGTATGGGATGGATGTGAGTAGACATGGCCTAACATGTTCCTTGTAGTTCATTCATTCACTGCCCTGTACCCTGAGTCTGCCAGCGTGAGTGACCTGTGACCTATTGACCTCTCCTGCAGAGAGCACGGATGATGAGCGCATCGTCAAGTGGCACTGGGAGGAAGTGAAGGGTCCCCTGAGGGAGGAGAAGGTCTCTGCTGACACAGACACCCTCACCCTCACCAACCTGGTCCCAGGGAACTACACCTTCAGGTACATCCCACTCACTACTTCCATATTATAGCACTATGTTTTATTGTGTTGTGTTGTGTTGTGTTGTGTTGTGTTTTTTCGTCTGCATCTGTCTGTCTCTGTGTGTGTGTGTGTGTGTGTGTGTGTGTGTGTGTGTGTGTCAATCTACAACGTAACTTTAAAAGTACTGCACGGATTTGATAAAATTTTCGGACAACCTGTATATTGGGATGAGTAAAAAATGATTTGATTTTGGTGGTGATCGGTGATCCAGAACACGATCTGGAATTTACACTATGCCTGTGACCACATTGCCTTGCCGGAGGTCTGTGCTTTCTGAGTGCTTTTCTAGTTTCCTATTAATTTCTTACTAGAGTTAATGGGGGTGCTGCAAATTTGGATATAATAATAACTCGAATATAAATCTAATTTACTTGAGAGGGGTGGATTAACCTTAATGTGAATAAAGCAGAATGTGATTCAAGTTGAATGAAAATAGTTTAACTTGAGTACATTCGCTAGCAATTACTGCATTTCTGTCCATAGATAATAATCCCACAGTTGGTCGGAACGCCTCTCTTGATAATCACAATATTTTTGTTCATTCAAAAAGGTTGGATGGACCTATTGGCTTGGCTGTGAATTCAAATCCTGCCGTGAATTCAACACTTTGCATTTGATCTGTAAACTGTCTGTGCTTTAACTGCTAGTTTAACCAGTTAGTCCTGTGCTTTCTGCTTCCAAACCCTGAATTTCCTGACTGGTATATTCTCCAATTACAGAAGAAGATTAGTTTATAGATGTTTGCCATCACTGTCATCTGGAAGACAGTTCGACACTCATGTTTGTTTTAGGACGCTTTAATAACAATAGATTCCACAACAATAGAGAGTCCACAGAAGGAAATAAATCATGATGTCAATGATAATGTTGCAAACTTGACTTCAGTTTTACTCAACATTATTTCTGAATGCTTCAACATTTCTTAAAGGTGCTTGGTGCAATTTAGATTTTACAGATAGTTGGTGAAAGTTACATGCCTGTCTCTGTAGTGCATTCCACCTTCTGTGCCTTCCTGACAGCCTACCGTGTTCAACTTCAGTTGCATCGTGCTACCCATTATGCAGACTATTGTATAAACATATAGTATGTGTAAAGAAATAATCAGACAACATTCATAAAATATTGCACTTAACTGCATAATTCAATAATGCAGGGGCTGATTTCTGCTTACAAACCCATGCAGGACAGTACAAATAATCTTACCTTACCTGACTTCAGCTTTGATCGAATTCTACTGACATGGTTTTGTTTGTTTGCATCTTACCGCGTTATGTAACTAAAGCTGCAGCACAGACAGACAAAGAAATCAACACCGGCAAAAGCATAACCTCCTCTGCAGAAATTCTGGTAGATTGTGGGAAAAGTGATCTTGTATACCAATTGTACATTTTGGCAAGTGAAACACTGTGTTGTGTGGATATCCAGGTTGAATATCAGTCATAAGGCTGTGCAATAGGTTCGTGATTACAAAAAATACATTTGTGTGGTTAGTCATGCAATGTGATCTTGACATTTGTTATTTTTTTTCCTGATGATCCACGTGTGTGTGTGCATGTGTGTCTTGGGTGCGTATGGGTTTTGAATTCTATAAATTGGATTCTAAGTGTTCCCTTTGCCCTTCTCTCCTCCAGTCTCACAGTGACGGACTCAGATGGTGCTCAAAGCTCCACCCAGGCCATGCTGCTGGTCCACAAGGCCATGGACTACAAGCCCGTGGCCAACGCTGGCCCCAATCAGGCCATCACCTTACCCCGCAACTCTGTCATGCTCTATGGCAACCAGAGCAAAGACGACCACGAGCACCTGGCCTATGAGTGGTCCCTCAGCCCCAACAGCAAGGGCAAGGTGGTGGAGATGCAGGTCAGTGGAGACAAGTGTAGGTGTGGGTGTGTGTGTGTGTGTGTGTGTGTGTGTGTGTGTGTGTGTGTGTGTGTGTGTGTGTGTGCAAGTAGAGTATTTGTTCATGACATCTTTTGATGATATTTTTATTTATCCTTTATGACATTTTATTCATCCAGTAGCAAATTAAGGAAATTAAAGAACTAAACTGAGAAGAACTGGAGTTGCAACTTATTTCGTACTTATTTCGCTGCCCTTTTATTTCTGTAGATTTGTATCGTCTCTTGGCAATCGTGTGGATCATCAAAATCAGCATAGTACTCTGTACAACTTTAATATATAGGGGAGCTGTCCATATCTTTACTTGTACATCTCTCTGTGTTAGCAGAACCAGAGATGCACACGTTGTGTCAGGTTGTTGGCTACTGTATGGTTTTTGAGGTACTTGTAGATGTACTTATGTGTTTTGTGCTTGTCTGTGCAGGGTGTCCGCACCCCAATCCTCCAGCTCTCAGCCCTGCAGGAGGGGGACTACACCTTCCAGCTCACTGTGACCGACTCTGCTGGGCAGCAGGACAGGGCGGAGGTCACTGTTATAGTCCATCCAGGTCAGTGACCCTCAATACCAGCCATCTACCAGAAAGGCCATGCACCTGCAGAGATGCAGATTCTTAATTGCCAAATAATCAATATGTTATGTGTATCATGACATTAATAATATCATTGATCATGTGTCAGTATGTGATGCTAGATAGTCAGCATGTGTGTTTAATGAGGACAAAGGAAAGTGAAAACTGTAACAAACAATCAATCACAGTTCACAGTTCAGACTGCGCCAAACATATGAAATATTATGATATCATTTGATGTCTATGTCAATAATGCCTGACATCCGCCTCGGGAACTAGTGCTTACACAACCTGCCTCAACTACACAATGTACACATGCACACGGTATACACATTTTTTACTATGGTCCAAAGTTTTAACTGGAAAGGTGACCTCATTTATTGTAGAATATGTTATGTGAGATGCTTTGTAGAAAAAGGAAGTAAATCTAAATGTGTGTTGTCCCCAGAGAACAATAAGCCCCCAGCGGCAAACGCCGGCCCAGAGAAGGAACTGACCCTGCCAGTGGACCGCACCACACTGGACGGCAGCAAGAGCAGCGATGACCAGAAGATCGCCACCTACCACTGGAGACAGACTAAGTGAGTGGACCTTTACACTGAACCATGAAATAGTAATCACTCACAGATAAATAGACACACACACACTCATTCACTAGGTAAAGATTGCCACCTGCCAGTGGAGACAAACTAAGTCAGTGGACACATTCACCCAACCATGAGACAATATCATTCTCTCTCTCACACACACACACACACACACACACACACACACACACACACACACACACACACACACACACACACTCACAAGGCTGAATGTCTTCCCTAGGGGGCCAGACGGGGTGAAGATTGAGAATGCAGACAACGCGGTTGCCACGGTGACAGGTCTGCAAGTGGGCACGTACGAGTTCACCCTGACCGTCACAGACGAGAGGAGCCTCAAGAGTTCCGACACTGTCCAGGTCATCGTACGGGAAGGTAATGTTAAGCCCCCTCTACCCACGTGTGTGTGTGTGTGTGTGTGTGTGTGTGTGTGTGTGTGTGTGTATAAACGGAGAAAGATAGGCCATTCCTCTAATGCATAATTTCCCTCCCCCTGCAGAGATGGACAAGCCTCCAGTAGCAAAGGTCCTGTCCAGCGCCACTATCTCTCTCCCCGTGCGGACGGCAGTGCTGGACGGCTCCCACTCCTCGGACGATAAAGGAGGCGTCACCTACTTATGGACCCGAGACGAAAACAGTCCAGCGGCAGGGGTCAGCTGCCAATCACAACACACCATTAGATTTAGAGCGATCACACCACACCACTATACTGGCTTCTGTTTCACTAAAGCATAGTTGCTAACCAGTTAGCAACTTAGAGGGTTGCTATGCAATTATCCTTTGCCAACATACTAAGTTGCTAACTTAGTTAGCGGCTATGCTTTTGGAAAACAGACTCCAAAAACAATCAACCCACTCCTAGAGAGTCATGACGACGCTGCCCTCAAACAACCCTCCAACAAGCCCCACCTTTAACAGTAAAGCTATTATTATGCCACTTACTGTATGTTTGGTAGTCAGTTATATATAAACACTCCTTTGGCATGTAGGTGTAGGTGTGTGTCCTCAGGCACACTAACCTCCCATGGCCCTGGTACTGAGGGCTGAGCCATGCTGCAGCTCCACACAGCCTCTCTAGGGGATTGAGGAGTTGCAAAGAGAGCCGGAAGAACCAGTTTCGGTTCTTTGTCTGTGTTTCCTCATTAGCACTATTATTAGTTGGACTGATTTCCAGACCCTCCGGTCATACTAGATTATTCAGCAGTTTCACTTGAGGAGTTTCCTCTTCCACACGGTTACATCAGTGGGGATCAGGCTTAGGGATGGAGATCTGGGGTGCGTTTCCCAAAATCATAGTTGCTAACTAAATTAGCAAGTTTGTTGGTCGTAATGCAATTTCCCATTGTCGACCAACTCTGTTGCTAAATGGTTAGCAACTATGTTTTTGGGTAATGGACGCCTGATGCCTGAGCACAGTGTGTTTTGTGTCAGATTGTTGAGGATTGTACTGTAGACTATTTCTCACTTCCAGGTGTTTGGTGAAGAATATTTGTCAGGTAACTGAGAATAGATTAGTAAGGGGCAGATTTGAAGAGAGGGAGTTGAAAGGAGCAGACTTTCATTTACCTGGGAACTGTTTCCCAATAGCATAGTTGCTAACTATGTTGGTTGCAGTGCATTTCCCTGTTTGCAACTAACTTAGTTGCTAACTGTTTAGCAACTATGCTATTGGGAAACGGATGTCTGGGCAGCTTAGGTAGGAGTTTCCTCTCCAGCAGCCCCATACCTCCACTGATCCTACTGGTCCTTCTCTGCTGCCCCCTGCAGGATGTGCTGAATAACTCCGACCATCAGGCTGTGCTGTTGCTGGGCAACTTGGTGGAGGGCAAGTACACCTTCACCCTGACCGTGACGGACAGCAAGGGTCAAAGCGACACAGACCACGGCAGTGTGGAGGTCAAAGCAGGTCAGTCACCCGGGTCATCTAGGTCAAAAAGTGCTGACTCTTTGGCCTTATTGTCCTAGTTTCAGTAAGCAGAGAATTGTCAGTAGCAGAGATTGGTGTGTGTGTGTGTGTGTGTGTGTGTGTGTGTGTGTGTGTGTGTGTGTGTGTGTGTGTGTGTGTGTGCTTGCACGACAGCATTTTACAACACAATGTACTGACTACACCACCTGTGTGAGAGAAGTGACGTTGTGAACTGTTTCTTGGTAGTGGTATAGTCATGTATAAAGGGTGTAGGCATATTTCCTGAAACTATGCTATGGAACTATTGCTATTGTAGTTTTAGGAAAGTCTTCCCTCCTTTAATCTCATTTATGTGTGTGTGTGTGTGTGTGTGTGTGTGTGTGTACTGTAGATATGTGGGAACATGACCTTGTGGAACTGCTGCTGGAGGTGAGTGTGTCTCAGGTGAGCCACCGCCAGCGAGAGATGCTGCTGCGGCAGGTTGGGGTGCTACTGGGCGTGCTCGACAGTGACATCATCGTCAGAGAGATAAGCGCCTTCAATGAACTCAGGTAACTCAACCCCTCACCCCCCATCGGCTTCCTTTCTGTAAGTCTTCCCTTGTTTCTCACTGGTGGAAAGATCCATATTTTAATTTGCTGTGTGTGTTTGTTTTTGTTTTTGTTTCTGTTTGTTTTTGTTCATATCTGCTCTACAACAGTCCTTATTTAGCCTATTATTTTGTATTTTCTTATTCTGTTTCATACAGAACGTTGGTCAGTGATAGCTGTGTTAAATGTGCTCTGTGAATAAATTTTACTTACTTACTTACCCTTTTCTCGATGTGTGTGTGTGATCCCTGTAGCACCCGTTTGGTGTTTCTGGTGTCTGGGGGTCCGGGACGCCCACCGCTGTCTGGACACAGCGTGGCCATGGGTCTGCGGAACAAACTCCGCAAGCAGAAGAACGACTTCCTGATCTTCAAAGCCCGGCGGGTGGACACAGTCAGTGAGTATACAGTAGCCATCTTGCCTCAGCCGTGCTCACAGATCCACACGCATATCCACTCAGAGAGCCCGGCTTACCACACTAGTGTAACATGTCAGCTAGGAACGCGATATGACCAGGGGCCCCCTATCACTCTCGCTTTCTCTCACTTTCCATCTCTCTCTCTCTCTCTCTCTCTCTCTCTCTCTCTCTCTCTCTCTCTCTCTCTTTCTGCAGTCTGCCAGCTGAACTGCTCTAACCATGGGGAGTGTGACTCGTTTACACGGAGGTGTGTGTGCCACCCTTTCTGGATGGAGAACTTCATCCGCACACAACTTGGCGATGCCGAGAGTAACTGTGGTAAGAGACAAGCGCTCACACATGCAAGCACCAACAGCAAAACCTTGTTTTGTTGGGAAGAAAATTGGTGGTCAGTTTCGGGATTGCTATTGCTGTACATTCTGAAGACTTAATAGTTGGATTCAATATCTACAGTAGCTTGGTGGCCGCTGAAAGGATAGAAGACCTTGTTCTGAAATCCATCCCGTTTGCCATAGCATGACTGTGGAAAACAATACATACTGTACTAGCACACCCCTTAGCAATGTGCTGTAGATTTTGTTCAGATTGTTCACAGAGGGTTGTTTTAATGTAGCTTATTCCGCATTCCATTTAAAGTCGGTAGTCCATAAATATGAGTCTGTTTCCCCCTAATTCCACTCTAAATGCGTTCCAGTGGATAACCCCTCAAAAGTGTTTGGCTAGCTAATGTACACAAGCTGTTAATGAGGACATAAGGGAGCTAATACATCACCATCAGTTAAGAGAAGAGGGCATGATGGTCCTCACTCACATAAAATGCAAGCTACAACACAGTTTTTTAACAATGTTACATTTTTGGGTAACTTTACTGGAGCTATTGACTAACATGTGGCTAACGTAGCATCTATCAATAGTGTAACCGTAACGTCAATTTTACCATCTTGGTCAACATCAATCTACCCCGACTTCATGACTGGTTATCTCAACTTCATTGACATTCCATTGCATCCTCCCGAGCAATGGATGCAATGGATGCAACCGTTTTTTCCCCGACTACCGAACACAATGAAATGCAGAATGAAACTTTATTTGTAATGACAGAAAACATGGAAAACATCACATTGACTACTTGAGTAGTTCACAACTAATGTTAACAACTAATCAGGAGTGGATCCAATGCATGAAGTACCATTGTGCACAGAATTTTAAAGATATCTTAATTTCTTTTATCTTTACAGAATGGAGTGTGCTATATGTGACGATAGCAGCATTCATGATTGTAGTTGCCATAGCAACACTGGCTTGGGGTATTGTATGTTGCTGCCGCAGGTGAGTTTTTAGTGAGATTTTACTCCTCTCTATGTGTTTTACATGCAGTATAGAGATGGCTTACAGGGAGGTGTATCTGTGTGTGAGTGCTGATGTATCTGTCTGGGTGTTCCTGATCAGGCGCAAAAGCCGAGTGAGGAGGAAGAGTCGTTATAAGATGCTGGAGGGTGATGAACAGGATGCCTTAGAGCTGCATGCACCCAGAGCTGGTAAACACACACACACTCTCAAACACACACAAACACACAAGTCACACTGGAGTAAATATTTACACACTCACTGTGAGGGAGTATACAGCTACCTCAGTCTGACTCAAGAACATGACTCCAACTGCAAACACGGACCTTTATTTTGGCTATGAACATATATCCATGTATTTAGCAAGAAAAACACACACACACACACACACACACACACACACACACACACACACTATTATACATACAGCTCTGACCTTATTATGATCTTTGGTCTTTTTACCCTCAACTGTGCCTTCCAGGAAACGTTGCCTTAGTCACTACACCCCCACATCCAGGGTTAGGGTGAGAATTGAGGGGGTTAGGGTTTAGGTTGTGCCTTGAAGGGAGGTGTCGTTGAGGGCAAAAAAAATCCACTGAGCCCTTATTAAGTACACCCCTCTGACACTTACATTACACTGTATGCATCCAAGTCTCAGTTCCTTTATATATCCAAATTTCTTGCTCATACATTTACATGTGCAAATAAGAAGCAAATAAGGCCCTACGATGAGATGTTATTTGAATTGGCCATTACACACAAACATTTCACAGATCAGTACACAGTTACACAGCACAGTTGTTGATCAGTTCTTATGAAGTCTAGACATGTCTTTAAGAGTGACATGCCCTTGTCCCCTCCCCTCTCCCACAGCTCGGGTCAAAGCAGCTCATCCTCCCTCCTCCTCAGCGCTCATGCGTTCGGACTCGGAGCTGGACAGTGACGAGGGTCAGGGGGGCACGCCCTGGACGGAGCGAGAGCGCGAGCGGGGCCAGCTGCTGCGGCCTCAAAACGGGAGCCTGAGAAACGGGCAGGGCCCGGTCCGCGCCAAGAAGCCCCAGAGAGAGGAGTTGCTATAGCAACGGCTGTCATCACCACACCTGACGACCGACCTCCGTCCCCCCCAAAACCACTCCCACACCTCCACCCGCCTCCCCTGAACTATGAACTGTGATTGGAGGGTTGGTATTAGGTGTGGTCCTGCTGTCATCTCCACGTCTCCCCAAAACGCCGAGCTGCACCCCCACACTCCTCTCCCCTCACTGAGCCACGGGGGGGCGCTCCTCTGAGCTCCAAGGCTGGAACATCCTGTCCTGCTCATTAGCAACCTCAGACTGAAGAATGGAAAACAAAGGAGTGGAGTGGAGGAAGATGCTAGAAGTAGCACACACCACACTACTTTAAACACACACACACACTCACACACACACACACACACATAAACATACACATACACACACACACACACAGCTGTACTCCCCACACACATACCTCAAAGCATGTACACACCCATAGAGTACAGTACATTCACACAAAACTGGCTGTTTCTTCAGACACAGTCCACTGCCTCCTCCACCACCCACCTTCCACCAAACACCAACTCTTCCTTGAAGCCAGTGGCTGATCCACAGAACCATGTCTTAAAACAACTAACCACCACCAATGTTTGTGCATGAGATTGTCAGATTGTTTTAAAAAATGCATTTATGTTTAGAGGCAATGTTTGCATGTGGTTATGTACCGTGTGTGTGAGTGTGAGCGAGTATGCGTGTGAAATTCTGCTGTGTCTAACAGATGAAGTCTGTATGGCCTTTGGACGGCGGTATGGCCCACCTGTGAATGAGGCTAAATTGGTCAGCTTTGTGCCACTTTGATCACCAGCAAAAATGTGTTGGTCACTACTAGGGAAGATGACCATCTTGGCTCGAGAACCAGTCCGAGAATAGGAGGAGAAATGCTGTTTAATCTGGAAACTCATCCCTACACTGGACACTCGTTATAACCACACTGGACGATCACTGCCCAATCCCTGATCCCAGGCTGCCCGAGAATGACCCATCAGGTCAAAGGGCACCAATAACCCCACACGTCTGACTTGAGAGGTCAGTCTAAATGACCACTGCTCCTTCCTCATTCTCAGCCTCACCATTTTAAAGCTTGGACGACCACTGCTCATCTCAGATTAAAAAAAAAATCGTTTTAGTCTCGGCTAATCCCAATCACTTCTGATGCACTTTTTTTGTGTCCTACGTAGTAGGTGTTTCTGTTAGGGAAATGTTTCTGTGTCAGGAACACTCACACACCAGAACTGGAATAGAAACAAGAGCCCATAAGGGAATTGTTCCGTGTCTGTTCGGGTCTGTTTTGCTTCTGTGCCAATGGCTCTCTAACACTGCAGTACTGTGTGTGAGAGACTCCTATCTGTAAGGGAGCTGAGATTCAGACCTCTTGGGCTACCCTTTTATTTGGGTAGACTGTTGACAAGTTACAGAGAGAGGGATTTGTGAAGGGATGCATCTGTGAATGTAAAAAAGCTCTGGAGATTTCCTTAGCTGCTAGAGAGAAGGGGATTCTGGTTATAGGTTGAATGCTGTCAATGCAGACAGGCTACAGTTACAGTAGGAAGGGATTCCATTTGGATTTTATTGTTTCTTTTTGCATTTTTTTTCTAAAGTGAAGGATTTTCACTGTTCTGTGATATGATAAAACTGGATATTGTAAATTAAAATAAACTAAAATTGTATTTCAGTGATCTTTGACATTTGTATTATTCTATTGCATGCGTGTTATGTGTGTGATATTTTTTTCGCAACCTTTGCATTATGTTTTTCTGGTACTAGAGAAATAGCATAGGAGTAGTATGGGGCTCAATTAACTTTCAGTCTGGTAATGAGGTACTGGTTATGTGTTTAGTGGGCCTCTTCTGCTGCTTGCATAATGCATACCATGTTGAATACTGGGGACTTGTGTATTGGGATCAACAAACTTTGAGCTGGTCAAGCAGAGCGCCACCTGCAGCTAATGAATTAATTGGGGGAAGCAGCAGTGAGTACACTGGGACACTGTACTGTATGGAGCATAGCAGTATGCCATTTTGGAAACGGCAGACATTTTTACTGCACACTTTATGCATATGCCCACATTTCTTCCTTTTTACTGTTTGGACATGATCACCACATCCAGAATATCGGTGAGGTCAAAGGACAGGACTGGTGGCAAATGCATTGAAATGTTTCCCCCTGCTGCCTTCAACCACCCACATTCTGATTGCACTGGCATTGAACTGCCATTAGGGCAGAACATGACAGTGATGGGAAAACCATTCAATATATTTAAATAGTCAGCTGACTTCCTTGGACTGCTGCATGTTGCTAAATCTAGATGTGACTATAGTTGTAGGAATTCAGTGTCTTGTTTGTGTTTTTCTTTTTTGTCTGTGTTGGCAGCTATGTAAACTGTGGTGTCTGGATGGGACTCAGGCAATCAGCTTTAATTCCTTCAGTTGGTGGGACCTATTGGAGATTCTCCTGCAGTAATCAGGTGTGTGTGTGTGTGTGTGTGTGTGTGTGTGTGTGTGTGTGTGTGTGTGTGTGTGTGTGTGTGTGTGTGTGTGAGAATGCACGCAAGCAGGCATGTAGACACGCACACACACACACTCTCACGCACACAAATGCTTTACACATTCTTAGTGGGACCTGCTTCAGATCCTTAGCAGTAATGAGATTGAGATTCTTATAGCACTTAATACCACTCTTATTCTCTAGCTCTATGCTCTAGAGCTTCTTACATGTGTTCTGCCTGTTTATTTCCTCCTTGCCAACAACTCCAAAAAACAGTTCCTGACACGCTCAGACAAGCACGACTCTGTTGGACTGGGATACAAATATGCCAAGACTCTGAAATGTGTTGCTGCAGCAGCAGACCACACTTCAACCAACTAGGCTGTTCCCTCTCTGGGTGACAGATATCTCATTTTATTCAAATATAAAATAACCAAATAACAAAGTTTACAACACAAAATATGAGAAAGGTCAATAAAGTTTTTAAAAGAATAGGCCTACATTTTTTAAGAAACAAGTTAAAATGCTGTAGGCTACAAGTAGCTGTCTTCTTCCATGGGCACATCTTCATTATGCATAGCCCACATAACCCCACAATTAATACCGCTATGAGTGAAACAACAACAAGGCCTGCCGACTCTCTGGAGGGCAATACACACAACCAACACATCCCCTGGGGCTTCATCTATCTATTTTCTCCGTCTTCCTCATTCACCCGTTTTTCGCTCATTCTGTCTCTCCAGTCCATATAAGGAGAAGGAATGGTGGCCGCGTGAGGGCGGAAGCGGCGCGGTGACAGCCGGGAACTCCTCTTCTACTAATACAGGAAGAACGGACTGTGTCGGAGACCAGGTAGCTACACCCAAACTGTAGACAAGCGCTTTACATCATCGTATTCTGTCTGAAAGCAGAGGTAAGGGATGGATTTTGGTTGATGGAATCATATTTACTTAAATGTGCGAAGTGGTCGCTGTGATGCTCCACTTTACCAATGACATAATGCGTAGAGTATTTGCTGACATGCATCCGTTTTCTGCCGAAATCATGGAGCTAGCTGTCTAATGTTAACGTTAGCTAGCTTCGTCAGCTCTAGTAGTCCAGACATTGCTGCTTATAAATTTAAAATTAAATCTTTCATTTAAAATGGATCATTCGCAGTCCCGTTATAGGCAGCTGAAAACCATTATTTAGCAATCTGTTGATGCATAAATTAAGTTTTAGGGTGCTGGAAGTTTAAATTTTGCAAATGAAGGAAGGGACACTTTTGTCTGCTCTGGGAGGTGAATTGCGAAAATACAGGAAATAAGCTAACGTTACATGAAAGATGAAGGGAGGCGGCAGCAGCGTTCTGCATTCATTGTTTTCATTCCCCATTTAAAGAGGTGCTTGCAACACCATGTTTGCCATTTTTATTTTCGGCGTTTTCTGTAATTCAATAGAATATGGTTTATATGCGTGTTTAACTAAAATAGCGGTTACGGTTGATGCTGTCAGCTGAGGAGCTGCCGCCGACCACTGGCCTTTGTATCGAGCGTTAGCTTTAGCGCTATACTGTAATGTCAATGTTACAACCAATCCTATTATGACCGGCCCGTGAAGTCTATGAGACAAACTTAACTACTTTGGCTAACATCGTGTTGTCATTGTTTTCGAATATAGTCTGCCTGGGCTGGCCTACAGCTTCCAGCGACACGGCAAAATTGACCTGCTTTTGGTCCCGAATGCACTCCTCGAATTGCGCTCTGCCTTTGATGTGCGAGGCATGTGTGTCTAATTACACAACAGCCCGTTCCTTAGCTTTATGCAATAGATTCACATTTTACAGAATATCTATAGGCCGATAAAAAATAGAGTTGGTTAACTAAACACAAAGACGAGCTCCGCGACAAATGTGGATTGACGCCCTTCTAATAGGATGCTTTCACGGTTTGTTGACCAAGATGATGGGGCTTATCCCGTGAGCAGAGGCGATGAGGACAGAGGGGCGTGTGCCCATGACGCCCTTTCCCCTCACTCAGGTGAAGTCTTGAGACGGTTATAGCTCTGCACTGCGCCTTCACAAACGCCTAGCGTGCCAAAGAGGTCAAGCTTTGCCTGGTCAGACTGCGTGAGAGCTCGTGGAGCATGCTGTTAATGATGTGATCGACAAACAGCAGAAAAATAAATTCCTCTACAGTTCCAGTCGTCGCAAAAAAACTTCAGGCTATTTATTATAGGGTCATTTTATAACCATTATCAATACTGGTTAGAAGTGCTGCTGCTGTTTAGACTGCAAAGACAATGTATTGTCGATGAAGGCATTTACTTCAACTCCACAGGTATCCTACTGCTACTACAGATCCTGATCTTCTGAAGACTGCTTTTATCATCTAGTGTAGACCAGCACAAACTTTCTTCATTTTTCTAGGGCAAGAACAGAGGAGTGGAAAGAGGTTGATCCATATTTTAAAATCACAAACTAGGCTACATGTTGCAGGTTTCCTCAGCGACATGATTGGCTCATAAAGTACAGGCAATTAATGCACACACCAGCTGTGGTGCAGTCGCTGTGTCACTGTGCACTCACCTGTGATTTTCCACCTGAGGCAGGTGAAAATACCTGTGAGTCAGACCCTCTGATTGGAGTGGTGTCAGGTTACTGTTGCATAATAGACAGAGAGAGAGAGAGGGATAGAGAAAGAGAAAAGGAGGGGGGTGACCAAAGTGAAAAGAGGCCAGTCAGAGAATGAGAGTATCAGCTTCTGTGGAAAGATCTGTGACTAAGTAAAACATTATGTTGTTGTTGTTGTAGTGGTGGTGTTGTTGTAAACACATAGGCTACACATAGTGTGGTTTAGGTAGGATCACTCCCACAATCCCAAATGGTTAGGCTACTTGGCCAGCTAGCTGCACACAAAGTCCTCAGTTAAGCAAATCACTGAGGCTATGTGATGACTCTGGATTTGGAGCCTGGCAAGCAGTAAAACACACACACACACACACACAAATACAAAGCAGTGGTTCCTGAAAAGCTGAGGTCATCAGACACCATGTGTATTTTTGCATGTGTGTGTGTGTGTGTGTGCTTGTTTGCTTTTGCGTATGTGTGTGCTGGCCCGTGGCTGTCTAACTTTTCAGCTTTCTGTGAGCGAGCGGCAGGGATTTGAACTAAATGCTGATCATCATGGAGTAAAGCCAGCTGCAGATTGTCCAGAGGTTTTGTTAGATTACTGTGTGGCATGTGGAAATCCATGTGGAAGTGAATCTGCAGGCAGATGGTGCATCATCATGACTCTTTTGCGGGAGCCATAGCGACTGTACCTCCTTCTGCCTTACATAATGCTAGGATGTTCCTAGGGCATACTGTGTACTTACTGTACAGTACTTACTGTACCTACCTATACCACGTCTGATTCAAATGCATTATATAACATTAGATTGAAACACAGACTAGAAATGTGTTCGTTTTAGTCGTAAAGCTGCTAGAGTGAGAGTGTGTTCTGAATGTTAAATGATGTGGCGGATTTGATTTCCCAGGTGGGTCTACCTGTCCTGTAGGCCTATATATATTGCAGCTACTCTCACTGTGAGAGTATGGGTGTGGGTGACCTCTGGAAGTGAGAAGATGTGTCATAAGTGTGTGTGTGTGTGTGTGTGTGTGTGTGTGTTCGTTCCAGGATGGCAGAGTTGGCAGGTCTGGTGCAGCGTCTGGAGGTGGCTGTGAGCCGGCTGGAGGCCGTGTCTGGGCCAGGAGGCGGAGGCGCAGGGGGCGCTGGAGGAGGTGAGATCTCTCCCCAACCATCATCACCATCATCATCATGTCTCACGCCACTTCCACTCTCCTCAGTAGACTTACTCATAGCATTCCAGCAGTGATTGTCTATCACAACGCCGCTGTGCAAAGGTCTCCCAGTCCTGTGTGTGGGGCCAGCCCCTTTGTTGACTCACGGCCTACTGGGCAGTGCTTTACTTTTATTGATGATGGTCATATACCGTTTATAGCCCAGTAGATGACCTCATTCACTCTTCCTCTTATCAGTGTGTTTGGTTTCCCGATAGGAAGCAATCTTTGCCATATTAGTACTAGTCCTAGTGCAGGATTTGGGCTTGTATAAAGTGTGGTGTGTGAGGTGTGTCTAAGGCCGATGTGTGTTCTGTGCAGCGGTGTCTGCGTATGTGGAGGCCTACGATGTCGTGGTGTCCGGACCCGTGGCTGAGTACATGACCCTCAGCGGGAAGATTGGAGGAGATGTCAAGAAACACGTATGTACCGCTAGTCCATGAGTTTCACGCCATAGAATTTTACAAAATGCTTCAAATTAAAAGTATCTTTCAACTACAGTATTCAAAGAAAATAGTGTTGAAATGTGTTTGATGTGTTTAGTGTATCTAGATGTTGCACAAGAATGTTTGTGTGTGTGTTTTTTCTCAGGCCACTTGTTGATATCGTAATATTCTTAATATTTTGTGTGTGTGTGTGTTGTAGGCCGACATGATGCAGAGGGCGTTCACAGCCGAGAGGCAGTTGCTGGTCAAAGCCTCCTCATGCCAGAAACCCGCAGATGTGAGTGTATTGCCATGGCAACACAAGCTGTGCTGTGCTATGTGATTGGTTGGCAGGGGGTGCCTTAGATTATGAATGGAGAACAGGAAACGGCCATTTTTCTACTGAATGAAAGCAGAGTTCTGCGTGAACAGCTTTGTTATGAAGTGAATCCTACTTTTACACCCTGTGATGCTTACAGTATTTAGCATCACTATAAGTACTTCATCTTGATTAACGTCTCTCTCTCTCTCTCTCTCTCTCTCTCTCTCTCTCTCTCTCTCTCTCTCTCTCTGTCTCTCCTTTCTAACATATACACATTGCAGTCGGTCTTGTCCTCTCTGCTGGCCCCAGTCTCAAAGGTGATTCAGGAGGTGCAGAGCTTCCGTGAGTCCAACCGCTCGTCCCCACAATTCAACCACCTCTCGGCCGTCAGTGAGAGCGTGCCTGCCCTCGGATGGATCGCCATGGTGAGTCGGGAGGGGAGGGCTGGCATGACCGTTTCGCTTTCTCCCTCTCTCTCTCTCTCTCTGAGTGTTTCTGAGAGTGAGCGAGTGTGACTTGTTGTTTGTGTGTGTGTTTGTGTGCGCCTGTGTGTGTGTGAGTGAGAAACGGAGACAGACTGAGAGGGTGATGGGACCCAGTGAGGATAGGCAGAACAGGCTGCTCTTTCATTAAGCGATGCCTTTTGCTCCCATTGGCTATAAATCTCTCATTCACTCAGCTTAACAATGGAGCAGTGTTTCAGTTTGGACAGTGTGCTTGATGGGTGTCTGATCAGCTCTGTGTGTGTGTGTGTGTGTGTGTGTGTGTGTGTGTTTCTGTGTGTGTACACTTTGGGGACAAAAGCTGTGCTGTTTACCAGTAAATCTTGTTCCAGTCATTGCGGACAATGCCACATACGAGACAAGTCTTGACAGGCAGCGACAGATGTCATTATTTAAACCATATTCTGGTGACGCAGCCAAGATTTAAACTCTGTTCAGCCTTTACATCACAGTCCACAGCTCTGGCACTTGAAAAGAATAGCAAAAAAATGGTAGATTAACTTGTGAAATTGACATCAGGGCTTTCAGTTTATTTAACTTCAAGTGGTGGGTGTCCTTTCTCCCCAGGGAGAGGGACCAAGACAGAATACTAGCCCTGGTTTTGTGTTAATAAGTATTGTAGTTTCACTTCAGATTGTTCAGTGTAGAATCTTTTACATGCCACAGGTTTCTTTTGCTTTAGCAATGTGTTTCTTCTGCTAGAAAATAAAATGGTTGTTTGTGTGTGTGTGTGTGTGTGTGTGTGTGTGTGTGTGTGTGTGTGTGTGTGTGTGTCTTTCTCCAGACTCCTAAACTCTATTCCTAATGTAAATATGGTCTATCTCTTAGGCTCCTAAGCCAGGCCCTTATGTGAAAGAGATGCAGGATGCCGCCACCTTCTACACCAACCGTGTGCTCAAGGACTACAAGGAGAAGTAAGCAAGCTGTCTGTCTGTCTGTCTGTCTGTCTGTCTGTCTGTCTGTCTCTTTCTCAACTTTCCTTTTCCCATGACCCTGTTAGGCCCGAGTGCAGCCCTTGACACAGTCTCTGTTTATTTGGCTTTTCAGCTTCCTATCAGGTGTTAGTGTGTGTTTAGCTCTGTTCCGGAGGAGTGATAAGTGACTGTATCACCTGTGTGCTGTTTGTGTAGGGATAAGACGCATGTGGACTGGGTCAAGGCATACCTCTCCATCTGGACCGAGCTGCAGGCTTACATCAAACAGCACCACACCACCGGCCTTACCTGGAGCAAATCTGTGAGTGTGTACACACACACACACACACACACACACACACACACACACACACACACACACACACACACACACACACACACACACACTCACAGAGACACAAGAACACTCAAACATTAACAGTCCATCCACTGACATTGACTAGCCCTGAAGAATCCTCATTGTGTGTGTGTGCGTGCGCTATAGGGCCCTGTTGCTAGTGCTGGTCCTGCTGCCCCTGCTGCTCCAGGCGGCCCCCTGCCTCCTCCCCCCGGGCCCCCTCCTCCCCCCATGAACCTGAGCAGCTCCTCTGGCTCTGGAGGCGACACCAACCGCAACGAGCTCTTCGCCTCCATCAACAAGGGAGCGGACATCACCAAGGGTATGCTAATGCTAATGCTAACCACTACAGTGGCACCATGCTTGTTATGCTATAGCCATTATGAAATGGGTTCCCCTACAGTCTGCATAAGCCACCAGTTGTCTGTTTGCCAAAAGTAAAGTTGCTAACTTAGTAAGCAACTCTGCTTTTGGGAAAGGAACCCCAGCCTTGCTACACCCTTTCATCAATAAATAG
This sequence comes from Sardinella longiceps, assembly GCA_027497455.2. Lineage (NCBI taxonomy): Eukaryota > Metazoa > Chordata > Actinopteri > Clupeiformes > Clupeidae > Sardinella > Sardinella longiceps. The sequence continues at coordinate 28,007,229 of JAODXP020000029.1, forward strand.
AACATTAACACTCCATTGCCATGTGTGAGTCGCTCGGGACGCTACATTTTAACTCTTCGCTCCACTCTGTCGTCCATCCAGGTCTGAAGCACGTGTCTGACGACCAGAAGACCCACAAGAACCCCAATCTGAGGGCGCAGGGCGGGCCCATCCACTCCTCTCCCAAGCCCTTCACCCCCACCCCACGCCCCACCGCCTCGGCCCCCGCACGCACCCAGCCCCCCGTGCTGGAGCTGGACGGCAAGAAGTGGAAAGTGGTGAGATGTTGCTTCCAGATCATTCTATCCGTTGGGCAAAATAATGGGGACTCTTTGACACTAACTCAATGGAGTATTACATATATATGATGGGAAGGAAGGAGAAACAAGCAGATGTAATCGAGAAACATGGATATTTGAAGAGTACTGTGTGTGTGTGTGTGTGTGTGTGTGTGTGTGTGTGTGTGTGTGTGTGTGTGTGTGTGTGTGTGTGTGTGTGAGTACAGGAGAACCAGGAAGGCGCTGAGGGCCTGGTGATCAGTGACACGGAGCTCAAGCAGGTGGTCTACGCCTTCAAGTGCAACAAAAGCACCCTCCAGGTCAAGGGCAAGATCAACTCCATCACTCTTGGTAAGAGGGCGCGCGTGCACACTCTTCACTCTTCATTCATATCAATGCTAGAGCTTGATTCTAACTCTGTGTGTGTGTGTGTGTGCGTGTGTGTGTGTGTGTTCTCTCCAGACAACTGTAAGAAATTGGGTCTGGTGTTTGATGACGTGGTCGGCATTGTGGAGGTGATCAACTGCAAGGACGTGAAAGTCCAGGTAAGAGAAGCCAGACTAGAAGCCTACTAATGCATACGAATGAAGTCCTCAAAAATTCCACTAACTTGCATTAATATAGTGCTTTAGCAAAGGGCTTTTACTGGAAAAGGGGAACCTCACTCCTGAGAGAATGACTCGTTTCCGTTGTGTAGCGTGACATGGCTAGTTAAGCTAAAGACAGGAAACTGAAGCATGATGATGTGTTCTTGACAAAGGTGTGTGTGTGTGTGTGTGTGTGTGTGTGTGTGTACACACTCACCACACACTCTCACTACGCTGCTACTAATTCTGCAATCCTGCTCTTACTCACTGTAGGTGATGGGGAAGGTTCCCACCATCTCCATCAACAAGACAGACGGTTGCCATGTGTACCTGAGTAAGGACTCACTCGCCTGTGAGATTGTCAGTGCCAAGAGCTCCGAGATGAACGTTCTGGTGCCCGGCAAGGATGGAGACTTTGTAAGTGTGTGTGTGTATGTGTGTGTGTGTGTGTGTGTATAGACAAAGGTTTTTTGGATGATTTTCTGCCAAGATTGAAATATGAATGTGTGTGGGTGTGTGTGTGTGGACAGATTGAGGATTGAAATGTGAACGTGTGTGTGTGTTGGCACCCAGTAAAATCTTGAGTGTGTGTGTGAGGAACGGTTCCGCAGCGTTTACATTCCATCACCTCATTTTGTTTCAGACCGAGATCCCCGTCCCCGAGCAGTTCAAGACCGTATGGGACGGCAAGAAGCTTGTCACCACGGCAACAGAGATCGCCGGATAGACGGACTGCCTGTTCAAGACCACCCCCCTCCTCCCTCCATCGCAGAACACCCACCTGACTGACCGACCGACCAGCCAATCACAAAGCAGACTGAAAAGCCAACATTGCTCAATTTGCCCATCAGTCAGCGCTATAGCTGTAACTTCCTTCAGCCAATCAGAGGACTGCTTGCTTTATCTCGAGCAATCCTTCAGCCAATGAGACGATTGCTTGCTTTATCTCGGGCAATCTTTCCGCCAAGTTTAAGGAGCAGCTTTTGTCATTCCGTTAGCTTATCTATCGGCCAGTAGGCTATTCCAAATTAATTGCCAAGTTTATGTGTCCTATTCTTTTGATTTGATCTTAATTTTTTCTGTAAGCATTCCAGTCATGAGGGAAAACAAAGAAATATATAATTTTTTTTCCAAGGTCGACGGGAGGCGCTGGAGCTTCTTCGCTGTTCTTGTTCCCAATCTCCGGTTCTGTCATTCCAAATTAAAACGAAAAAAAGAACTTTTGTGGTAAATCCTCCTTGTCTGGTCAGGGGAAGCAGGTGGGATAGGGGTGGCCGGTGGCGGTTTTTCTGTTCCGTATATGCAATCAGCCCTGAAGCACATGATCCCCCCCTCACAGCAGCCACGCTCTCAGTTCTCTTAACGGTATTCATGTTTATAGCGACAATATTATAATTATTATTATAAAAGAATAAAAAAAACATAGTGGTAATTATAAATGCAACTCAGCCACCATCCAGTGTAGGGAAAATTAATCAGTGGAAAGGACATGTTATGTGCGGGATCACTCTAGTCTTTCCCATAGAACACAGGTCAAAGTACGGTTCTCTCCAAGACCTGTTCTGTGGACCAGACCTTCTTTTCATTCCTTACTGTAAAAAATCTTGCAGCACTTAAGGCACGTTCTCCCACCCAACCCCTCCCTTAACCCTCCCTTAGCGGTTGGAAGCTAACATTCCTTCCCTTCTCCAGAACTAGTGATCCAGCAGCAGCAGCAGCAGCCGCCTCCTCCAGTGGAGAGGGGAAGGGAAGCTAGAGGCTGAGTCGGCCCGTTTGAGACTCTGTCTGGTGGGGAGTCCACCTCCAGAGATCACGCTCACTTGATTGGAGGATAAGACATGGCCAGGATATTATGGGTTGTCTCATGTCTTCTCTTTCCCTCTTCACACTCCTCCTTATCATACATACACACACACACACACATATGCACACAGTACACACACACGCATACACACACTCTCAATTGTGGTCTTTTGTATTTTTTTGGTATTGTACTTTTTTTTTCTTATTGGGTGAATTAATTAACAATTCTGTTCATTAGTACTGGCGGATAAAAAACATCATTAAAAATGTTGCAATAAAGTGTCAGATTTGTTGTTTACGGGTGTCTCCAGTCCTGACCTAGTGCTTGAACATGAAGCCTGTAACCACAACTTTGTGACTTGTCACTCTTGCTTTCACTTTCACTTCTGACAGTGAGAAGTTTGACGAATAAAGAGGATGATGCACACACACTTAACCATCTATAGCTGTCTTACATTTGTGTGTGTTGAGGGCGGTCTTGGAGGGCTCTGTAATTATTTGAAAAAGTACAGTAGTTTAATGATTGCTTTCTTAATTGCTTTAAGGGGTAATCAAAATGATTATTTACTTAGAAATTAACCCCAACTTGACAAAGTGAAAGTGTGTTAGCTGATGTATAACAAGAGTTTAGCTACAATACCATGGACATATGTTTTTGGCAAGGTTAAAACATTTTTTTTAAATTAAAAACATTACTCTAAATGTGTAATGTAAATCATGACATTAGCCTTGGGGGATTAGTTTCATTATGTTGGTGAAGCAGCCATATTGTCTAGCCTGAGAGCTTTCAGTTTGTTGGGATGTAAACAGTGAACACTTGAAACTCTCTTGACCTAGTTCTCATGAAAAGCATACACACCCAAAACAACAACTCTTATTAAGAACTCAATCATTTATTAGCAGAATAAGATAACATTATAAGCTAATATTCTCATTCCCATAAAATTAATTATTTCCTATTTAAATCGACATCTTGGCTTAGTTGAGTATATCAGTGGAGAAAAACACGATAGATGGAGGTCTAGCAGACGCCAGACATGTGGCTAGGATTCAGTGCAATTAAAACCTGTTTATATGGAAGAACAGCTGATAACAGCAGTCATGTATATAGAGACATAGAGGACAAAATCTGAGACGCTCACTCACTATGTGTGTGTGAGAGAGAATCAGTGCAACTGGCAAACTGGAGTCTTTCGACAACAACAGGTGTTTGTGTGTGTGTGTGTGTGTGTGTGTGTGTGTGTGTGTGTGTGTGTTCAGCGCAGGAAGGGGAGCAGCTTAGCGGTAAACCACTCTCGGGTGAACTGCAGGTGGTCGCCATCGCTCTCAAGGAAGACCAGTTTCCCGTCCTTCTCCATCTGAGCCAACCCAAGACGGTCCTGATAGAAACCACAACACATGCCTGTGAGTGCCTCACCTGGTGATACACTTTTATATGATATTTCATACTGTCTGTGTGAGTGTGTGTGTTTGTCTCATGGGTGATAAGCTCTGTGCTGTGCACTATGCATCTGTGTAAAGGCTCTAGCTCATGAATTAGTGAGTATTTGAGTGAGTAGTGTGTGTGTGTGCGTGCGTGTGTGACAACTCACCTCCGTATAAAGTGCACTTTCTTGTAGAGTCTCAGTCTCCACAGCCTGCCCCGCCTTTAGAAATCCAAACCACTGCAAAGGCAAGTGTCATTTAGCATATACACACACACACACACACACACACACACACACACACACACACACACACACACAGACGTCTCAAATCACACTGCAATTTAGTCCACAGTGTGCGCTGAGAACTTCAGTGTTGTTTCAAATGGATCCGTGCTCTGTAACACTAGACGGAGGTGACGGCCATAACCACCGTTTAAATCACCAACTCAAACAAACATTCAGAACGATGACTAGTTTTGCAGTGTCCGTCAGTGTGAACACACTATGCACTGAAACAGTCTTTGAAGTGCACAACTGCACAATTTGAGACACGGCCACACACGCATACATACAGTAGTATACCACTCGACCACACTGTAGAAATCCTTTATCAAGGTTATCAAAGCCCAGCAAAAGCTCATTGGTTTGACAAAGCCACTATCTGAGCCCAGTACCTCAGTGACCACCGGGTCCACTACGGTATCCTTCAGGAACTTGACCATCACAAACTTCTCCAGCGCCATCAGGTTCTTCTTATACGTCTCGTTCACCCCCTAAGAGGAAGAATGGGACGTTACTGGCCACAGGCTGGAGCTTCAAAAGCACAGCATAAGCTCCTAGTAGTAGTGATTGTCTTGACTCACCCTCTCCTGGTTGATGTCTGCCAGAAAGACGCTGTGTTTCTTATACAGGTCATCATTCAGAGGGTCGTGCCAGTACTGAGCCTGCACTAAACTGAAGGCACACAAACAAATGTTCTGACCCCATATCATCCACTCTCCATGTTCTCCAGTGTTCATCTGTGATGAGTTAGTAAACTCTTAAGGCCAGTATTCTCCCTGGTGCTTAAGTCCAAAACAGTGCTTAGCTCCATGCGCTTCAGCCTGGAACCTGGGAGAATACCCTCCCTTACTGATTATGAATGTATATTCTGTATGGTAACATATTATAAGCAAGCACATGAAAATCTATTGTTTCAATATTGGTGTGTTTACTTGTAAAAACACACATATGCACACAAACTCACTGTTTCTGTACGAGGTCGGAGTAGGCCTCAGAGTTGAGCTTCTTGCGGATCCAGTCGCAGAGGTGAGACGTCTCCCCAGGACAGCGTGGAAGACCATAGACACCTGACACAGACCAGACAGCAGAGGGCGTCAGAGAACAACAACACTCACATAAGGCTTCTGATTATGGGCAAAATTATAAATATTTGTATTAAACATTAAACATCTAGTCCTATCACCAAGTCTGAAGCAGGATTATTTAACATGACTAACTTTTAACATTGGATAAAAATTTTGGAATCCTTATTTAACTAAAATAAAAATAACCATATAAGTGGAGAATTTTTCCTTGACTTTGGCATTTCAAGTCAGTTCCCCACAAATTTCCCTTCCTGTGGTTTGTGTGTCAAGCAGTAAACCACCTAAAAGTTTAGTCTATTCTGGACTTCCTGAAATGGAAAGCGTCACTATTAAAATTCAGTTAATTACATCACCCTACACTGAGAGCAGAGGATGGAGAGAGAGAGAGAGAGAGAGAGAGAGAGAGAGAGAGAGAGAGAGAGAGAGAGAGAGAGAGAGAGAGTGGATGTAAAACAAGAGCTGACCTTGGTGCTGGCCCCCTACTGAGATGAGGTTCTTCATGGGAGGAGATGGGCATCTCTGGGCCACGGCTCTCCTGAGACACACACACAGGGAGGACAACAGGGAGGCTAAAATGAGCTTGCTAATATTAGTGAGTGTGTGTGGTTGTGTGTGTGGTTGTGAAGGAACTGAAGCAGAGCTAGCTGGTAGTTGGAAAGTCCCAACACAGAGGCAATGCTCTGGGACACTTACAGGAACTGGCCCCCCTGGGAGAAGCCCATGGCGTTGTAGCCGTCCTTCAGCTTGGGGTCCTGGGCCAGCTGGTTACACACAAATGTTACTTGCTCATTGACATCTTTGAAGAAGCCATTTTCTGTGTCCTAGGAGAGGGGAAAGAAGTAGTAGTCCTTTAGTACCATAATAATAATAACCATGTTCAGTGCTTGTTGGCTCATCAATAATAGGCTTCTCTCCAGACCTTTGGCTAAGTGTGTTTAATTTGAGAATCCATCATGGCCGCATCTTGCATTACTAAAAGACTGGTGAAATTTCCTGTCTATCAATGGGTGTTTTCACACTTTATTAGACTGCGTGGTGGTATAGTATTCTACTTCCTTATATTTTCTTCATGATGAATATAAAGTACTATCTTATCTTCTCTTATCAGCCAGTGTAAATCTGTGGCCTGTCTTTGCAGTGAATGCATGATCTGTTTGTTTAGTAACTGTGTTATTATTAGTGTATAGTGCAGTGCAGTGGCTAAGGTGCTGAACCAAGTGTGTGTGTGTGTGTGTGTGTGTGTGTGTGTGTGTGTTATTATTGGTGTATAGTGCAGTACTTAATGTGGCTAAGGTGCTGAACCAAGTGTGTGTGTGTGTGTGTGTGTGTGTGTGTGTGTGTGTGTGTGTGTGTGTGTGTGTGTGTGTGGTGAAATGTGATACCTGTATAACGGACTTCCCGATCATAAGGGAAAGCACATAGATGCCTGGCACGTCCTCCTCCACCATCTTCTTAATGGAGCCCATGCTGAGTGGGTTACAGCAGCTGTCTCCTGTTCACAGATCAGACATTGCAGCTACTTAATTGTGGTTTTGTTTGATTAATGCACAAATCTCTCAGATAGATGTAGCATGGGTTTCTTCATGCACAAGTCTTGAAAGAATCGTGTTTGTGTACTGTGTGCATTCATACTCCACTGGCACACACCCAAAAATCTGTCAGCAATAATCTGCTAAAAGTGTAAACAACGTCTGAGACCAATAAAGAGGCTTTAAGGCAAGAACAGAGCAAATACTTTATGAACATGCCTGGAATGTTCTGAGATAAAGCACACATCACCACTGAACTGATAAATTGCGATATGAAACCCTTTGTTATTTATATAGCGCATGTTTTAAAAAGTGCGTTTTAACAAGGCTTAACATCATTTTGAGCGAACCCGTACTTTAAAGTCACTGAAAGTTTAGAGATTTACTGCAAGAAAGGTACTTAGTTCACTTTTTGAGTGGCTTGTTTGGTTCTTGTGGCCAAAAGAAGAGAGGAAGTGCATTTCCACTAAACCTTGGCTGTTTCAAAAATGTCATATTCTCTTTAGGCTGCTCTACTGCTTTGATCATCGTTAAAACCCAATACTTTTCAACCAACATCAGTACTGGTATGCAAACAGCATTTAGAATGGACAGGACATTTTGGACACAGTACTTGTGGGCACAAATGTCTCACCCATGCCGTGCCAAAGCACGAGTGGCACAGTGGCGTTGGAGTCCTTGGAGATGGCGAGGCCCCACGAGGACTGCAGCAGCAGGAGGAGGAGAGCGGTCCCCATCCACATCCGAAATGCTGAGATAGCCATCCTTATAGATGCTGTGACAGACAATCACCACATACAACAGCAGTTAGGACAGTTAGGACATCATCCTGAGGCTAGCATCATGTGAGCCCGACGAGGAGGAAGTTAACAAGCTACGCACGCAGACTAACAAGGAACTGATCAGAGAAATACTCAATATGCATATTACGAAATACCGGTTCCCTCATCCAAAATATAAATATGACCAGCACTGACCGGTGGTTGAAGATGAAGGACCAACAGATAAAAAGTTCCCTGGCTATGCTAACGTTATTATGAACAGAACATGTGCAATCAATCATACTCAAAACTACGACATTATTATCTGCCCGTCCACTGTCACTTCACTTTAAAATGATCCAGATATCTCAGAAAATGCTTCGTTAAAACGTTATGGTGAACAGTAAAGAAGAGGAGCCACTTACGTTTTAAAATCCCCAATTATCTTGTGACCGAGAGTGGGGATCCAAGTCACTTCTGCATTGGTCACATGATATCGGAGCTGAATGCGGAAATATTACTGGCTAGCAAACATTAGAGCTATAAATCAACGTTCATGCGAGTGCACCTGCAGCGGATAGTGCACATGTTTTACAACTCTATCTCCCTGGAAGCCAACTATGTCACGTGACAGGTCCACAACAATAACAGCCCGTGAATGTCCGGTTATGAGCTAGTTATATAGCAAAGTCACTGATGGGTTATCATCAGATTTTTTTACATGTGGGATATGCAAAATGATGGCATCATTGCATATATGCAGAGCTGTTTTTAATATGTTATTTTTCATTCAGTAAGAATAAATTCAACGGCAGAATTTGACTGTTTCAGCCACATTCCATTCATGGTTCAATAACCCAGCTACCTCGACGATCACCCTCAGGACAATGTTGTTGTCAATGTCCACGTTTACATTGGTGAGTATGCTCGTTTATTTATACATTTTATAGTCTTGCACCTTTAATTAGTGATCAGTCTTTAAAAGCAAATTAATCTTATTAGGACTTTACCAGTCCGGAAGCTTTTAATACTGGCTGTACAAACATGTTTAACGTTACATTTAGTTGTAAATGGCTTATTAACTGTCGTTTAAAATAATAGATTTATATCACGTTTTCTTGAGAATGTGGTTTCGGACGTGATTTTGGATCCAGTGAAAGGAGAAGTGAGAAAAAAAGTTTTATCTATTCCTACAATAATAGGATGTTCTGATAGAGAACTGAACAGCACTGCATGTGGATGCGTGCCAGCTGGGGCTCAAGTCCACCACAGATACTAGCTCATCAAATTTTAGAAATGCTGAAATGGATTTTCCCCAGTCTGTTTTCAGTAGGCTATGTGAGAGATGGTCCACCTATTGATGTTGTATTCACAAGAGAAGGCATTTCATCTGGTCACTTGTTTCACAAAGTAAATAAATTCATTTGAAGTTTAGCACTGAGTTTTGAGAAGAACCATCCAACCATGAACTTCTCACTAGGCTTTATCACTATTCAACTTCATAGAGCTTGAATGCACCTATTCTTCGCACCACATATTGGTACAACAATACAACTACACTAAATATTTTTTTTGAAGAGTGGGAGCAGCCGTTTTTCTAAGAAGTGGTAAGGTAGTGGCACCGGTGTTATTAATGACAGCCAGAATTGGATGCCATCAAGATGTTACTAGTAACACTTGTGGTTACCTTGATATTTCCTAGAAGTTTGTTGCTATGAAATGCGTCCATTGTTAGAAACTGCGTAAAAACCAAAGCGCTTGACGCACTTGGGCCCTTGTAACCTTCATGTCACCTTTAATTTGTAAGTCTTTGCAGTTTGCTATCTGAGCCAGCTGCGCAACAGGCCAGGCTAACACACACATGACCCTGTGCCTAGATCTGACATCCCAGCCCTATTGGTTAGTAAACCTCCGATTCCACCACCATCAATACTAACATGTTTGTGCTGGCCTCCTCTCTTGCGTCTGTACTGATAAATGCATGGATTTGTTTTTGCTCCATCCTCAGCATGTGTGCAAGTCAATTTTCAATAGTTAGTAGTCAATAGTCAGTTATCAAGTACAGCTCAAAATCTTAAAGAATTCAATACTGTGAAAAGTAGTCTAAGAGAAGCCATGAAAATGATACTCCATAATATGAATACTTGTAGACAGTGTTAATTTGTCATCTATGATAGTAAATGTTTTTGTTTATTATTAACTAGATTTCAGGGGCACAATGGTTCACTGACCGTAAAGTAGACTTGCTGCAGACCTACCTGGAGCAGTTGCCATGGCATCAGGTGGAGGCCACTCGATAAACTCCTCCCCTGAGGATGGGTCAGATGAGAACACACCTTTACTGGCAGCCAGTGGGCAGCAGACCCAACTCAAAGCAGGTACAGCACACCTTTTTAAACCTGGTCATCTCATTTTTTTAATTACTTGATTATTACTCTTTTCTCAAGTCAGGTGGCCTGGTGGCTCCATGAATGATGAATATCTGTTATCTTGTTATGTAATTGTCTTACTGTTGAAGTGTATGTAATTGCACATTTGCCTATAGAGCTGTGCAGGCGCTTTCTTGTATGTGTGTGTGGTTTTTGGGGTTTGTATAATTATGTGCTGTTATCTGGTTTATTTGATGGTTAAGTGTATGCATCACAAGATGCCATGAAGTATTTTGTTATCTCCTATGACTTGCTATGCAATTTCTGCTCCATTATCATCTCCCTTCAGTGCCACATCATGGCTTTTTCCCATTGAGCTGGCTTCCTCCTGGCAGTACAGAGAGAGGTGTTGTGAAAGCAGTAGAGAATACTAGAGGCTATCAGTCAAGGATTCCAGTCTTTTTGAATTTAAACACGTCCTGCAACAATCATTACAATGCCCAAATATCCAGACCCTCTGTAGAATGAGGCGCTGCCAGGCTAGAGTAGAGATAGAGATGTCTGTGGGCTAATGGTGTGTGTGTGTGTGTGTGTGTGTGTGTGTGTGTGTGTGTGTGTGTGTGTGTGTGTGTGCTTCTTTCAGCTCCTCAGTGCTGCTCCGTACGGTGTAATCTGGCCATCCTCATGTTCTTTGGGTTCGCTGTTGTTTACGGCCTCCGTGTCAATCTCAGCGTTGCCATGGTAGCCATGGTAAACAACACCAGCCCTCAGCCCAGCGTCAACCACACTGTGATCCAGGAGTGCCCATCACCCACCCCCAGCACTGACAACAGCACACAGGCCCCAGACGAACCAGATGGGGTAGGACACTTTCACGAAATCTCACAATGTTAACATGTCAAAAAATACACACACAAATGCGTGCACACACACAGACACAGACACACACACACATGCACTGTGATGGAGTGCCGTCAATATGGTTGAGTATGCGCTGACTGCTATACCAACGAGTTTAGCAACCATGAGACCCAGGTTCGAGACCGGATGAGGTCACTGTTCTTTCCCCTCACTGTGCATACACACACACATACACTTGTACTGCACAGTATAATAAACAGACTTTCACATATACAGTATCTGCAAATATGCTACCCATAAACTGCAAAGATGTTTTCAGTGCAAACTTCCCTTATTCCTTTTTCCACTTATTCACCTTCTGTGTTTATTCTGCCTTCTCTTCCCTTTCTCTTTCTCTCTCCATACTTCCTGTTTCTTCTCCTCTACTTCCTCCCTCTCCACTCCTGCCTCCAGACCCCTCGCTTTGTGTGGGACACAGAGACTCAGGGCATGCTACTAGGAGCCTTCTTCTTTGGCTACTTGCTGACCCAGATCCCCGGCGGGTACCTGGCGGGCCGCTTTGGAGGCAGCCTGTTCCTGGGGGGCGGCGTGCTGGGCACTGCGGTCCTGACCCTGCTGACCCCTCTGGCTGCCGAACTCGGGGCCACCTGGTTATTTGCTCTCAGAGCACTAGAGGGGTTCGGAGAGGTGAGTTGAGAGCATTTCTATTGTATGTGGGATCTATGTGTTTGTTTACCTGCACATAGTTTTTGTTCAGTGTTTAGTGTTAAAGGAATGATCCAGAGTGAATCAACCCTGTTGTTTCACATTACTATTTGCTTTCGATAGCTATGAGAATGAAATAATTTCGTACAACAAAGTGGCAAAACGGCAGTTAAAGTTAACAGAAGCGGCATATGAAAATGAAACCTAATAAACTGTGCTGATGCTGGGTGCTGATTGGATTGTAATGGAGGAGCAGACAAGGGTGTTACAACCATAAGGTTATTATTATTTTGTATGCTTTCTGCGAAAAATGGTATTTTCCCTTAACAAGATGAGACTAACTCACTGTTGTTTGAATAACATAATTTTATTTAATCACAATAAAATGAGATTGTGTTAACGCAATATTAATGTGTTAACTTCAACAGCCCAGAATAAATGTATTGCTTCGTTATTATAATTATATTATGAAATGGAAGAATTATTACTTACATTTTTATATATTCCTTGTGGCTGTCCACCTACTATAAGGGCTATAAGATATTTACTATTTACTATAAGATATTTGAATAGCTGAAGGAAGGAAAAAAAGTGGAAAACAGTGGAATTGTTGACCTCTTGCTTGATACTAGCTAAAAAATGTAGATGAATATTTTGACACTTACTGAAGATAACAGAGGACTAATTGAAAGTGCACTACAAACTGTTTTCCAGTATTTTTCTGATCACTCTCAGAACTTTTATACAAAAATCTGTTTAGAATGAATGAGTAAAGTATCCTTGCAAACTATACAAGCCATTTAAAATAAGACAAAATAAGACAGTACTTCAATTCAAGATTTGACATCTATTGTAGGTTTTGATATTTACCAGTTATGGTAGGAACAGTGTGTTCAGTCTTAATTGTTCTGTTGTAGGGGGTGACGTTTCCTGCCATGATGGCCATGTGGGCGCGCTGGGCCCCTCCACTGGAGAGGTCGCGCCTCATGACCTTCTCGGGTGCGGGGGCAAACTTCGGGGCATTTGTGGCACTGCCCCTCACCGGCTTCATCTGCCACTCACTGGGCTGGCCCGCCGTCTTCTACTGCTGTGGTGAGAAACGCATGGCAACCACAACAACCACTGTAGGGAACATTCTGACCATATAGAGTCTGTAGTGCACACTGTAGTACATACTATACTGCACAGTACAGACTTCACTGAACATTCTCTCTCCTCTAGATTTAGTCTAATGCTTAAGTGAAACGTTGCTATATAATATAAGTCTTAACTGTTTTCCACTCTGCTGCTACAATCTGTGTATTAACAGCAAAGACCCAAAACATTCACGCGTTCTTGCTATTTAAGAAAATGCATATTACATACAGTACTTGTATACTGTCATGTGGTTAGTAGGTCTTTTCTGCTGCTTGCATACCTTGCTGCCTACTGGGCAGTAGTGTATGGAGCTCAATAAACTCTCTGCCAGCCAAGTAGCACCTGCAGCCAGTTAATTAATTGCGAGAGACAGTAGTGTGTGCTGTACTGTGTACTGCGAGAGACAGGAGTGTGTGCTGTACTGTTGGGCACATGCAGTATGTAGCACAGCAGCATGCCATTTTGGAAACAGCACCATGTGTTATGAGTTCACACGTTATTCTCCACAGCAGTTGTAATAAGCCATAGAGTCTGGCTTATATGACAATGTGAGTTTCCACTGTCTGTGTTGTGTGTGGTGTTCCAGGAGGTGCTGGCTGTGTGTGGGCCATTTTCTGGTTCCTCCTGGTGTCTGACGATCCGCGGACACACTCTCGGATCAGTGAGCAGGAGAAAAACTACATCACTCAGTCAATTGGCTCTCAGGTACCATGGCCAGCTTCCTTTCTCTCTGTCCACATTTCTCTCAGTCTCTCTCTCTATCCCTCCTTCTTCTCTCCTTCTACTGTTATCTTGTTTACATTGTACATTGTCCCATATCTCCCTCACTTTGTTGCTTTTTAGTTTCTACTTGTTTCTCTTATCTCTTATCTACTTTTATCAGAGATGTTTTGTCTCCGTGTGTCACTTGGGTCTGTGTTAATCCCTCTTGCCTATGTCTCTCTCTGTAATGCCTCTTGCCAGTAACACTTTTGCCCCCATTTAAATGTATTATGTAGCTCTCGTGCCTGCCATGTTACTCTCACTCTCCATCTTTCTGCCCTCTCTCTCTCTCTCTCTCTCTCTCTTTCAGGGGGGTGCTCATGGCTGGTCCATACCTCTCTTGCCTATGGTGCTATCTGTTCCACTCTGGGCCATCATTGTGTCTCAGATGTGTGCTAACTGGTCCTATTACACCCTGCTGACATCATTGCCTTTATACATGGACACCGTGCTGCACTTTGACCTCCGACAGGTGAGCTCAAGTCTGTTTGGTGTTTTGTTTACATTTAAGATGTATTTGGAATGTCGTTCGAAAACTCAGACACATTGCTGATCAGTCACAATTGCTGATCCAGCATAGGGAGGAATTTACTGTATGACTCACACCCGATGAGAGAGGTTTGGTTCCCAGACTATTGTGTTTGTGTTTCAGCCTTGTGCTTTGCTCTAGAAATAATGTGGTTTAGGCTAAATACTAAACAAACCTGTTAGGGAAGTTTGAGTCAGATGACAGCGTGCTGTTGACCTATGCAGCCCTAACAGACACTACAACCCACGCAACCCCAAACCACAGAGCTGACCAGCAAGTTTCATTTTGATTGTTCAATTCAATTTAATTCACTTCAATTACATTTATACAGCACCAAATGCAATAGAATTGACTCACAGCACTTATCACTAACAGTACAAGGACCAACCAAGAGGGACAAGGAAAATCTCCCTTGGTGTAATTTTAGGAAGAAACCTTGTGCAGATCCCTGACTCAAGGGCTCAACGCAACTGACAGGGGCCAAGTGAAGTTAAACTCCTAATTGTACTTGTAGTGACACATAGTGATAGATCACTATGTTAAATAGTGACACATAGTGATATAGATGACTATGTTTACTGGTTTCTCCATCCCAACAGAACTCGTTCCTGTCAGCACTGCCGTATCTGGGCGGCTGGCTGTGCTCTGTGCTGTCTGGTGTACTAGCGGACTATCTCCTGGAGAAGAAGCTGTTGAGCACCACAGCAGTGCGCAAGATCTTCACTGTAGTAGGCATGTCAAGTTCTCTCACTAAAGTATCCAAGAAGAAAACACACATACACACACACACAGTCTCTCTCTCTCTCTCTCTCTCTCTCTCTCTCTCTCTCTCTCTCTCTCTCTCTCTCACTCTACACACACACACACCCACACACACACACACACACACACACACACACACACACACACGCCCGCACACACTCTCACGCACACACACACACTCATAAAATCACAACTCCTAATTCTGTATAAAATCCGTATTTGTTGCTGCCCTGATACTTTTCAAGCATATGAGATACAAACAAAGCTATTCTATGTATTTAGTTTTTATTTTTGAGGAGCAAGAACACCAGAATCATACTCTCTTATTTTAGTCTAATGGAATGCTACAGTATAAAGAAGATCTTAATTCTTGCGTATCTAATGACCTCTATCCCATCCCTACAGGTCTACTGTTACCAGCTGCATTCCTGGTTGCTGTGGGCTTCGTGGGCTGCAATAGCATCCTGGTTGTTATATTCCTGACCGCCTCCTCGACCATAGGGGGCGCCAGCGCAGCAGGAGTCTTCATGAACCAAATTGACATAGCTCCACGGTAAGGACCTTTACATAAATATACAACATTGGCCACATGGTGGCGTCACTGAGGTGATTCACTTTCCTGCCACATAGTACAAAGTCTGCATGTGACTTCACTATCTCTCTCACCCAATGGCATGCTGCCCTTGTGCCCTGCTCCAGTGGACCCACCAGACCCTTAGCAGCACGTCAGAGTGTGAGTGTGAACCATAGAGTAGAACTCCTCACATACAGCACGGAGGCTCCTGAATCCTGGCCAGAGGCATGTTCAGCTCTCTCTGTGTCTGGCCTACAGATGGTTGTTAATATAAGCAGAACCAGACTCTTGCCAGTATAGATGGGTGCTTGACTTCCTGGCTGTATCAGAATACATAAATACACACACTGCAAGACTACAGAGCAGCTCACAGTGCAAGAAGGTTATGCTTATTATATGTTAGCTTCCTAGGAATCAAATATGAAGGAATCATATAAGAAATGTGAAGGAATCACATAAGAAGGAATCATAAGAATGTGAGATACATTAGAGACACAGCTCTGTTGTTGTCATTTGCTATCTACTGTACGTCCTGTGGTCAACATATTAACAGCTATTATTCTCAATAGATTATAATAGATCATTATTATATTCTGTCAACATAACAGCTTCCCTCTATGAAAAGAACACAAGTCAATAATTTGATCTCCAATGATTTGAACCTCTAGTCTGCATTGTCTTGTTGAACCTTACACTACAGACTTTGACCTACTTCCCTGTGTTGACATCTCTTCAGTAAGGGTGCTCTATCGCTCTGAGAAATGGTTGGGGTCAGATCCAGTAATATAATAAGGATCATAAATGATTTGAAATCACCCTGTGCAATATGCACTTCTCTAATATCTCATTTTTTCTCCACTCATAGTGCCAAAGTAAAATGCCAAAACCAAAATTTCATGTCTTATTCCCAGAAGAAGGCCAATATGGCCCCAATGCGTTGGCCCATGTGTTTTTAACTCTGCCATGTTTTATTAATTTGCCATGTACTGCCTTTGAAGTGCCCTTGACCTCTTTTTTGAACTTCAATTTTTGTGCGGCTTCAAGAGCACTTGTTTGGAACATAGATATTTCTTACACTCCTAGTAGCCCTCTCAGCATTTCTCTCTCTCTCTCTCTCTCTCTCTCTCTCTCTCTCTCTCTCTCTCTCTCTCTCTCTCTCTCTCTCTCTCTCTCTCTCTCTCTCTCTCTATGTTTTTCTCCAGCTATGCTGGAATGCTATTAGGGATCACCAACACATTCGGAACCATTCCTGGAGTCCTCGCCCCAATTGCTGTGGGTCACCTCACCAAAGATGTAAGATTTCTAACTTATGATCTACTCACTATGTTTCATCACAGAGCAATCGGACAATGTGTTCCCTCTCCAGCATGTGCAGGAACTGTAAAGACGTGTAACATGGTAAAAGCTTCTTACAGTGCTATCATGCAGCTGTAGCTAAATGCTGTATGGTGAGTCTCTCTCTTGTGTTTGGAGCTGCACGTGGACTCGTATTTTCATTCACACATTTAAATCCTGTTGGGCTGCATACTTATAGACTCAGACTTTAAATGAATTTATTTAGACTTGGGTATTTCCTGTTCCACTGTCTGTATAGCTTGAGGGCCTCTGAACCCTTCCTGTAAGTCAGTATTTTTTGTGTGCATAGCAGTGTGACGTGAAATAAAGGTCCACCCATATTATACGCCCAATCACTTACCAGCTTATGTCAGATAACGTCTTTGGAGGTTCACGACAGACCTGGTAGGGCTTTAAAGACTTCCCCCATTTATTTCACTTCTGACTGAGATTGCAGATGAGTTGTGCAGTCAGACTTAGGGTCCAGTCAGGAAACTTTTTTAATTCAGTTTCTGATTTCGGCAAATTTGGTCTTACTATTATCTGGGGTTCATTTCCCAAAAGCATAGCTTAATAAGTTAGCAACTTTGTTGGTTTACATGCAATTAGCTAAACAATTAGCTCTGCCAATTAGCTAAGTTGGTAATTGTTGTGAAAGTAAGTCATTCTCTCTCTCTCTCTTTCTCTCTCACTCACTCACTTACTCTCTCTCACACACACACACACACACACACACACACTGGTTAGCAACCAGGCTTTTGGGAAATGGATGTCTTATCACTGAAAACTCATGTTAGTCAGTGTGTAAGGAGGGATGGAAGAACTGACCTTAAAGGTGTATAAGGAAGGAATGATGTGTGAAGAAGGAGTGATTTTAGACAGCATCCTTTACCTGTGACTCATGTCTCGTGACTCATCCTGCCCTTTTCACACCCGTCTCCCTGCTGTGTCTCTCCACAGCACACCCTGCTGGGCTGGAGGAGTGTGTTCTGTGTGTCGGCTGGGGTGAGCGCTGTTGGAGCGCTTGTCTTCACGCTTTTCGGCAGCGGAAAGCTCCAGAGCTGGGCAGTTTCCACGGAGACACACAGTGAAGAGGAGGAGTCTCCATGTAGTGGTGGACCATAATAATCACCTCACAATGTGTCCCAACCACACACACACACACACACACACACACACACACACACACACACTCACACAAATACAACTATTACACATATAACTGTGTGCTTTTGAATATGATGTGTGAATGTGTGTATTTTATATAACATCATTGTAAGAGAATAACCCAAAGGCCTTACTTTCACAAAGTTTACAGAGGATATTAATTTACAATACAGTTTTTTTACCTTGTGACATTTACTTTTAAATAACACATCTTTAATAATAACTCAGCAATGTTTTCATACCTAACTCAGAAAGGCAAAATACCAAATTTTGTAATTTGTTTATGTCCTTTCTTATGTGAGCTGTGAGCACTTTGTAAATGTGGTGAGAGGCACAAGTAATTCCCACACTGTTGGGAACACACACTATCATAGAACATAGAAGGACCACTGATATCATGTTCAATGACCTTTTAGCTACAGTATTTAAACATTCTGTATCTGTCTGCCTTTGGTCATATTGTAAAACAAAAATGTGGATGTAATATGTTGCATCTATATTTTATATTTTAGAAATTTTATTGTTTAAATAATTTTAAGGAAACCCAGTGATTTCACTACTGGAAGTGTGTTCTTATCGGTAAAAAAAACTGGACATTTCAGGAGAATCACATGGACCACCAGAGCTGGCCCGAGGAATACTTGAAATATGCAGCCGCTTAGGGCCCCCACACCACTATAGTTGATACAGTTTTTTATTATTGTTTATCATTTTTGTAATTGTAGTAGTACTAATATCAGCTTTAGGAAGTCCTGGCTGCTGCCACTGTTGGGCAAATGCAGATATCCACCATTTGGGTTTAAAAACTAAAAACTGGTTTACTTGTTTACTGTAGGCTACATTCAGTGCCTTGTCTAGGATATAACTTTTAAAAGGATAGAATAATATGCCACACTTGTGCACCACTCTGTATTTAAACTCTGTTTGCTACCTCTGTAAGGTTAAAAACAACGTGAATGACACCAGTACAATGTCACCTAATTACAAATAATGCTGACTAGAGTGTGTAGGTGACATGGTGCTGAGGTGGTGGTGGGGGGACCCCAAAATAAACTCTCCCTAGGGACCTAGAAAACCTTTGGCCAGCTCTGTGGACCACAGTATTTTCACAAGCTGGAAAATGTTACAGCTGAACTGTAACTGAAACTTTTCATTTATATTTGACTTAGTTAAGAGCCTATTAACCTTCAACCAGTAGTCCATGATTTGTTTCTGAGGTATCAAAACAAGACAGAAGAGAAATGTCCTGTGATTGTGAGGATGACTGTGTGGGGCTGTTCTCTAGTCTAACTGACAAACACAATGCCAAATTCGAATCATACTGTACATGTATGTTTGGACCAAATCAACACAGAAACTGAACACAACCTCAAGCTTGTCATTGTCAATTTAGACCACTTATTTGAAGAATCAGTGCATTTGGGTGAGCTCAAGAACTGACAGCAGAATCTAGATGGTCTAGAGAAATTCAGAGGAATACCTTGGACATATCTAATTTGTAGTCTTCAATAATAATTGGCAAAGGGAACATTGTTACATACAGGGGCACCTGTAATTATTATGGGATATGCATTAGTATTACTTGATGATGCCTTTTCTTTTTTTTTTTTCAAAATAAATGTACTTCCATTTAAATCCATCTTCATTGTTTTTGTGTGATATTGCATTTTGTAAGATAAACAAAAGATAACAAAAACAATATTCTGTTATTCCCAAGGACATTACAACACCCTGAATAGGCTATATCCACATACTTGCACAACTGTAACGAAAAAAATGTTGCCTACTAATTCTTCAGTTGTCATTGAGGTGAGAAAGGGGTGTGTACACATGCAGGATTTAAATGAAACAAGGGGAATTTTGCCCTGCTTTATGGCAAAGAGAATGTTGGACAGTGTTAAACAATGGTCCTTTCAACCATGCGACATGGACTTTTTTTTTTTTTTTTTTTTTTGGCAATTCTGTGAAACATTGACTGTAGGAAGGCTTTTGTCATCATGGCATTTGGGTAGTGGCTGTTGAAGTCCCTTGGGATAAGTGACCAGCAGGGGGTGCAAGTGAGATCCATGGAGCACATGGATTTCTTTGAGGTTGCATCAGAAAACTGAAATTTAACATAGTAACTGAAATTTCTCCCTAAAGCTTATCAAATCAAAAACTTTTGTACGTGGACTAAGTGGCTTTTATTGTGTTTACATTCTGTGGGGTGTGTGTCATGAATGTGTGTGATTAATCATGGATGGATAAAATGCATAAACATGCTAATTTTTCCTCAGGAATTACGACAGTAGCCCTACTAGGCCTAAGACTAGCCTACCATGGCCTATACTACAAGCTATTATACCTGATTCTTCCTGACAACACTATATTAAATTAGGTAATGAATTTTTACAACTTCTAGCAATTCGCAAATTGAACCAGAAGTTCATTAATAGCCTGTATCAATTTTACAACATAATTGTGGTCCAAGCGATATGAAGTAAATTTCCAGTAGCCTAGCCTATAACACAACTCCATGCATACACAAAACATTCAAACAGTTTATAGGCTACAATGGGCTAGGCTACACAAACATACAACCTAGGTTTCAAAAGAGTTTATGGGGTCAAATATCAACCAAGCATGGAGGCAGGTTGCTATTTCTAAGGGTTTTGAAGTAGGCCAGACAAGGTCCCTATACAAATTATTTAAGTTGCAGATTTTCTTTTTAACATGAATTGAAGTGAGATTTGCTGAGATTTTCTTCAAACATTGATGCATTTTCAATAAAAGGAACTGTGACTGGATGAGACATTAAAGCTTTAAAGAATGTTTTGGACTTAAAAAAGGTTTATTCAAGTATTAGCCTAGTTAATCTATGTAGAAAAACAAGTGATATGTAGTGGTCTATATGAAATTGCATACAGGGAGATGGTCCTAGTAAACCATTTTTGAACGATTAATTCAATATCATTTCATTAATTTCATGGAACTTATCTAAGTATTTGATTCCTGACATTCAATGTGAAACATGAAAATGCTTAATTACCAGTGTTGGGAGTAACGAGGTACAAAAGTAACTAATTACTGCAATGCATTGCTTTTTGTGGTAACTTGGTAATGAAAGGCATTACAGGAAAAAACGAGTAATATTTTCCTCATTACAATTGTCAGTAACTCAAGTTACAATGCATTTTTATTGACTTGGAATGAAGTGGTGTTTTTTTTCCTTCATACAAAATCGAGACTGCCCAATACAAATTCGCCAAAAATCACTGAGAGGTCAGCAAGGGTAAAATGTTTGCTGTGCCGGACTTAATCTAGAAATTTACAGTCTCCGCTTGTCTTTCTCAACGTTGATAACGGACTAATGAAGGTCATAGGCTACCGAGGGGCCTGAAGAGTAACTTAAATGTAATGCAACAGTAATGTAACGCCTTACATTTTCAAAACACTAATATTGTAATGTAAGGGACTACCATAAAATGTCAGTAACAAGTAATAAATAACACATTACAGTTTTGCAGTAACTTGCCCAACACTGTTAATTACTACTAGGCCTATATTTTGTAACTGCAAGGATTTTGCAAAACAAGATAGTCGGGTAAGTCTACTCTTAGGGCCAGTTTGATTTGGATGCAAATTTCAAAAATCTGTGAATGAAAACGTCTTTGTGTGAATGGCTCGAGGCTTTGTTGTGTGATTGTCTTCCGCATTTCCATTCAGCACTTTGCTGACGATGGGACCTTGTGCAGCAAATGGTTGTCTTGGGAGGGGTCCATTTGCATTGAGGCTTTGCATTCACACCTTGAGTGTTAGCAGACACCCTGCAGGTTATTCAGAACCACCCCCCGTCCCACCCATGAGACTGGGAAAACAGGGCCAGTTGTGCTGTAATCAACTGGGTGTCACCTGAATATGTGAATGAAGCACTATTTCATCAGATGAGATTAAATCAAGCAAGTTAACCCTAGATAAATTAAATCATTCTCAGACTAGCCCTTATCTAAAGGGGACTGTATGTAGTGGAGGATGGGGGAGTTGGTGTTTAGATCCTGATTAGGCTTTGGCAGATGCCTATGACGTTAATCAAATGATACAAAATGCTATCTGCTGTCTTATCTTCATCTGCCAGCTGTGACATTCAGAGTCCCCCATCCTGCAAAATTTGTGCATTGCACACAAGAAACATCTCAACAAGTTGTTCAGAATGTCTGTGAGCCTACAAATATGTTGTGTGTTGAGTGAAACTAGCAATGCTAATAGTGGCCTAATAATGCTATAGGATTGCTATTTATTTTACCAATGCACTCTTTTCTAGAATGAAAAAAAGAATGAATGAATAAAGAAATGAATATAATAAAAGTGTAAAATCAAGGAGCCTTTTTGTTTTGGTTGAGAGCAACCTATTTGAACCCTTCTGTCTTGAATGGAAAGAGTGTGCTTAATCTTTGCCTAGTGTCTGCCACCGTGTCTGTCCACTGCAGTGTGGAGGGAGAGGTAGTCCAGTAGCATGACTCAACAAAGCGAACGGCTGCCAGGGTGTGACTGTCAAGTGCTGCTCCTACCCAACCCCCCTCCCCACTCCACTCCAACACATCTGAAATAGCTGCCCAACCGTCACCAGGACAGAATAATATGCACATTAGCAACGCTATTAGCATCAACACTGCTCTATGAAAGTAGTCTTTTAATGCTTAAGATCCTGTCTCTGAATTAGCATAGGCACTTTCTGCTTGACGTCTGCAAATAGTGCAGCTGTGAGAAAGGAAGATTAGTCATGATTCTCTCGCTGTGAGACATAAATGCTTCAGAACAAAAGTTTGGGTCAGACCTGTCGGTGGACTCTGGGTCTGGGGCAAAGATCGGTGTGAGATAAATATGCACATGATAAAGAGGGTGTTGGTATTTGTGGGGGGTAGGGTCCCCCACACTTGGGGGGTTGGGGGCAAAGCAAACAGCTGCCCTCTTCCTCTTGTCAGCTGTGGGCGTAGGTGTGTGTGTGTGTGTGTGTGTGTGTGTGTGTGTGTGTGTGTGTGTGTGTGTGTGTGTGTGTGTGTGTGTGCCTAGAGAGTGACAGAGTGATTTCTGGGTGGAAGCCAGTGCAGTCCTGCTCAAGTGATTCCCTTACAGTAAGGCTCTCTCACTCCTCAGCCCTGCATTTCCTCG
Source organism: Sardinella longiceps (assembly GCA_027497455.2). Lineage (NCBI taxonomy): Eukaryota > Metazoa > Chordata > Actinopteri > Clupeiformes > Clupeidae > Sardinella > Sardinella longiceps. The sequence continues at coordinate 28,030,309 of JAODXP020000029.1, forward strand.
CTCTGTGCCGTCACCTTCCACAGCCCAATGGATTCAAATGGCCTTCTGGCCGACTCACTGATAATCGTTCGCTAACCACACTGACTGAACCAAATTGCCCTCACAAGATGAGAAATGCCCAATCGCCTTTTCTGTGCCTAACTGCCATCCACAATGCTTGCACTGTAATGAAGAGCTTAGAGGAATATAGAAAATCAGGCTCTCAAATGAGCTGGGTCATGAGGACATGTCAGGCCTAATTACAGTCATACCAATGTTGTCAACACCAAAAATCAAGATCATGCCAAAGCTACACCAAAATCCTGATCTCTTTTCACCAGCAACATCATAAAATGGTGTGAAATTCCCTGCAAGTAGGCCTGTGAAACATAACATTCAGATGGATTGGATGTTACTGTACGTGTGCCCTTGGACTTCTGATAGGCATTATGCATATTAGAACTATATCAATAAATCAGCTGCATTTAAATATCACGTTTTTGTACTACCAAGTTCCCATAATACTACAATGTCAAGCCCTTCATTGAACCTCACACACAAACACACACACACCACGGCCTATTCAAATAATCTTTACAGCGTCGTCATCATTCAGTCAAAGTGTTTACCTACAGGTTTTTTTAAGTTATTCATATTTACTGGCTGAGACAGAGACATCCAGATATGTTTTTCTTGAAGAAGTCACCATTGCTTACCATTTCAAATGGTCATTACTTCTGTCAAAGAGGTTATGTTTTCGCTGGCGTGAGTCAGTGTGTGTGTGTGTGTGTGTGTCTGTCTGTGTACAACATACTGTAACTCGAAAAGTACTGTACTGCATGGATTTTGCTGAATTTTTGTTTGTGTTGGGACAAGTAAGAACTGATTCAAATTTTGTGTCGATCGGTGATCCAGAACACCATCTGTGACCACATTGCCTTGGCGGAATTCTGCGCTTCGTTCATTATGGTCTCAGCAAATCCAGTTACAGTATATGTATTTGTGTCTTACCCTATCATTATTTTTTATTCTTGTATGATTTCATTCACAGTTTGATTTCTTTTTATTTCCTCTATACTCTTACTCTCATGAAATGAGAGCACACAGAGCTACAGGAAATGCGAGAGAAATGAGTACTGAACACAACAAACAATTTCTTTCCAGAAAAAATATATATTTCCAATCAGATATTGGCATGAAATTTTGGCCATTTGGAATTATGTATGTTAAAGAGGAGGGGCACAGCAAAACATTAATAAGTAGTATAACAAGGCAAGAAATCAGCTGCAATCTACAATGTATGTTGTTTCCACTTTACAGGTAACACTACTCTTTCTGTATCAATAATAGCCAGTTTAATACATCACTTAATAGCCTGATGTAAATAAACTTGCCTTGCCTCAGATTCTTCTGATCATTTCAGAGACCTTCTGTTACAGGTGGGCCACCAGCTGAGGATTGCAACCAGACGCATTTAAAAATGTGCAGGTCCTTGCTGTGTCCCACGTGGAAGACAATATATTTTAGCTTTGTGCACAGCCAACGAAACAGCTCTTTCTACTTGTCCAAACTTTATCTCGATGCAGCGTTGGGGAAGAAATCAAGGAAGACCAAAGAGTGCACACATCCTCATATTCTGACAAGACAATTTCTGTGTTCCCATATTCTGTAACAGTAGAGCTACGATTGTTTGTAGTCTGTCTGTGTGCCTGTATATGTGTGACAACTCTCTCTCGCTCTCTTGGTGCCCTAGCTTTTTTCTCTCTGCTTTCTCTGCTCTCTCTCTCTCCCTCTATCACACTACTCTCTTGAGTGAGTGCAGCAGCTGTGTGGCGAGCCAAGTTGAGGGTCAGGTACCTGAACTGTGGAGGACAGACAGTTCACAGCAGCCGCACTGGGGCTCCAAATAGGCAAGGCCTCACTGAGAGGATTACAGGCCTAATGTTTGATAGCATATGGCATGAAGCCTGACTGCAAGGCCTCAAGCCTAAAGCCTGACACAAGGCCTGAGGCTGAGTGACATGTTATCACATCAAAACCTAAAACAATAAAAGCCATACTTAATAGTGTTCTTATGTCAGGCAGATATGGGCTAAAAGTTGTTAGAAATAGTTGAAATAGTTTTGTTATTTTTTATCAAGGTTGTATATAGAATGTGAGCCATTGAATCCCATCTTTCTGCTACACCTCTACATTTTGTTTTAAATGGGGAAAAAAAGTTGGGGTGAATGAAAAGGAGAGGGCAGTTGACTGTCTTGAACGTGAATAGAAGACTAGTTCTTTAACAATGAAGGTGGCGCCTGGGGAAAAGACCCCCACATCTCCTGATGTTTCTCAGTCAACACTTGCCTCACCTAAATCTTTTGAATGCATAATTTGGACACTAATGTCACCAGGACATGTGAGGAAGGGCAACTAGCTAGGTTGCATATTTCATGTTTATAGCTTTGCTAGCTTTTCTATGTTGCATTTTACAATGTTTATAGCCTGTACCAACTAGCTTTGGCCAAATATGATTGCATTAGCATCCGGCCAATTGAGCCAATATTTCACTTTACGCTAAGCATATGGACTTGTGGTCAACATTATCTGAATATGCATTGTTCTCACAACTGACAACACGGATAGGACTCCAAAAACGTATATGAGACACTAAGAAATGTTCGTTTCAAACATTGTGTGTGTCAATGGCGCAAAGGGTGATAAATGGATACCCAGCATACTACCACACTGTAGAAATAGCACACAATGGAGAGATGCCTACGTTGCATGGCTGTCTTTCGTAAGGCATTGTAATGGTGATAACATTAATAAGCTTAATTTCTGTCTGTCGCCTACTGTCTTCTAATCATCTAGAACTGGTTTGTCACTTCAGAAACAAAACGATGACGTGGGAACGACAAGGCGGGGATATTTGCCTGAATGTACGTGATTTGCGGGTCGATGCGGGAGGGGGAGAGGAAGCGGGGGGTTGCAGCCCATTCTGGCCTCTCCTCCCTGGTATAAAAACTCAAACTCCAGCATCTTTCTTCCTCTTTCTGTTACCTGGCTAAGGGGAGCAGCTGCTGTGGAGTTATCTCATAACACCGGTAAGTGAAGCTTCCCTTATTATAGGCCTTGTATAATTTGTTTTGTTTTGCTACAATAAGATGATTATTTTTTCTAGTGATGTTTTATTCTGTGGCTTTCTTACATGTGTTGGTTTAAAACGCGATTGATATTTTTTTCATGTCGCAAATTTATCAATGCTGTCAATGTGGCCGTTATGGGTTTCTAATCTTGGATGACCTTTATAGTTGGTACAATTTCATTTCCCTGATTTTCAGAATTCCTTTATTGTGCACTGAACTTTAAGAACTTTTTTAATCTTTTCGTGGGTGGGGGATGGGGAAGAACAAAGAGTAAGCTAGCATGTGAATTCTTCTCAAAGCGGGCGGCATTTCTTTTCTATTCCAACCTTGTGTCTGTTAGCATCAGTTTGTCTTTGAGAACAACTGTTCAAACGCCAGATGCCATATCTATGTGGATGCCTTGTAGATGTTTCGAATTTTACTGTAACTTAATCCGACGTGGCCTTTACAAAACACGTGTCCTCCCTGGCTCATGGCCGATGAGGCCTGTGCCGCCACCGCTACTAACGTTGGCTAATCAAGCTAGCTATTGGTAGTTAGCTACCTGCCATTACTTGTTGGTTGCCGAAGTCGATTGAAATTCTTAGCCATCCGCATTACATTAGTAACCGGGGACTTGAATTGTCATGGAATCATTAACTATATTTGAACTTACTATTTATGCAGTCAATAAGACATGGCACTAATATGCTGTGGTTTCTTTTGTAGAAACTTAAGCAATCATGGGCAAGGAAAAGATTCACATCAACATCGTGGTTATCGGCCATGTCGACTCTGGAAAGTCCACCACCACCGGCCATCTCATCTACAAATGCGGGGGCATCGACAAGAGAACCATTGAGAAGTTCGAGAAGGAAGCCGCTGAGGTAAGGGCTTTTCTTTTCGTTCGGCATTTCGGTGGGAATTCCTGCTGTTGCTCGACTCAAAGATGGCGGCTTAGCACGCGCTCCCCGCACAAGCCGGCTGGGTGTGGGCGCTGGGCGGGGCTCCCGCAGCCGCCTTGGTGACGCAGCGCTTTGTGTAATGGCCGCAGTTGAGGCCTGTGAGGCATGCTGTATGAAAAACGCAATGGCAAAATTGACTATTACCACCGTTTTAAAGCGGAAGAATTGTAGGAAGGCATTTTAATAGGATTATATCAATATGAAGTCTTGTGTTTGATTAGTATCATTGTAGTTATTAAACATTCTGACTAGGGAACGAATGGGGACCCCAAATTGTTAATTTGTCCAACTGCACACATGTTATAACCATGCTGTCAATTTTCCTTTTTAGATGGGCAAGGGCTCCTTCAAGTATGCCTGGGTGCTGGACAAACTGAAGGCTGAGCGTGAGCGTGGTATCACCATTGACATTGCTCTCTGGAAGTTTGAGACCAGCAAGTACTACGTCACAATTATTGATGCCCCTGGACACAGAGACTTCATCAAGAACATGATCACTGGCACATCCCAGGTAAGCATGGATTCAGACTGAATCTCTTTTGAACCAAGATCATGCATCAAATCATTGGAGTGGATTGAGCCCTCTCTAATAGGTTGGGTTTTTCCATAGGCTGACTGTGCTGTGCTGATCGTTGCTGCTGGTGTTGGTGAGTTTGAGGCTGGTATCTCCAAGAACGGACAGACCCGTGAGCACGCCCTCCTGGCTTTCACCCTGGGAGTGAAGCAGCTCATTGTTGGAGTCAACAAGATGGACTCCACTGAACCCAACTACAGCCAGAAGCGTTTTGAGGAAATCACCAAGGAAGTCAGCGCCTACATCAAGAAGATCGGCTACAACCCCGCCACTGTGGCCTTCGTGCCCATCTCTGGTTGGCACGGAGACAACATGCTGGAGGCCAGCTCCAAGATGCCCTGGTTCAAGGGATGGAAGGTCGAGCGTAAGGAGGGCAATGCCTCTGGAGTCACCCTCCTGGATGCCCTGGACGCCATCAACCCACCTGCCCGCCCCACCGACAAGGCCCTCCGTCTGCCCCTGCAGGACGTCTACAAGATCGGCGGTAAGATATTCAATCTACCAGGACTATTTGGGACGGTTATTATTTTTGTGTAATTTTAAATGTGGTTTGGCCTTGGATTAAATTGATTTTGTCACACTTCAGGTATTGGAACTGTACCCGTCGGCCGTGTGGAGACTGGTGTCCTGAAGCCCGGTATGGTTGTGACCTTCGCCCCATCCAACGTCACCACTGAGGTCAAGTCTGTTGAGATGCACCACGAGTCTCTGCCTGAGGCTATGCCCGGTGACAACGTTGGCTTCAACGTCAAGAACGTGTCCGTCAAGGATATCCGTCGTGGCAACGTGGCTGGAGACAGCAAGAACGATCCCCCCATGGAGGCTGGTTCTTTCCACGCTCAGGTGAGCCTCAGATTCACACCCACTGTACTTGTAGTTTGTGTAAAGTTCTGAGACTTGCAGTTGGAACATGTGCCTGTGTTGGTGTAACAATTCTTACCATGCATTTTGTCATTAGGTCATCATCCTGAACCACCCTGGCCAGATCAGTGCTGGATACGCACCTGTGCTGGATTGCCACACCGCTCACATCGCCTGCAAGTTCGCTGAGCTCAAGGAGAAGATCGACCGTCGTTCCGGCAAGAAGCTTGAGGACAACCCCAAGAACCTGAAGTCTGGAGACGCCGCCATTGTTGAGCTGATCCCTGGCAAGCCCATGTGTGTGGAGAGCTTCTCCGATTACCCTCCCCTCGGTTAGTACAAACTTATTTATTTCTAAATTATCAAATGAGAGTTTCTTACCTGTCCAGTTGAGATGTGAATTGGCTTTGCTAATGACTTTCTCTCCTCACAGGTCGTTTTGCTGTCCGTGACATGAGGCAGACCGTGGCTGTCGGTGTCATCAAGAGCGTGGAGAAGAAGGCTGCAGGCCAAGGCAAAGTCACAAAGTCTGCAATGAAGGCTGGAAAGAAGTGAACCCTTGTCAGCCGAGTCACACCTCAGGCAGTGGGCACTCTACATCCAGGAGTTTGCCTCAACCTGGGCACTTTACTTAAGGACTGGCTAATGCTGATTAAAACTCACCGTAAATATTTTCGCAGGAAAGGAAACCAACTGGAGTTAACGTACACATGGCTTTGTTAAATTGACTGTGCCTCTATCAGTTTTATTTGAGTTGAAATGGTTTAGAACTGCAACTGTTTGCCACAGTTAAATTGGAAGGAAAGCTGCTCAACTAATAAAGATCTAAAAAAATTGAATTTCTTCTGTATCTTGCTGTTATTTCCAGACAGGACTGGGCTGTCAAGTGTTCAGTGTCAAGTGTAACAGTTGAGCTAAGTAACTTTCCCCTCCAGAGGTTGCAGCTGTCAAACCACGTGTCTACTTAGTCCGCTGCACTGAGTGGTGCCCACTTGCAAGCGAGACCCCATCCAATCGCTTGGTGGCTTTCAGATATGTAACCAATAGTGCCCTACTGATGACTGCTCGAAGTGTGGTTGTGCTCACCCTTACCACCCACTTCTCATATATCACCCATATATAAAGCCAAGACTTTAGGAAATCGTTCCTTTTTTCTCCAGGTTTTCTAGTGTTCAGGGAGCTGGTCAAAGCAGGGTGGTAAGTTTGGCACTATTTTCAACATCTTGGAATTTGAAAGGGTTTTTGTTCTTCCCTGACTGGCATCCCTTTGATTTTCTTCAAAATAAGGACATGACTAGGATTAATCTTTTATTTGGAGTATTGGTGGTGAAATTTGTCTGGTACTACTTTGGGGTTAGAAATTCAATATGACCCAATTTTTCAGAAAGTAGGCTATAACTTCAGTAAAGTTCATAGCAATAGTCCCCAAGTGCGCCCTGTCGCCCCCTGCTACAACTGCCGGTGGTTAACTCATTGGCAGATTTGAAAGAACATGGCGGCGGCAATGTGCCGCAGCTCAACATGGAGGATTGAGAGGAGCCGGGCCTGACTGAGCATTTACTCTTGGAATACTGTGTTGTTGAATTACAAATCCAGTAACAGTTTTAAAATTCCATGCAGTTGTGAATTTCAAAACGAGTTTAACAAAAATGTCTCGTCACAGTAAGCCATCATGGGGAAGGAAAAGATCCACATCAACATCGTGGTCATTGGTCATGTCGACTCCGGCAAGTCCACTACCACAGGCCACCTCATTTACAAGTGCGGGGGTATTGATAAGAGAACCATCGAGAAATTCGAGAAAGAAGCTGCTGAGGTAGGTTTCCCAATTGCTGACCTGGTGGTTTGCGGCTTAGGACCTGTTATCTATGTGCTATGTACAGTGCATGACTTGCATATGTCGGTATTTTAAGAGGCGGAGAAAAGAACCGCGTGTACTCTCATTGTGCACGTGTGAAGAGCGACATCTAGTGACTGACATAGCGCACGTCATTCTTCATTGAAAAGTTATGAAAGGAAATATTTTCAAAAATCTCAAATAAACTCTGTCTTTCAAAGTTTTGTGTGCCAGTATTAACAAGCATGTCATTCTATTACATAAATGTATATCCAAAATGATTTTCTGCTTGAATTAACGTGCATTGTGTCTGTTCAGAATTTGCTTTGATTTGCAAGATGAACTTGCACTTTTAAGCGATTATGAGCATGAACATGACCGTTTTGAATTTTATTAATTTCTGGAATGTACTGGGCTTTGAATAAATATATAAATGTTAATGGCTCACTTTGTATCCTAAACTTGTAGTCACTTTGTAGTCTAAACTTTGTCAACAAAAGTAATACTTTGTGTTGATCCACCTTTTCCTTTACAGAAGTATTTTATCATAAAGTTTTGTCTGCTGAAGAGTGGTGTATGGGGATTTGCTTTTTGTATGTTGTGATAAAAAAAGAATTTGTCAGTTGGACATAAATGGTGTTCATTTGGATTTAACTTTCTTAGATGGGCAAAGGCTCCTTCAAGTATGCTTGGGTGCTGGACAAACTGAAGGCTGAGCGTGAGCGTGGTATCACCATTGACATTGCTCTCTGGAAGTTTGAGACCAGCAAGTACTACGTCACAATTATTGATGCCCCTGGACACAGAGACTTCATCAAGAACATGATCACTGGCACATCTCAGGTTTGAAATCATAGAATAATTCAAATGCATGATGAAGTGTCATTTATTGATACTACGTTGTACCTTTATGTGCAACACCTACCTAGGAACCATCACCAGGTCATTCATTGAGTATATGTAATGATTATTTCCAGGCCGACTGTGCCGTGCTGATTGTTGCTGCTGGTGTAGGTGAGTTTGAGGCTGGTATCTCCAAGAACGGACAGACCCGCGAGCACGCTCTTCTTGCCTACACCCTTGGTGTGAAGCAGCTCATTGTTGGAATCAACAAGATGGACTCCACTGAGCCTCCTTACAGCCAGAAGCGTTATGAGGAGATCACCAAGGAAGTCAGCGCCTACATCAAGAAAATTGGCTACAACCCTGCCACTGTTGCCTTTGTGCCCATCTCTGGTTGGCACGGAGACAACATGCTGGAGCCCAGCTCCAACGTGAGTGCAGCGCTACCTGCATGTGATTTAAAAGATAACTTGACAGGGCTTATCAACATTGGCTGCATTCAGGGTTGCTTGATTATGGGCAAAACAACAACAAAACACACTATTATTTTGGTCAATATTGAAATCGGTAATCTATTTTCATGAAATTTAGATGCATTAGATATCAACATTTCTCACAGAACAAATGGAAATGCTTTGCTATCTTGTAGACCTTCTTCTGTCATCTTCTGATCTTCCTGATGTTTTCTCGATCATGTTGCTTTTGTAATCATTCCAAGCCCATGAGATTGAATTGAACACCCACACTTACAGTACTTGTTCCCCTTTCCCTTGCTCTGTCCTGCAGATGGGCTGGTTTAAAGGCTGGAAAATTGAGCGTAAGGAGGGAGGTGCCTCTGGAACCACCCTCCTGGAGGCCCTGGACTCCATCCTGCCCCCTGCCCGTCCCACAGACAAGCCCCTGCGTCTCCCCCTGCAGGACGTCTACAAGATTGGAGGTACAGTACCTTCGTCTCATGGAATATGACACACCGGTACCTGTATTTAGCCAGGCTCAGATAGTCTCAGATAGTCTCACAATACTCATGTAGATCACAAAATCTCCAGGTTTAGATATGTAAATAATAATTGAATGAACTACAATTAAGACATAATGCACTCAGACATGTCTCTTTGATGCATAATAAATGTATATTAAATGACCCTCCAGGTATTGGAACCGTACCCGTGGGCCGTGTGGAGACTGGTGTCCTGAAGCCTGGTATGGTGGTGACCTTTGCCCCTGCCAATATCACCACTGAGGTCAAGTCTGTTGAGATGCACCACGAGTCTCTCACCGAGGCTCTGCCTGGTGACAACGTTGGTTTCAACGTCAAGAATATTTCAGTTAAAGACATTCGCCGTGGCAACGTGGCTGGAGACAGCAAGAACGACCCCCCCATGGAGGCTGCTAACTTCACCGCCCAGGTGAGAATCCCAGAGAAGAAAGGAAAGCTACTGGGAGAAACCAGTTTCATTTGTGCCGAACCATTGCTAAAATCTACATTCTGTTAGCACTTGAATGTTCATACCATAGAGTTACTCCTCTTTCTGACAAAATGATAAGTAGGCTCTTCCTGAAAAACACTGCTTTTCTGTTTTAGTGGCTGCTTTTCAGCTCCAAAAGTCTTACTTTTCCGCCCATAGACAAAGATGTGTCTGTGAATGTTGGGACTTTTTCAAAACTTTTGAAGTGCAATTCTTTTCCCTTTGTGTCCACAGGTCATCATCCTGAACCACCCCGGCCAGATCAGTGCTGGATACGCACCTGTTCTGGATTGCCACACCGCTCACATCGCCTGCAAGTTCTCTGAGCTCAAGGAAAAGATCGACCGTCGTTCCGGCAAGAAGCTTGAGGACAACCCCAAGGCTCTGAAGTCCGGAGACGCCGCCATCATCGTGATGGTCCCTGGCAAGTCCATGTGTGTGGAGAGCTTCGCCAAGTACCCTCCTCTTGGTGAGTACAGTGCAGCATTTACATCTAAATTTGAATTCAAAATGATGCTTGAACAACAAAAAACAAATGTTTTCATTTAAGCCACTGAAATATGTCATCTCTAGTGACATTGATTACTATGGAAGAAAACACTGTTTTTGTCATTCATGTTAATGCGTGTCCATCCTCCTTTTCTTCTCCCTTTCATCTCACCTTCTCTCTCTCTCTCTCTCTCTCTCTCTCTCTCTGTGCTGTCAAACAGGTCGTTTCGCCGTGCGTGACATGAGGCAGACCGTCGCCGTCGGTGTCATTAAGGCCGTGGAGAAGAAGAATCCCTCCGCTGGCAAGGTCACCAAGTCCGCTCAGAAGGCCGCCAAGACCAAATGAATGTGCACGCCGGACCAGGAACAAGTGGCGTCAGGGACCCCCAATCCCACACTCACACAGAGCCTCAGCTCTCTGCTCAAGGACTGGCTAATGCTCATAAAAACCCATCGCAAAAGTTTTCGAAGGAAAGGAGCCCGAAAAGCTCTTTTTTCTTAGTGCTTTAGTATGGAAAAAAAATAAACAAGGAATTATTTCTCACCAAAATACTTTTTGTCATCTTGTGTTTTTATGATTCCGTCCAGTCTGCACTGAATTTGTTTGTTACACTGAAATTATAGCACTGGTCTTCATTCATGTCCTACTCATCATTCGAGGGAGTTGTATGGTTTGGAAATGACTTCTGAATTCTTCTGAATTGATTCTTTTGGAATCAGAAATGCATCTACAAAGCAGAGTAGTCAGAATGAATTAATTTCCTGTATCCCTACGCTTCTCTCTCTCCCACTCATTTCCTGTCACACTCTCGGTCCTGTCGAATTAAAGGCAAAAAGCCCTGAAAAAAGAATGAATATGCAAGTGTGTTTTGGCTACAGCTAAAGCCATCCCTTGGCTGCTGTCCACAGCCAACACACTTAAGTGTGAGCAGGGAACTGTGGCCCTTGCATTTGAGTGAATGCATTCTGCATATGTTACTCCATTACTGTCCAGTGAAATGGAACTAACATGGAGAAAACAGTAAAAAAACTGAATCTTTAGGAACTAACACTTGAATGTGTGTCTATCCTATTGGTCTATGGCAAAATAGAGGGATGTACACATAAGAAATTAAGCTTAAACCAACATGCACACAAACCCATTACATGGCCCACCTGTCTGCTCAAATCTTTGCAAGAACTGAACTCAAGAACTTTGAGGCACGTCAAACACGAACTTCGAGTCACAGTGGCCACTGTGGTGTATGTATGTAGTCTCTCCTTGGCTGCATTCCAAGTAAACAAGATACTAGGGCTTGGTCTGTTTTTTTCAAGTTATGAATGACAGGCATTGATTTCTGACATCCACACGATACAGCATAGTTCACTTCAGCCTCAAAACACAGATCATGACTGTCACGATTCTTGTGGCATGTGTTCTGAAGAGTAAGAACTATATAAACCCCTAATTATGCATGCATACGGTAGCAACACCCAGTGTTTTTGTTAATTACTTTAAAGTCTTTTTCAGCATAAAGCCAATTCTAATTCCATTACATCACCAATGAATATGGAAATCAGCCTAAAGGGATTCAAAACTTCCTGGTTTGACTGGATTTACCGAAACATTACAGGGCCAATTCGTCTGTGAAATGGAATGATAAGTGTGCCATCATAGGGTGCAGATTATTCAGCAAAGAGGATCATACCAATGTCCAAGGTGCATGGTGTGGGTGTGTTTACCGAGTTCGAGAGTTTTGTATGGAACGTTTCGTATCCTGATGTGAAACTACCTGGACTTTCTTGTTCAGGAAATGAAAGTGAAACCACAAGTTCAAATTTGGTATATTTCCATTCAGTGCTGTTTCATTCGCTGGTGAGTTGGGATTTATCCATTTGGATATTCATTCAATTAGAGATAGGAAAGGTTAAGTATGTATGTATGTATTTTTTATTGTTTTATTTTTGGCAAAAAAAATGTTTATGCTTGTTTATGCCATAAGTTTCTGCTTTTAATGACAACCATGGCACATCATATGAACAGCAGGTATCTGTGGTGATGACAGCAGATGTTGTACCAAAGTTTTTTTTTATAACTCAGAAAAGATGAGCAGTCCTCGAGCCCAAAGGTGCCCACTGAAGAAACAGGTTTCAGTAGAAATCTGTGACACAAAGATAGAGGACCGCCTGTTGCAGAATGGCATAAACCCAATTGTTAATGGAGGACCAGTGAGTCCACCACGGACCCCAAGACCCACCGGTAGGATTTGTTTGTTTTGACTTCTCCAGTTTGCACAGAGGAAATACCGGTAATGTTTTCAAATCATAACATAGAGTGCCTTAAAGTGTGTGTGTGTGTGTGTGTGTGTGTGTGTGTGTGTGTGTGTGTGTGTGTGTGTGTGTTCAGTCATTCCATTTAACATGTTTTGATCTCCATCTGAATTTCTGGTGTATTTACAGTATGTGGTAAATCAAGAACAGCATACATGTACTATGCAGGAGTAAGTTACACAAACAACATGTTGTTGACAAGTAGTTTGAGTGCTGCCTTGACTACTGCTGATATAGGTTGTATTAAATGTATTAAAAGTATAGCTGGTAGCCCTGTTGTTTGACATCACCAAGAAGTGAAAAAGAAAGAATTTTGATACAAATCAATTATAAAGAGCATTGGAAAAATGAAACAGAAAGTAATTTTCTGTGCCCCATTCATTTAGTGAATTGTTTTTCCAAATGGATTTCTCCTTAAACAGTAAATAATAATAATACTGTACATTATGGCTTCCTTGCTTTGACAAGGTGAGGGCATTTGGAACATCCTGGTTAAATGTCATACGTCATTTTATTTGAAAGTGGCACCCAAATCAGGAAAGTACAATTATGCCCTCATGTTCTATAAAATATATGATCAATTGCGAAACAATTCCAGTTTAGCTGGTATTACAACAACTTCTTGAGGTACAAAGTGCAGTTAGCCTTTGCTGTAAACGCCTAGAAAATAAAAAATTAAAATATATTGTAACAGCTACCACTAGGTGCTCAGCAGAGTGTATCTTTTGTTGTACTGCTTATCACTTAATGATCTTATATCACCTGCCTCTAGTTGGTGATATCAGATCATCCTCTATGGCACCGCCCCTCATACTGTAGGACTGTTTATATGCTTTTAAAATGTCTCCCCTTTAAAATATACACATGTTGCCATAACAGACAGGTCTGAAGAAGGGTGCATACCCGAAACGTTACGGTAAAATAAAAAATTGTGGGAGCATTAAATCCTGGTTGCAGCGGACTTTTTCTTATTCTTATAGCCATAACAGACAGGGCCAAATGTTTGGAATTTGTCATTCTGCCTATACTGGAACTGATCTGCCTTTAATATTAGTGCTTGTGGATTGTTGGATTATTGATTGGTTGAATCCTTTGTGATTTTATGATGTCTGGTTTGGTGTATCTGAGGGGAATTTGTTGAATATTAATACATTTCTGACAACATTTTTTCCAGCAGTGTGCAGAATTATGCCGACAATACATCAAAGAAATACTAAATCATGATACTTGTGTACAGTATAATGTGTGTGGGCGCTGTGGCTTTGTGGGTAATGTGAATGTTTAAGACATAAAAAATAGTGAACTGGAGGTACCAAACCCCAAAGGCCCTGAGGAGAAAAACTCTGTTGGATGTAACAGCTGCCAACCTACAGTATATTGTAGCTCTGCATAGAGCATTATTATTCCTTCCTCCTGATCTCAAGAGCCTGTTGGTCAGTGGATTGATAACCTGATCGTTTCAGCTAACTGACTTGGGCTCTTGACCTCACAATCTGGTGTTTCTGAGAGGGGCTGGGCCACGCAATGGCCTTATTTCTGGTGCACAGTAAAAGCTTTCTTGGGCACATATAACATTTTGTGGTGGATTTTTTGGTTGGCCATATCCCAGTCAATAGCAAATTAAGTTTAGAGTGAATATCTGTATTTGTGCCTCTGTGTGTATGTGTGTTTACTTACTTTAATTTATACTTCAGTCTTTTCATTTAAAATAAATGTCCATTTACAATCAAAATAATACCAAATATGTCTCTGTGTGTGTGTGTGTGTGTGTGTATTTGTCACAGGAATAATGCCTGTGTGTAGGAGCCCTTCCACCCCTGTGCCCCTGATTTTGGACCGCTGGATTCGGCAGCGAGCTCGAGACCTGACTTTGCGTAGAGTGGACACCCAACGCGCTTCGAAGGTGGTGAATAATTTCAGAGACAGACTCCTGGACTTTCTCAAAAACAATCCGGAGAAGCCCTACTTCCGGCAGGCCAAAGTGCTCAACAGCGGCAGCTACTTTGAGATGGTGAAGGTATGCCTTTGTGTTGCAGGCAACTAAAAAAATGACTTTGACAGGGCAGTGTAGGAACCACTGGCAAGCTCTGGATAACAGAATTTGAGAGTTTGGGGAAATAAGGACTGGTATTCTCCCTTGTGCTATAGGCCAAACAAAGTGTGTAGTGCTGGCTGAAATGCATGGAGCTAGGCACATTTTTGGACCAAAGCACCTGGGAGAAACTCGGCCAAAAAGAACAAAACACAATTAAATAGTTCAAACTTTATTTCAGGGTTAATCTGTGAACAGATCCAGTATATATTTCACAAAATCACATAATTAGTATGAGTCAATTGAACCTTGTGGCAAAACATTTGCCGATGGACCAAGGGTGTGAAACATGTCCAATGTCTTAAGTTCACGTAGCCACAGGGGTTTGGTTCTGACATGATTTGCAGCAAGTATGTGACATCACCATTCTGCCATACCTGAAATATGATCCACAGATTAACAGCCCAAATGAGTTTGATATGATGCTGATTCTGCCAACACCAAGGCTGGATTGGGTGGAGGTGGAAGAGTTTCCTGGATTATTCTACACCGTCTCTCTCAATCGGCGAACTCGCACTAATGAGATCCGCTCCTACCTTCTGGACGATCAGCTCACCATCTCTGCCGCACAGATCCGCGCAGATGCTCGAGACCTTGTTTGCAGATTTATTGAAACATGTGAAGGTTCTTATTCTAATTACTGCTGAGATTATAATCTACAGTTGCCTATTTTAGGTGTACCAGTACATGGGTATAAAATCCTGTCTTTTTTCAGTAATCTAAAGCATTTCCTCCTCCATTTCCTATTGCCATCAGAGGTTCTTATTTAAATCAATGCTGAGATTATAATCAGGAGTAATCTAGGTGTTTTAGGTGTACCAGTACATGGGTATAAAATCCTGGCTTTTTTACTAATCTAAAAATGTCCTCCTCCATTTCCTAGTGCCGTCTGAGGACAGCCACTGGAAGGTGTGTGTAGAGGATGAAAACTCCCCTGCTGTGACCCTGGAGCTGTGGAGAGAGGGAAGTGTCGAGGCTGACATGTCCATAGATGTTGTACCCGCTCTGGAGGTCTTGTCTCAGGCCTTGCCAGCTGCGGCCCGTGCAGGCCCGAGTGTGGAGACCTGGCTGGGGAAGAATGCTCGTCGTAAACTCGTTAGTTCAGGATGCTATTTTGTACCGAAGATGCCCAAAGGAAGTAACAATAGTGACATAGCCAAAGGTATGCTTCCCTCCTAGTGCTCTATGGGAAGATTATTTCTTTAGTCTGTGGTCTCCCCAAAACGCTTGTCCGCTGAAGGGGCTTTTTTAAAAGGTCAAAGAAAGGTGGTGGGCACACACTAAAATAATTGGTTACACTTTATTTGAAGGTACCATCATAAGACTGACATGACACTGTCATTAACTATGACATGACGTTGTCATGAATATATCATAAACTTTATACACCGGTCATGACTTCTGTGTCACCCGGTATTTGTCATGGTTAGGGTTAGGGTTAGGTTTAGGTTTAGGGTATGTCAGAAGTCATGACAGGTTTATAAAGTTTATATGACGTTCTTGACAACATCATGTCATAGTTAATTACAGTGTCATGTCAGTCTTATGACGGTGCCTTCAAATAAAGTGTTACCTAATAATTTAAGCACCTGAAACTGCTTGCTTTTCCTTCTTTAGCACACGCCACCTGCACACAGTAAAAGCCACCAATATTTGTTGGTTTACAGGTTTATTTTTGCACTTTAGCAATTACATCTACCTCTATATAAGGTAGCCTAACCTGCTTGTGTGTGCGTGTGTGTGTGTGTGTGTGTGTGTGTGTTTTATTTCTTCTAGAGAGCTGGCGGATCTCGTTTTCGCACACTGAGAAGGAAATTATTAGGAATCATGGAAATAAACGTACCTGCTGTGAAGGGCAATCTAACCGCTGCTGCCGGTAACATGATCTTTGCAGATAGGCCTATGTAGTGACATACAGATAGACAAATCAATTATCTAGTGAGAAATCTCAAAAATCTTTGTTTATAAATATTCTTATTCATATTTAATTTTCTTTGTCTCTTTAGTAAGACTTGCCTTCGTCTACTGAAGCGGCTGATTGAGGGCCTGAAGGATCGTTATCCTGAAGATCTGGAAGCCTTGTGCTCTTACCATGGAAAGACTGTCTTCTTTCATGCATTATCTCGCCGTGGGGACGATTCCCAGTGGACTGTGGGGGACCTGTCCAAGTGCTTCCTGTTTCTCCTGGATACATTCGAAGGCTATGCCCAAAGCGGACATCTGCCTCATTTCTTTGTGCCGAGCTGCAACCTCTTTGCTCCACCAGGCTTTCCGCAGAGCACCTTAGATGTCCTTGTGGCAGCGTTAAGAGAACAGCGGGACTCAAATCTCCCCCTTCTCCAGACCCCACCACCCATTCCTGCACTGAGCTCGCCTCCTGTGGAGGTAGAGACAGTGTGTGCTACTAGCTGTCAGATGGGTGCTACAATGGTCTCCTACAGACGCAGGCCCACAGCACTCATAGCTATGGTGGTGGGGCTGCTAGGAGTTCTTTTGGCCGTTCTACTTGCCTTTTGAAACTTTAACAGTTAATTTTAGCTTGGTTCCATAACAGAAGGACTAGCACAAATTTGGAAATGGTATCCAAAACCTATTTTTGTAATGATTGAAGTACCTACTATAAATGTGAATGTTAACATAAACACAAAATGTTGTAATAAACAATGTCAAAGATTGAAACCCTTTGTTTGTGTGAAAAGTGAAAAGTGTGAAAAGTTACAAGTTCTTTTGGCACAGACATGTGAAAGGCTATCCTATTATTGCACACATTCAACTTTGAAGAAGATTTTTTGTTGTTGTTGTTATTTTGTAGGCCTAAGGGTCAGGATTTAATTGGTTCCCAATCTCAGGTGAGTAGGATAAACTGGAGGTAGTGTCCTGGATCAGTGATAAGAAACAGGCGTCCGTTTCTCAAAAACATAGTTCCTAACCAGTTTGTAACTTGTCAATGGGAAATTGCATTGCAACCAACAAAGTTGCTATAACTTTGCAACGATGCTAGTTTGCAACCCTAAGCTAAGTAGGATTGTTTGGTCTGGTGTAAATGATGGATTACTTTGAACATTCAAATCATGATTAGGGAATTTAACATAATTATTCATTCCCCTTGCAAACATTTTACTGTGGAAAACTTTTGAAATTAAAATTTGAACATAGACAACAAAACAATTTCCCATGAATTATGCTTTGGTTTGTATAGCTATTTCATTCAGTAAACCAAGAATAAAAGCCTTTTAGGCAAGTTGCAATGTGGCAGTTAAAGTTTATTCCTAATTGTGTAACTAGCCTGGGCGAAAGCGACTGTTGACGGGAGCGTGTCTATGTTCTCACAACTCTATGTTCCCACAGCTCTATATTCCCACAGCCCTATGTTCCCACAGCTCTATGTTCCCACAGCCCTATATTCTCACATTTCTAAGAGTTTTATTTTCTTTCTTTCTTCAGTCAGGTACTATAGTCCCACATTTCTACCCCTGCCTGATAGACCCCCTATGCAAGTTCAAGCAAGATTCAATCTTTGGTATTATTTGCCCTCAATGGTGCCTTCCAGGTAGCCTGACATAGCCCGACCATAATACTGCTGTTCATCCGTATTCATGGTCTGGAGGTTCTTTAACCTGACGCGATTATACTGCGGAGGGGAGGGCATTCACTCCTGGTTTGAAACGATTGGAAAGCTCGTCTAATCAGCTTCGCTTATTGGCCGGTAGACTCTCTACCGATGTAAACACGCCCCAGAGGACCGTTCCCAGACCATGGATACGGATGAACATTCGTATTATGGGCGGGCTATGTCAGGCTACCTTCCAGGTAGTGGGGTTAGGTTTAGGGTAAGGGTAGGGTTTTTTATGTTGTGCTGCCTAGATTTATATTTGCAATGAAAACGATCTTCATCCACTTTTGCATCCACATTCCACAACGATTTTATATTCATCCACCTGAGCGATAATTTTTGAAATCGACCACAGCAATCATTTTTAAAATCATTTTCATTTTCAGAATCTTCCATTCTAATGTGAATGGAAGGGCTAACTGGATAAATATTACCTGTGTTGGTGTGAACATGCCCTTATCGGAACATTGCTATGGGAAAATATGGTCTATTTTTTAAAAAAAAAATCTTTATAATTTGAGAGCATGGGGCTGTGGGAACATAGGGCCCAATTTCCCAAATTTCCTAAGAAATGTGGGAACATAGGGTTGCGGGAACATAGGGCTGTGGGAACATAGGGCCTAATTTCCAAAAATTCTGTGAAAAATAAAAATTCCTAACAAATGTGGGAACATAGAGCTGTGGGAACATAGGGCTGTGGGAACATAGAGCTGTGGGAACATAGGGTTGTGGGAACATAGAGCTGACCCCCTGTTGACCATGTCATACAGTTTGGCCCAATGCAATTGAAATAGGTTTCCGTTTGGATATGACGTATTCCCTCCCCTGGCTCTCACGCCTACAACTTTCACTTTCAGTATTATCAGATCTCTGGCAAGTTCTGATCTATTTTGATCATCTATCGTAGTGGCAATAAATCCTCAAGATCATGGATGCTAATGTCATGTACCAATTTTGTGAATGTAATTCGAAAGTGGGGTGAGAATAACAAACGCGTTCCTATCCTGTAGGACTACAAAAGTTTGAGACATCGCTCTAAACTGTGTGCTGATTGGCTAAACCGTAGAGTAACCGAGGGAAAGGCAGCTAGGGGGGTTTGGTCCAGACTACGTGCAGAGATAAATGTTTAGCGGAGGTACGTAGGATGGCATCACCAGGCTAGTGTGTAACTGGATTCATGGAATCATGGAATCTAAAGAATAAACATTGAGAATTGATTTAGGTCAGGATGACCTACCAGAGCTGCCACGCTGTGATAAAAAAAATAGGCTATATATATATATATATATATATTAGTGCTGGCAAAATTAACTGATTAATCACGTGATTAATCCAAAAATTTAACTCGGATTAAAGAAATTAACTCAGATTAATCCTGATGGATATGGTTCCACTTTCATGGCATGTATTATGTTAAATTTCAGATAGAAAATGGAACGGCTATCAAGTCAAACTATACAAAGATTATGGCCTAGCTCCTGACTGTCCAACAAATGTTTGTACAGCACTCAGTAAGTAGTTGGAGCTCCTTTTACGTAAATTACAGCAGCAATGTGGCATCACATGGAGTCGATCAGTCAGTGGCACTGCTCAGGTGGTACGAGAGCCCTGGTTGCTCTGATAGTGGCCTTCAGCTCTTCTGCATTGTTGGTTCTGGTGTCTCACATCTTCCTCTTCACAATACCACATAGATTTTCTATGGCCTATGGTCAGGTGAGTTTGTGGGCCAGTTAAGAACAGGGATACCATGGTCTTTAAACCAGGTACTGGTAGCTTTGGCACTGAGTGCAGGCACCAGGTCTTGTTGGAAAATGAATTCTGCTTCTCCATAAAGTTGGCCAGCAGCAGAAAGCATGAAATGATCTAATACTTCCTGGTAGACAGCTGCATTCACCTTGGAACCGCTCAGAAAACAGTGGACCCACACCAGCAGGACATGGCACCCCAAACCATCACTGACTGACTGTGTGGACCACGAGTACCATGGATTTTGTGCCTCTCCTCTCTTCCTCCAGAAGATGCGAGACGCCAAACCCAGTCAGTGATGGTTTGGGGTGCCATGTCATCTGCTGGTGTGGGTGTTTTCTGAGGTCCAAGATCAACTGTTTCTGAGGTCTGTGTTTTAGGAGCTCCCAGTTTAACCCAGCAGTCTACCAGGAAGTGCTAGAGCATTTCATGTTCTGCTGTTGGTCATCTTTATGAAATGCAGATTTAATTTTGCAAGAGGACCTGGCACATGCACACAGTGCCAAAAACGATCAGTACCTGGTTTAAAGACCATGGTATCCCTGTTTTTTACTGGCCCACAAACTCACCTGACCATAAGCCCATAGAAAATCTATGAGGTATTGTGAAGAGGAAGATGTGAGACACCAGAACCAACAATGCAGAAGAGCTGAAGGCCACTATCAGAGCAACCAGGGCTCTCGTACCACCTGAGCAGTGCCACTGACTGATCGACTCCATGCCATGCCACATTGCTGCAGTAATTTAGGTAAAAGGAGCTCCAACTATGTACTGAGTGCTGTACATAATCATACTTTTCATGCTCACACTTTTCAGTTAGACTAAATCTTTCTAAAAGTTTGTCTGTTTTTGTCATTGGTCTTAAGTGATATTCTAATTTTCTGAGATACTGAATTATGGTGTTATTTTCCACTGTTTTCCTTTATAATCATCAAATTTGCAAAAGAAATGAACACTGTGAAATACATGCGTCTGTGTGCAAATGGTTTCATATATAGTGCAAGTTTCATTTATCAAATAAAATGTACTGAAATAAATCAACTGTTTCATGATATTCTGAATTTTATGACCATGCACATATATATATATATATATTTAATGATATTGTGTTAATCCTGTATAAATCTAGAATATGTAAATGAAATGTTTTTGTGAAAAAATAAAATAAAATCTGCTCCCAGCCATGTCTAAAATATCTGTCTACAATCAAAACACTCTAAACGCCTGATAAAAAATGGCCTTTTTCTCAAAAAGTGGTCAAGTGGAGTTAGGGGGTTTTGCATCTGAACTCTTTATATATATATTTTACTGAAATTGTAAATTCTACTTTATTTGGTATCAGCCCAAGTGTTGCCAACCTATTTTTCTTTCGGAGATACTTTCAGAAAATCATGGTGGCTGAGAGATAGCCTACTCTACTTGGCCTACAGCGACTACTTGGCCTACGCTACTGATTACTGATTCAAATGTTACATCCTTTACCTTATACACTTACAGCACAGATTTTCAGGAGAAAACCACTCTCTGTCCTGTATTGGCACATTTGTGTGCACCATAGGCCTAACAACATGAACTCTCCTCAAAGGACAGTAGCCTAAAACTGATAGATTTGTACAGACAGGACATGTTGCTTGGATTTCATTTCATTGACATTTCAATAGGTTTAATACCCTTTGGACTATGTTTTGGTGGTTATCTAGCTTAATTTTATTTTTACCATTAGGGCAGCAATTCAAGCAGTTTGCTTAGACCTGCTGTTGCTCCAACCATTGGAGACCGCAGCCTCGAGTTCAAGATTATTGGGATGGATGAATAAGAACTGTAGCAAAACATTTCAAAACTTCTCGCTGAACTCAGCCTTCAAACGCTTGTGGGAACTCTTTTTTTATAAGACTCTGTACCATTAGGGGCACAGAAATTATGAACACTTCCTTATAAATACTCCGCGCCGGAAGTGTATCGTCCTCTTCAAGTCATCAAACATGGCGGTGAGTACGATGTTGAAAGCTAAGATGTCGATGCACTTTGTAAATCTGAAATAATCGGCGACGTAGATCATATTTATTTCCCCACAATGCCCTCATAAAGTTACATTTCATTGTGATGAACATTACGAGTGGTGTATTTCTTGCCGAAAACAACATATGATGATAAAAATACAAGTGGAGAAGTTGGCTGTGGGTGCTCCACTCCGCAGCTGTACGCATTTCTGTTCCCCTTGTTAACATAACTTGTCCGGACTGTGGGTTTGTTAATGGCCAGTCTGGAGGCACATTCAATATCATGTCTATATGTTACATCTATGTGAATGCTACAATATTAGTTTGTTTGCCATAGTATTGCAGTAACTATTCTGTATGTGACATGTTAGCGTCAGTCAGCTAACGTGAGGTACAGGATATGTACGGGCATGTCTAGTAAAGCTAGCCAGCCGGTTACCCCATGCTAAGTTGGCTAGCTGAGAAGAAAGCTTTCAAGTTGATATAGTTTGTAGTTAAACTCTCCAGACCATTGACATTATGACCTGTAACTTAACTAATCGATTTAAATACGTGACCGGAAACAAAACTTGTGCTTTGTGTCGAGTTCACCTGGTTACGTTGTCGATAAACGATGAACCCGTATCAAGAGACAGTCATGTAATTAAATTGTGACAATGCTTGTTTATAACAGGACCAGGGTGAGAAAAAGGAGAACCCCATGAAGGAGCTGCGAATCCGCAAACTCTGCCTGAACATCTGCGTGGGAGAGAGCGGAGACAGACTGACCAGAGCCGCTAAGGTGCTGGAGCAGCTCACTGGACAGACACCCGTCTTCTCCAAGGGTATGGGGCATCTCATGAAACTGTTGTGGCAAACGAATGAATATGAACATGCTGCTTTTACTAGTAGAGGCTTATGTGTGATATGTAAGCAAAAGTATATTCATATGACCTATATACTGTAGTATTCATACTGCATTCATGGCTACACTTCCAAGGTAAGATGCCATTTCTGTGAGTTTCAGTATTGATGTATCTTTTTCCTTTTTTTCCCCTTCCAGCCCGCTACACTGTGCGATCCTTCGGTATCCGTAGGAATGAAAAAATTGCGGTCCACTGCACCGTTCGTGGTGCCAAAGCTGAGGAAATCCTGGAGAAGGGACTCAAGGTGACTTCAGATACTTGCATGCGATCTCTAACTTGTTTGAGTGATTCTATGAACAGAGTGATATTACTCTAAGCGCCTAGCTGGCAACGTTGTGTTAAAACATCAACGCTCAATGCAATATAGACAGACTACAGTTTGCCAGCCTCTACAAACCCGATGCTTGTCGTTTTGTTTTCTATGCTGATGGTTTTAACACTATTTTTGAGAAAGATTGGATGTGCATGCTTATATGCTAAGGAGGCCCCTATTACCAGTCACTGTTTTGATTAAGTCCAATTGAGAATTATTGCTGTTACATCATTTAAACATAGTCTCCCTGTTTGTGATCACCCGGATGTATTACCATATTAGATTTCCTAATGTCAGGTCATGGTTGTACTATAGATCAAATGTCCAAAGTAGCAAGTTTCTGAAGCATTCTCTCTCAATTTCTATCTACTCAGGTACGTGAGTACGAGTTGAGGAAGAACAACTTCTCTGACACCGGCAACTTCGGTTTCGGTATCCAGGAGCACATCGATCTGGGAATCAAGTACGACCCCAGCATTGGAATCTATGGCTTGGACTTCTACGTGGTGAGTGTTGTGTGTTATTTGTCGGATGTACCTGACAGTAAGTCATACGTAGAAAAAATCAGACCTTTGCAAACTGAGGCCCTGCGGCCGTCGAGCTGTTTAATGCAGCCCGTGGAGCCTTCCCAAAATAAAACAATTTCTCATTTAGCCAAGGTGACTTCAATTATAGGCCTGATTTATCTAATTTGTGGTATTCATGAAATACAAATCTGTTTTAACCCTCTATGCAAACATGTCCTCTGAAGAAAGTGGGGTTATTGGTTTGAGACTTGTCAATGTACTGGCATCAACCGGTTGACTGTTAAAACTCGGCCGTTAGTCTAAATCTAAAACCCAATGTGGCCCTTCGGCCAAAACAATTGCCCTCCCCTTGAATAAATGATGCAGAGCTTTCATGTAGTGTTGAAATATTGTGGTAGTGAATTCAGAAGACTAGTGTTCTAGCTTTTAGATTTGTCAAGCAGATTAACAGAATTAGTCAGTGTCACTCCTTAATGTCTAGTGTGATCAACTGTCTCATGCTAAAGTTGTTATAGCTTTACTAGTATCGGTTGTTTCTTTTTAATTGTTTTGTTTGGGCACAAGTATTCTCAGTCTCAGAGCTCCCCTCCCATATTTTTCTTGACCGTGCTGCCCTTACAGTTGACATTTGACTGTTACTCGCCACACCAAATTTGCATTTGCCCATATCTGCTCAAATGCCCTTGTCAGTCAAAACTGCCATTAGATGACCCAGACAGTAATGTAGAAGCATCACAATGGCTCATAAACCTTTTACATTGTGAAAATAAGCAAAAAAGTGTGAAAACAGTGCACTGTTCTGATTTGTGGTCACCTTCCACGGGCAAATTGTATATGAATGTCGCACTTTCTAATGCCCCACTTTGTCACACTTTCTAATGATTTCTGAGTTTATCAGTTTCCTCCTTTTTACACCCTGATATTGGGTTACCTTTATGTACATAAATTACAAACACTGAACAAATCGCACTGATATGTACAGTCACTTGGCAGGAAAATGTAAGGTTACGTCAATGGTCTGCTACTGGCTGCTTTTAATGTCAACCCTGACGATGAGGCCTATCTGAAGGGCATGGCTACGGTAGTTCAGTTTGATGGACACATCTGCTCAATCGTTGTCAATGGGCTGTTGGAGATTATTGGATGGTGTTCTTTACATCCTATTCCACAGGTCACTCAATTTATTTTGTGAGTTAATTAATTGGTTGGTTGCAGCGGTGGTGTGAAGGGAATTTTAAAGCAATATAGTGAGTGCTGCAGGAAAACACAGTACTTACTTTACTTGAAGACATTTTATTAAAATCAAACATTTTAAGAGTTGTTTTAAATATCCTAATTACTTGTAGACATTGAAAGTGTGTGTGTCTCTCCAAGGTCAATAGCCATTCAAATAGTGTAGTTTTCCTTGGGTCTGTCCCATCTGCCGTTTGTGAGATCCTTTTTTGTCTGACTTGTTGGGAGTTGGATTCTTCCTACTGTTTGGGCCAGAAACCAAATCTTACCCCGAATAAGAGACTGTAGATTGAATGATGGAAGCTCTTGCTTGATGACCTCTCAGCCATTAATGAATGGCGTCACGTCATGGCATCAGCTGTTTGAAGCAGATTGGTGTGTGTGTATGTTGAAGACTGCTTGTTTTCTTTCTGCCATGGACTTCTCAAAGCTGTGGTCTGTTGGTCTTGCCTAGAAATCTAGACGCCCCTAGCGACAGCCAAATGTAACTTCTAGTCAGCAGTTCTGTTTGCTCTGCGGGCGGGGAATCCAAAACGGTCTGCCACTGGGACTCATGTGTGGCGTCCTCTGCTTGCAGGTTATGGGCAGACCTGGTTTCAGCATTGCCGATAAGAAACGCAAGAGGGGCGTCATTGGCTTCAAGCACCGCATCCGCAAGGAGGAGTCCATGCGCTGGTTCCAGCAGAAGGTAAGGTTTTGATATTTCACTTAATCTATTTTTTTCTCTTTTTTTTCTGCCTTTCCTATTTTTCCACAAAGTTAAGCAGTTTATTTTAAATTTCTTCAATATTCTGTTTCTTTGCAGTATGATGGCATCATCCTCCCCGGGAAGTAATGGACCACCATTTTGGATCTTGTTTATATCAAACAAATAAAAAAAGAAAACCCATTAAGTTTCTCGTTTGTTCTTTCAGTCATTTTTAAATATAGTGGTTTTTCATTATTCAGATGGACAGTAATTTTGATGCTGGTGCAAATGCAGGTAACAATCTGGATACAGACTTTTTGTTGGCTCTTGATTAGATGTAGATACAAAATGTGACTTTCACTCAAGTCAGAAAGTGACAGGAACATGGAAGAGGGTAATGAATGAGTTTTATGATGTGATGAGTGCAAGAGGCATAAAGAAACACATGAGCAGAGTTGGGTTAAGTTGGCTTTATTCAGTGAAACTGTTGGGATCTGACAACACTCCCATCACTTTTCTGTGTCCCTCTGCCACTGTTGACGTTCAGAACCCACCCACCCCTCTAAGGACCACCTCATGCCTCCGCCCTGTCTCCCTCAACCTCTATAAAGGGGTCAGCACACAGCAAAATAACAAAAGCCTTTGCCACATTAATCAACCAATTCAATATCCTTAATTACGATTCCTTACCTGTAGCACTTGTGCCGTGCCCAGCCCTATTCTAGTGTTCCTTGGGCAAGCCGTCCCATTGGTCAGTTCCACTGGCTCTCACTGAAGGTTAGTCAAGGTCAGTTACAAAGAGAGTGGTGGATGACACCCTTACAGTCTCGAGTCAAGGGGACCCAACAACATGGGCCAGCCCCACACTGTAGCCACATAGATTGTATGGGAGATGTGTGTAGTGGATTAATTGCAATAATATAAAATCTATATAGCACTTTTCAAAAGCAAAGTTATAAAGTCTGTACAGTATCAAATTTAATAGGCATGTAGGTCATGAAGCGATAAACCTACAAGTAATATCTTGATGTGTTCAGTAAAATATGTTGAAATAAAACAACACTGACAATATAACTAATTGTGTTAATTTGGAACAAATTTTGTGTGTAGTATTTGTTAAGTAATGTGGCTCATGAAAACAGTCTATGAATATAAATTGATAGTGGACTCCATAAAGATGAATGGGAACTGTAACATAACATTACAACCGCTGAATTTGTCCCTGATGTATTTAATGAATAATGACTGGCATGTGGGCATTCAGCCTGTATGTGAGTGATGTTCTCAGCACATGCCGTAGACCGTGTGGTGGTGGTAGTGGGCTAGGGATGGTGTGGGGGTGAGGGTGGGCACTGAGTCCCCTTGGCCTGAGACTGCGTGTCTGTGGTTGGGGTGTCATGTTCATATTCTCATGTCTCCTCTATAACAGCTCTTTAAATAGCTCCTCATATAAAAATCTTCCATACTGATATTCTTTTTTCTTTTCTTTTTTTTATTGTTTTCAGAGTTTGATACTTTTTTTTACATTTTGTTATTTTGTCAAGTCTTGAACTAGATTACTTTGACAAATTAACCATTAGCCTATTATATAATGAATAAGCACTGTATATAAATATTTTAATATATAATATATATATTTAAACAGAAATCTTTGATTGTTGATGTGGTTTGCCAAGATAATTTGCATATACTCTGGGGCAAAAAGTGCAAAGATAATTTTTTAAAGAACATTGTGGCTCAAATGATAGAATTCAGTCATACTAACTGTTACGCACAGCTATACTCGCACTAAGTCTTTCCTTAGCTACACACACAAACACTCGTCCTCTGTCACTCACTCAAACTCATTCAGTAACTCACCCCCCTCTCACTCACACACACACACACACACACACTTGGCTACATCACAGATTTTCATGTCCTCATGTTGTTCACACACTGAATACTGACTTCAGTTAGGTCATTTCACATTCTTTAATGACGTGGGCCCTGATTGGTTTGTTCCAAACTCAAAGAACATTTCTAACCTCCTCTCCGCTCCTCACCTCTGCCCTGTTCTGCTCAGCCTCTCCTCTCAATCTCCATTCTCCTGATCTCTCTCTCTCTCATCCATCCCCTCCCCTCCTCTCCTCTCCTCTGTTCTTTATCTGCAACTACGCTTTCTCTCTCTCTCCTCTGTCCTTCCTCTCTCTCTTTCACTCTCTCTCAGGCACAGGTGGGCTGCTCCTCGTGGCTCGGGGAGGTATTTGATGGTGGGGTGATGGTGGAGGTGTTGCCCGTCGAGTTTGGGGTGTTGCGGTGGCGCCGGGCGGTATGCCGAGGGGGCAGGGCCAAAGCACAGCAGGACACGCCTACTGTGGGCTCGGGCAGATCCTCGCTGGGGGTCCAGCTGTCGGTCTTGGGGTCGTAGCGCTGCACGGCTGCCTTGTAGCGTTTCTCGGCCTCGTTCCAGCCGCCAAGCAGGAACAGCTGACCACCCAGAACTGAGAGGCCGGCAGTGCTCACACCCAACGGCAGAGGAGCCACCCGGCTCCACGTGCCGCCATCGGGCTGGTAGACCTCAACGGTCTGCACATCCACCCTCTCGCCGCCAGGCCCCAGCTGGCTACCGCCCACCACGTACACACGGCCCTCCAGAGTGGCGCTGCAGTGCCAGCCGCGTGGCGTCTCCATCTGTGCCACCTCCTGCCAGCTGTCGCTCTCTAGGCTGTAGGCCGCCACAGAGCGGGTGTAGGCACAGTTGACATAACCACCGGTCACCAGGATGTCGCCGGAGGGCATGACGGCGCTGGAGTGGCAGCAGCGTGGAGCCTCCATGGGGGCGCGGAGCTGCCAGGTGTTGGTGGAGGGGGTGTAGGTCTCGATTGTGGCCAGCAGGCCCTCAGTATTGCGGCCGCCCACAGCAAACAGACGCCCACCGGTAGCCACCAGGCTGAAGTGGGTGCGTTTCTGGCGCATGCTAGCCAAGTGCAGCCAGGTGTTGAAACGGGGATCGTACCTGAACACAGGTGAGACAAAGTACAAAAACAGTTCATTGATCAAGGTTCTTTTGTTTGTATTGCCTTCCATAGTGACAAAAAATAACAGAAAGAATGGTGATCTTAATTACTTACCACTCTATCCTGAGTATGTCTGCTAGAATGCTAATGCTAATATCCTACCTGCTGAGGGTGCTGACTGCATGTTTGGCCTGATTGCGGGCATCATTCTGATCCTCTCCTCCAGCCACATACAGGAAGCCATCCATCACGGCCACGCATTGGTTAAAGCTCTTGGCTGGCAGCTGGGTCAGGTGACGCCAGGTAGCCACGCCGTCACGGGGGTCTCTCCACAGAACCTGAAGAAAGGTAGAGGTATGTGATGGACGGGAAAAGGGGCAGCTAACTTCATAACTCAGAGTTTCTGTGATAACGGAGTTTAATATTGTATTATAACGGTATGATTGAAACCCCAGGTGTGTGTATGTACTATGTGTGTGTGTGTGTGTGTGTGTGTGTGTGTGTGTGTGTGTGTACTATATGTGTGTGTGTGTGTGTCTGTACATACTTACCTCACGGCTCAGTGTTCTCTCTGTAAGCGATGGTCGTCCGCCGATGGTGAGCAGGGTCACCTGGCTGCCACGCACACCAGTCCGCTTGGACTGCAGCAGGTTCTGCTGGTGGGGCAGCAGGTGGTAGTTCATGGCCTCCACCAGCAGGCGGTGACATTGTGGGTCCAGCATCATGCGGGCCACGGGCTGGATCTCACTGACCAGCTCGCTGGCTGGGATGGTCTCGAAGCGCACGTGGGACAGCACCTCGGCCGCATGGGCCTGACGCTGTGGGTCAAAGTCTAGCCACTTCATAGCCACCTGTCACACAGCCATAATTAAACACACACACACACACACACACACACACAAAGCCATAATTAGATATTTACAGGTCCAGTGTGCTTTATTAATAGTCAGCTTTCTGTGGATGCCATGCCACCTCTCCGTGGCCATAGACACACACACAAACACTTCCTGTGTAAATATAGACGCCTGTAAATAGTCTTCCCCAGGGCCTGGGACTTGAATACTGTTTACAGTATCTCACTAGTGAATATAGACACAGACCTGTGTGCATGGTGGCATTTCTACAGCTGTGATGGCTTAGATCAGGTGTTCAACACAGGAGCAGGTGCAGTCTGGCTGGTTCACTGGCTAAGATATGTGCGACTACCTCAGATGGACTGCTCTATTTTGAAGCAGAGAAACCAGTGTGTGTGTGTGTGTTTGTGTGTCATTTTCACCTGGAAGGTGCTGATCTCGTTGGGCAGCACGAGGCCGTCGTCCTGCAGGAAGGAGACGATCTGTTCCAGGGTCAGCTGGTTGAACTGGGGCGTCTCGGCGAACTGGGCGAAGTTCTGCAGTGCGTAGCGGCGGGAAGCCTCACGGACGAGGTTCAGGCCGTAGGCGGTGGCGATGTTCCAGATGTAGACGCATGTCTGCATGTTGAGCTCGGACATGAGGAAGTCGCTGCACATCTGGAGCAGCTGGGGGATGCGCAGCACCATAGCGGCCCACAGGGTGCAGCCCACCGTGTACAGGGACATGTGCACACGGCCCAGGTAGGCAAAGGTGATCACGTTAGCCAGACCTGAGGGGAAAGAGGTGCTGTTATGGATGTTATGGTACTCCTCACTATTCCGCAGTTCCATTTTCTATTATTTGCTATATTTCTATTTCTATTAATTTTTTATTTCTTTTTCTATTGTTTCTATACTTCTATTTCTATTATTTGCTATATATTTTAGAACTATGCCCTCAGTGCGTAAATGCAACCAAATCTCCTGTCATCATTTTTCAACACATTTTTGTGATTTTTTTTTTTGCTGAGACTGACTGTGACTGTTTAGATTGGCACAACAGATGGAGATCAAAACTTTCAACATATGAATGTTCATGATTCATTAATCATTAATATGTCATTAATTACAGTGTGAGTTGGTGTGTACAGTGTGTCTGGCCTACCTAGGGGAGAGAGTGTGGGCAACTCCAGGCGTTTCAGTCCTGGGTCTTTGGCCAGCACCTCTCTCAGGTACTGACTGACAGATGAAATGACCAGCTTGTGGACGTCGAAGGCCTTGGTCTTGCACGCCAGCTCCATGTCGGTCAGGAAGCGCTCCTGGCGCATGCGGCTCAGCTCTTCCAGCATGGCGGAGCCATGGAGAGGGCGGGTCAGCTCATTGCCGATGCCCAGACCCCTCTCTCCAGGGCGAATGATTGGAGGAGGGAGATGAAGTGGGAGGGGCAGGCCGTTGAGGCGGTTGAGGTGCTCCACGTTGAGCGGCGCCTCCAGCTTCTTCACACCCTCCGACACGACCACGCCTTCTGGTGACAGCACAGCGGGGCTTTCAGGTGACTTCACAACATTTGCGATTGGCTCTGCCACAACTTCCACCTTGGGGCGAGAAGCCTTCTTTTTGGGGGCCATTTTCTTCAGTGACTCACTTCACTATACTCTCCACACCCAACAACTGACAGACAGACAGATAGGCAGACAGCAAACTAGCAGGCAGACTTCTTGCAGATGGAGTTTGGCAGCTGGTAAGACGTTGGTTGGCGTCACGATGGATCACAGCTCCTGGGGAAGACGTAATGATAAACATTAATTATCGGAGCGGGAGACGGATTGTCACTGTCTTCCAGTACGGACACGTTCAGATAGCAGTATTGGGTATCGTGCCCATGAAGCTAGTCTGACTCTGGATGATTGACAGCTGTGAGTGGCCAAGGGGATGGAGATAGTCTGGGGCGGGGCGGGGGGTATGTCACTGATGGGGCCAGGGTCAGGTTCTCAGTTCAGACTAAGTTCTGACACATGCTGCTTGCATTCAAACGTAGTGGCAGTCATAAATAACACTATATGGCCCTCGGAATTATAAAATTGAAATTCTCAGAGCCCAGGAAGATGTTCTGATCTTTGTTCAGCTGTCATCCATAAATGACTAGCTGCCGCAGAAGATCTTAAGGGTACATGACCATCTGTGCACCTAAAATACTGTACAGATAAATATATTGAATCTAAAAATAAATACAAATTCAGCAATCTAGTAGGCCTGCTAATGTAAAAAAACACACACACATAAAAGTAGGTTGAGACATAAACCTACATACATACATACCCAGACACACATAGGCCTACACAAATAGGCTAGTCTATATGTCTATACTCTAGCTAACCTCACATAAATATACACACATATACACAGTAAGGTATCCCATGCAAACACTCACATGCGCTGGCATAATATAATAATAACTGGAGCGACTTGCACAAGTCACTGTCTAAAAATACCTATCCCTATCAGCGGCATGGGTGAGTCCCTAGTGCTTAAATTACCCTCCATCTGTCCTTCCTGCTCTCTCTCACTGTGTGTGTGAAATCCCCTCTCCCCTCTCCGCTTTAGGAATGACCCCTCCTCTCCTTTCACGCCGGTGTGAATCATCCGCTCTTTTTCATTGATGACATGATTAAAGCGATTCAATCTTTTACTTTCATTAAATATTTTACTTTATTCTTGCTTTGGTGTGAGCTGATGTTTGGTGGGTCCCATTGCAATTTTCATCTGGAAAAGGGATTAAGCCTAGCCTACTTTGAAAAAGTTTCCCCTCCAGGTATCGATATGCCTGTGAGGTATCTCCTCAATCATCATAACAATGGGATTGTTAGGGAAATGTGGTAGAGAGGGCTTGCAGCAAAGATTTACATATCGGAGATCAGCCTCTTTGTGAAATCATAGCAGAGAATTTCCACCAGGGCATCTAGATCTATTTTACACACCTTCACAGGGGGGAGACTGAGGAGTAGTTTAAGGTGAGTTGACAACATCAGTCTGTTCCAATTTGCCAAATTCAGCACTTCAATTGCTACATTTGAGTGTGTGACAATTACTATACTGACAATTAAATTTGTCTTATGCTCATGTATAATGTAGGATAATACCTTTTATCTGTGTTGCAATTCTGTGTGTTTATGCTGTGAACTAACAGATAAAGTGCTGAGGATACCAGAGTTTGTGATGTCATCAAAGTACACTGGGTAAAAGAACATAAAGCTCTCACCAAGGACAGGACAGTAAGAAGTAAAACATTCCATTCGCTAACTCTAACTACACTAGTACCTGGTCTTTGTAAACAACATCCCTGACGTCATAACATTTCTAGCATGAGGCCATGACAGAGAGATCATCTGTAACAGGTGTGCTATTCTGGCCAGCCTTTTTCATACTTGATCCTGGACAGGACTATTTATTCTCTGCCCCATGTTTACTAATATAGCAGGTGGAAGCACACAGTAGTATTTGGGTCACAAGGCAGCAATGATCATCCTCCTTAATCAAAACAGCAGGAGGTCATGACTGTCATGTTCACCTCAAAGGTCATCCAGGGTGCTGACCATGAGGATGGAGTGACTGTATCTAAACTATGACCTTTGAGAGAAAGTTAATAGAACTTTCTAGAAAGGTAGAAAAAAACAGCTCTGCATGTGCACCATGCCTGGCTGGTGGAGTGATATTTACAGCTGTTGGCAGTGCTGAGGCTCTCTGATGGGCAGAATGAGGTTGCTGGTGTCACACCACTTGGCCATTTGGTGTTATGTTCAAAGGGAGAATCAGTAGGTATTCAGACAATGTGGTGAATCTAGTTGCTTCAAACAGGATGTTTTCATCTTTTTGAAGTGTGTTATTCGTAGCCTTAAAGTGTCTGACTGTCAGAAAGAAGTAAAGGATGTCTGCGTGTCACAATATTCTGGTGGGATTTAACCAGATTTAAGTACATGTAGTTAGCAGGATGTGTGTTCATATTTTTGAAGAGAGTGCTGTAAGTGTCTGGCTTTGTCAGAAAGAAGAAATATCCATGTTCACAATATTCAGGTGGAATTAAACGTTTTTGTAATTAGTTGGGATATTCATTGTTTTGTTGGTGCAGATCATAGCCTAGTAGTTAAAGATTGGCGCAGATTGCACTGAATATTTCAGGCTAATTAGTAAACTGGGTTTGAGTGCGTGAGCATGAGGTCAGGGGTGAGATCGTGTTGTGCTGCACACAGTGATTTTAATGATACTCTCCAAGTTGGCTAGGATTCACAGTGAAAGCAGGTCAGAAACACAGATCATTGCTCTGACTCTTGAGCTCTCGCTCAAACAAACACAAACAAACAGCAGATCAGTGTTAACACTCTTTTGCCTCACCATCATCCATCCTGACAGCTTAGCTCATGCCGCCCAGTGCTATAGCCTATAGCTTGTGGTGTGATACTATGAATCATGACAGATGCTCAAATAATGTCCTTTGACATACTGTCCCTACAGACACAACAATCACACGCGCAGCCACAACTGGTGGGTATTCCAAGATGGTGGTTATGTGCATAAATCTGGTTTAGTTAACCTAGAGAGAGTGGTAAGCCTGCTTCTGGCTTTGTTTATCTGATTTAATATCAGAAGTTGAGGCTTTGTATTATGGGTTTTACCACTAATCTTAATTTACCCAGTTTGGCAACTTAACTGCCTTTTTGGAATAGCCTCTTGACCACCAATATTATCAATACCGGTAGTGATAGTCATTATCAATATCAAGTTTTCATCCCAGACTAGGACATCAAATCAAGGAGGGAAGGAGGGAAAGAAAGAGAGAATGGTCTACTCAGAGCCCGAGAGGGAGCTAGTTCTGAAGAAGGATTTCTGACAGATGAGGATGGTGTTAGGTAAGTGTATATGAAGGTGTGCTGGGTCAGAATGGAAAGATTGGCAGAGACGAGAGGAGCGCCTGAATACAGGAGTACAGGAGAGATGGGAGAAGCGGTGCTGGGTTCCAGTGGCTGTCTGCAGCTGTTGTGTTTGTCAGCGCAACGAGGCAATCCTGAGGCTGTTGCCCCATCCGACTGGCATGTCAAAGTCACCATGCACAAAATTCACCCCTCTCCACCCTCTTTCCACCCTCACTAACCGCCCCCCACCCCCCACGAATGCCTTTGGCTATCGCTATTAGCTATTTATAGCAGTAGTGGCAGCACTCTTCCCCAGAAACTCTCACAACCACACACACACACACACTCAGACTCACCCTCACAACAACAAAACAGTCAACCCCCAACACCATAGGGACCAGAATGGAAATACGCCGGTGGCTTTATTGTGTTATCCCTGACTATGTCTTTTTATGTATAACTTATGATGCAGTCTTGCTTTTTTCATATATTTTATATATATATATTGGTCAATATATATTGGTCAATAAATTCAATCAATCAATCAATCAAACACCACCATCATTCACACTCAGTGTTCTCCTATACCAGAAGTAACTAGTGTGTGTGCGGGTGAATGCTTCTCTCATGGTCAGAGAGAGGCTCCCTGCTGGCGTATTCCAATGAGTGGCCATAGAAACGCAAAGCAAGGTTACACACTGTGAGCCCGTGCTTTAAAGGGCCAAGATTATTATGTGTGTGTGTGTGTGTGTGTGTGAGGGAAGAGCAATAGCTTTTGTCATCTGATAACTGACAAATAGAAAGATAAAAGGGAGCTGTGTGTGTTTACAGTTTACTGCTATCTGTTGCTTTTAATGTAGGCCTAAGAGATGATCACACTTTTGATTGCCAGTGTGAAGCCACTTTTAATCAGTTCAATCATTTAGACCTAGACTATATGATCCCAACAATTCTGACAAGATCAAGTTTTGGACCAGACCCATGTTTGTCTCTCGAGTGTTAGCCTATAGGCCTGTCATCTCTACCTTCTTGCTCTTATGCCTCAATAACCTCTGTGTTAGCGCCCATTTAACCTTGTAATGGCAGGTTCTAGGAAGCTCTCAATCATCTCTCTGTGAGTAGGATTGGTCAGCTGTTTTCCTTCAGCAGCTCAAGTGTTCAGTCAGGACTGTCTTTATCTCCTCTCTCCTCTCAATGCTGGGTTTGTCATGCATGCAGTACATTATAGAGTAATAACAATGTTGTTGTTAGCTCATAACCTAGCCTTTGGGAAAGCATCAACTCCACTTCAAAAGGCAATTACCTTTTGTCTCTCTTGCTTGCTCTCTTTCCTCTTTGCTTCTTCCCTTCCTTATCCTTCTCTTTTCTCTTGTCGCTCTGTCGTTTTGTATCCTCCTCTCCCACGTACTGTAGCAATGTCCCTCTGTCCTCTGCCTGTCTGACAGTGTTCTGAGTGTGCCTGTGTGTGAGCAGGCATGTGTTGGAGTTGCCTGGCCTCTGACCACGACTACGTAAGATGAGCCCGCCACTCATACATCCAACTATGCAGCCCGCTCCAAAAACAGACTGACTGACACGCAGAAAACACACACACACACACACACACACACACACACACACACACACACACACACACATTCACATACACACTGCCAAATACAGACAGCCTGCCAGAGTCATTCCATATTCAGTTACCCCTTCCCTCATATGGCAAGGGGCTGGTTTTGAGTGTGTGTGTGTGTGTGTGTGTGTGTGTGTGTGTGTGTGTATTTAAAGCCAGGTCTACTGCTTTGACATAGCCTCAGTTCAGAGTGTGTCCTTTGCCTGCCCACAGAGGGCACTGAGGTGCCACCTAGAGACACTTCAACTGATTACAAAGAACTGCAGTGTAACATAACAATGACTAATCTCAATATCTGAGCAAAGGCTAATTACACTATGTGTTGGAAAGTGATCTCATTATTTAGGGAAGATAAAGTTTTATTGGTAGATTTAGGTAGGCTACAGACGAATGGTTGTGATATCACAATAATGGTGATAAGGAATACTATAACCTAGGTCTGGCAATAATTACTATTGGGATAAAATAGTAATTTTACCCAAGAAATTATGATGAAACCACACAGACTCTGGGGTGGGAAATGTTACTTCAGTTTGTAGTAATTTATCTTTTGGTAATTTCCAGATAAGCCTAGAATAAGGTACAAAGCCTATATGT
The DNA here is from genome assembly GCA_027497455.2 of Sardinella longiceps. Lineage (NCBI taxonomy): Eukaryota > Metazoa > Chordata > Actinopteri > Clupeiformes > Clupeidae > Sardinella > Sardinella longiceps. The sequence continues at coordinate 28,066,816 of JAODXP020000029.1, forward strand.
TTGTATATACTGGTTCATCAACAGAATTCATTATTTTTCTTTAACGACACATTGACTATCACTGTGTATTTGTTGAACAATGATAAATCATCAGGTGGAATTATCAAGGAAGCTACATGTTTGACCACTTTCTCTTGTCAGCTGTTTCGTGACGTAGTTCCGGGATCTCCATGCTAGTAAAGGCAGATTGAAGCTGCAGAGCTGGGGCATGAAGCAGTTTCCGGGGCCTTCGGTTCCACTTGTAAACATGGCGGAGGAGCTGCTGGAAACGGTGGAGAGATTGCAGTCCAGACTCTCCGAGAACCAAGAGCCTCGGAAGGTAAAGACCGGTGGATTGGAGAGGGCAGGATGTAAACAGACGAGGGTCTATCGTATTGTGATGGGATTTGTTCCAATGTGGCAATGCAGCGTAGCCTATTGAAAGTATGAACAGCAGGTCACGCATTAAAATGCGTTCACGAAGCAGATTATGTTCATGGAGCGCAGTGTCTATGATTACTGTGATTATTTACCATTGCAACCACACTTGAAATATAATTGTCTCTGAAGATATTTTTCTAGAAATCACGACGACACTTAAAACTTAAGCCGTAAACGTAAGCATAAGAAATGTCAGCCACAGCCATTCCTGAAGTAGCCTAACCAGCCAGCGTAACATTAACGGAAACAGTGAGTGGTTGTAACATTGTTGCAACATTGTTCCCTGCACTTGTCATAGTGTGATGTTGTCTCTTCTAAAGTGTGTTAGTTTAGATTACTTATTAATAACAACTCTGTTGAGTTTTTGGCCTATAAAAGGAGTCATATTTTCACAACGCCTCGCCAAGCTGACTTGCTGGGTAAACAGAACTCTTGTAGCCCTTACGTAGGCTACTTTCCCCCACTCACGATTAGGCCCACGTCACCATGCGTATGACACTGCCACCATGGTCACGCACGAGTAGAGTCAGATTTCTTATTCCTTTTGGGTCGCACCTGCCAGGTGTCCCTATTCATTAAGAAATTGCAAGTATAAACACCACAGATGTGCTTCCTGTAAGGCCTCCTCTTGCTATATTTGAACTTGGAGCTAGGGGATGCATTTTTTTTCTATCTGACAGAATAGTTAGTCCAGCCTTCATGCTTTTGTATAAATTTGTTAAATTTTAACAACAGAACTGATTCACTGTTGCATTACTATCTGCTTTACTCTCTCTCTCTCTCTCTCTCTCTCTCTCTCTCTCTCTCTCTCTCTCTCTCTCTCTCTCTCTCTTCCCGTTCAGCTGCAAAAGACACTGAAGAGGCTGGCCGATCTGCCCATGACTGTAGACATCTTGGTGGTGAGTCTGCACTTTCCCCCTTTTTCGTCTCCAGAGAAACAGCAGGGGCATTATCATCAGGGGATTATGCACAGATTGCCTCGCGTTGCCCTTGGCGATTACGGCCCATCTTCATCACTTGTCTGTTTCAGACTGTTATGGCCTCTTTATGGAGTGTAATAACACTAATGTCTGCTCCCTTATGTACACAGTGCTCCTGTTCACATACTGTTGTGCTAGATCTGAACGCTATCGTGTTGAGCCACTGTGGTGTTTACATACTGTGATGAAGATTAATGTTTTCTTTTCTTCACACAAAGCCCCATGTGGAAGCGATTCTATAGTGAGCCAATTCTGTGTATTTGTCAGTCTCACTCATGGAGCCTTGGCCTATGCCAAGATTTTTCCTATGTGGGTTGAAACTCATTCCCTTTGACATTTATCAGACAAGCTCTTGTGTCCTTGAAAAACAAGAGTTGTTGCATTCTTTGGCTTTTCTGGTAACCTCCACTGAAACAGGCTTGTTTGATCACGGAATCAAATAAAAAATGTGTTAGACCTCTGTTTTGGACCTTAGCCTTGGAGAGAAGCACTGACATACAAGCCAAATAAACAAATGCAAGCACTGATAAGGGGTGAGATGCAATAAGACAATATTGATGATTGATTCACAAAATGAAAAAAAATATTTTTTCCCCATCCTTGATAGGAAACGGGTGTTGGGAAAACTGTGAATTCTCTCCGCAAACATGACTTGGTGGGAGAAATGGCAAAGGGTATTGTGGCGAAATGGAAGAAACTTGTCCCCCAACCTGCTGACCGGTAAGTTATACTGTATGTCTTTAGGTCCTTTTGTCCGACCGACTGATGCATTTCCTGTGGTTATTGCACTGTGGTCATCATAGGGACACTATCATGAACGTTTACTCTCACACTGATAGAGATGTGTTAAGGAATTGACTTGGACCCCCTGAATAACCTTTCTGTCATTGTAGTCTTGCTGAAATATATGGTATTCTTTAACAAATAAGCCAGATTCACTGCGCTCTCCCCTCTGTTTGTGCGTCCGGGTGCGCAATCAGAGCATGTCCCCTCATAAGCAAACGGATGATCACACTCCGAATAGTTTTTTAGTTTCTTCTTTTTTATTTTCTCGGTCGAAGGCAGGAAGCCGAAACGTCTGCTTGTTTTGTCAATATTTGAAATGTGAAAATAAAAAAGAAGAAACTAAAAAACTATTCGGAGTGCGAACATCCATTTGCTTATGAAATATATGGTCCCAATTGCATGGTGATTATACTGACTATATGGTACTATGCTTAGACTACTATATTTAGTCTTTAGTTGATGCCCATTAGTATTTATTGTGGTTCCAAAACATTTGCTTGCAAGACAAGCGTCAATATGTGATGCGCAGCAACTTTGCTTGTATTTAGAGGATTGTACAAATGGCTGCCAATAGAAGTGCATTCTCTGAGTTCTCTGATGTCAGGAGTGTTCAACTACTTGCTCATGTCTCCTGACTCCCTGAAATCATGGCTTCAGTGTGGACTCACTCTGGAGAGGCAGTCTATCACTTATCTGCTTGACAAAAGTCAAAGCGAACTTTATTGTCAATCAAGCACTGCAATGCCGTAATGATGCTGTGTCTCCCTGGGAATATAGCCTAAAAAGATCAACTAGTAAAGCATCTGTGGCATCTGCTGAGTAGAAATCCATTGTTCCCTTTCACATAAGGGAATTATTTTGACAAGGACTTAAAAGCTATAGCTTATCAGCTATAAAAAAGAAAACACTAGCAAGACTAGCATTCATCTGTTCTCCAAAAAGCTGTTATAAAAGGTTTATTATATTTTTTTCCCCCTAGGCCTACTCCTACTAAAGATGTCCGTTCACACTCGTTAGCGGCAGACATTAATCGTGGCCATAGACGAGTCCGAGAGCCTTCTCCAGAAGAGCTCCGCCATGTTGAGGAGGAGGAGGAGGAGGAGGAAGAGGAGCCAATGGAGGAGGAGTACAGGCACCATGAGCAAGAAGAGGAGGAGATGGAGGAGGAGGAAGAGGAAGACCATCGACCAATGAGCCGATATCAACATGATTACTCTCCGTCTCCTCCGCAAGCGTACAGCCCCACGGCGCCGGGCCTCATGGGCCAACGGTATGAGCCACGGTACCAGCCTACAGTGTATGACAGTCCGCAGGAGGAGCCCGAGCCCGAGCCCGAACCCGAACCCGAACCCAGCCCCCCACGGAAAGAGCCTCGCCACAGCAAACCCCACCAGGACCCAGCCAGAGACCACAGAGACAGGCCCAGGGACCGCCACAGTGCCCCCGGGGGCTCGGAGCAGGAACGGCGGAAACAATCCTCACAATCGGCGACGAGTAGTCGGAGTGGGGAAGGGAAAAGGAGTGGAGACCGAGAACAGACTAGTAGTAGTGGCAGCAGTAGTACACATCGGCCAGACAAACACAAAAACTCACACACGTCACATGACAGGAAACGCACACCTCACGACGGGAGGAAGGAAAAGAAGGGAGAAAGCGAGGGTAAGGGTGTGTGTGTGTGTGTGTGTGTGTGTGTGTGTGTGTGTGTGTGTTCTGGTATGACTGAGGGGGGGTCCAGTGGTCTGTCCAGAACATGTATAACCATGAATGTGTGTGTGTGTGTGTGTGTGTGTGTGTGTGTGTGTGTGTGTGTGTGTGTGTGTGAGTGAGTGAAGCTGACCTGTCTGTATATGTATATCTTTATGTGTGAATATATATAGATGGTGATGTTCTTGTATTTTGTTGGTTAACAGTGGATTTGTGGGCAGATATTTTGTCTGTTTTGTATGTAGCTGTGTGTAGTATTGATATACTAGTTTAAAAGAAGGCATGACTGACCAGTTGTTGACCTTTCCATGTGACCTGCTGACCTTTGTAGGGAGGTCTCATGTGAAGCGGGAAGAGGCCGAGCCCCAGGAGGAGGAAAGGGAGGAGTTTGAGGCTCCCACCATGTCCTTTGAGTCGTTCCTTACGTACGACGCGCCTACCCCGACCAAGAAGAAGAAGAAGCCGCTCAAACCTCCCCCCAAGCCTGCTCCAGTTACTCCACCCCCCGCCCCACGCTCCAAATCTAGCGCCACCAATGGCGCCCGCAGTAGCAGCAAGCGCTCTGAACCTGACGCCACCCCCATCACCCCTAAGCCGGAGAAACGCAGGAAGGTGAGACCCAATGCTGAGGTGAGACCCAATGCTCAGCATCCATCTGCCTCATTCATCTTAAAGCCATGGTTCAGAGTAATTCAAGTATAGTAAATGTACCAAATGTTTTCCTTATCTGTAGTTTTATCAAAGACTTGCATTGATTATACACAGGGGTTAAAGTGGGGGGCAACGCCGGGGTACGCAGTTCTGGCACCTCAGATAAATGAACAATATCATCCCATTCTTCTTCTTTACATTTTTCTTTGTTTGAATATGAGAGTTCCCCCTCCTGCCAAATCCCACTTTAACCACTGATTATACATGTAACTGCATCAAGACTGGTAACACTCATCACAAGACTAAGACAGATATGCGAGAACAACATGGCACAAAGCCAAGAACACAATCCAAACTGTTGCTTGAGGAACTTGCTCATCCACTAATCTCAGCACATGCTCAGGCCCGGCCTACTGTACGCCACTCATGTGCCCTGGAGCCTGCACATGTGCCTCCCCTCCCCACTTATAGAAGTTAGAACCAAACACCTGTACTTCTCTCCATTCCTCTTGCCACTCTAGAGACACTCCATGCACTACTGCAGAATTGAAATGTGAAAAAATAGAAAAACCATATTCAAAAATGTTCTATTTGGTGTGGGGAAGGGCTCATATGAACACATGATTTTATTATCTGCATCTTTTTGTGCAAATATTTAGTGACAAATCAGCACTGATGATGGCATGACCTCCCTAACTCTCTCTCTCTCTCTCTCTCTCTCTCTCTCTCTCTCTCGCCCCCGCTCTCTCTATCCCTCCCTCCCTCCCTCCCTCCCTCTGTCTCAGGTGGTGGATGTGGTGCCCACCCTACCTGACATTCCTCTGCCAGCCATCCAGCCCAACTACCGGCCGCTGCCCTCCATAGAGCACACGCCAGTGTCCCCTCAGAGACGCAAAGGTGAGCTCCTCTCTCTCTCTTTCTCTCTCTCTGGCTTCACTCTGCCAGCTCCCTCACCTCAGCCTCACCCTCACTCTGCCTGTCTGAGGTGTCGGAGTAGCAGCAATGACAACACTTGACAGAAATGTCAGTTAGTTCTGCAGCAGTATCCAGTCGGAGTAATACTGACCGATGTTGTAGTAAAGAGTCTATGATTAGGTGTGTGTGTGTGTGTGTGTGTGTGTGTGTGTGTGTGTGTGTGTGTGTGTGTGTGTGTGTGTGTGTGTGTGTGTGTGTGTGTGTGTGTGTGTGTGTGTGTGTGTGTGTGTGTGTGTGTGTGAGAGAGAGAGAGAGAGTTCTTAACAGATTGATGAGTAGCTGAAGTCGTGTGATGTTGCCATTTTTGGTCCAGTAGATCACTTTCTCCTTCCTCTTCCTCTAGTTCCTGTGTCGTGTGAAGAGGAGGACGCTGGCTTCACGGGCCGCCGGTTTAACTCTAAGATGGTGGTATACTCCGGCGCCAAGACCTCCTACCTGCCCAAGATGATGAGTCTGTATGAGCAGTGCATCCGTGTTCTCCAAAATAACATTGACTGTGAGTGCCCTAAAAAAAAAATGAGAATGCTTGTGAAAATCATTGTTTTTGATTGAGGGACTGGGAGGGCTTGCAGAAGGATGGAATACTGGGAATTAACCATTGCAATGGTTTCTTACAGTATCTCCAGTTACTGTTCCTGTATCTAATTACTAACATTGATTACTGCATTGATTAGTACTACAGGGATACTGTGCACCACTGTGTTGTAAAACTAGTGAACTTGCTACGTAAAAGGCATACAACCCTTTTTCAGAGTCTCTCTGGCACTACTAGAACATTCTAACGATGTCTCATAGTTAAAGAATAGCAATGTCAATGTCAAGTAACTTATTTTGAGGTGGTTTCCTATACCCCAAACCAGAACTACACAGTTCCATATCTTAGATGGTTGGTGGGGATAGCTTTTTTTATCCACATTTATCCACCCCTCATATGACTATATGTCATCCAAATTAATTTGTACAGTAGATGGTGCCAAAACAAATTCTCTGATAAAAAGGATACCTCAAACAATGGTGAAAAATTGCCTAGTGTCCCTTTAACTAGTGACAGTGTATAGCGAGTACAGTTGTAATACAGTAGGTATTGTAGAAGAATGTATTGTTAACACTGTATTGTCTAAATGTCTGATTGCTGATGTGTCCATAGCGATTGATGAGGTTGGGGGTGTGCCATTTGAGATTCTGGAGCCGGTGTTAGAACGCTGCACCCCAGAACAGCTGTACCGCATTGAAGAGTGCAATCAGGTGGGTAACAGATTCATGTGTAGACAGATACATTCATGCTGTATGGTTAGCCCATATAGATGCTACCCCATGGAGGAATGAATCCTTAAATGAAAGTCAAATATGCACACAACACCCAGATACCATAACAACACATAAGTGTATTAATTTGAAAGATATTAAAACATAGAAACAACAATATTTAAACGCGCCCTCTCTCTCCCCTCCCTTCCTCCAACCCCTCTCTCTCTCTCTCCTACAGCACTTCATGGAGGAGACGGATGAGCTGTGGATGAAGCACTGCCAGCGGGACTTCAAAAGGGAGTCTCCTCAGGAGTATGAGTCGTGGCGGGAGTTGTACCTGCGTCTGCACGACGAGCGAGAAGAGCGCCTGCGCATGCTCACACAGAACATCAGCTCAGCCCACGCCAACCGCCCCAAAGGTAAACACACTTCCACTTGTGGCCATGTAAGGGCTAACGTTCTGTGAAGCGGTCTGTATTTCCACGTTATCCCCCTTATTACACGGCTTCCTACTGAAGATATCAGTAACATGGTAATGAAGAATTGTTTTTCACTGCCTTAAGGGTAATTTTAATGATTAAGGCAGATCATAGGGTCATAGTCATAGGTTAATAGTATTCCATTAACTTAAGATCAGTTGATTGGTTAAGGCAACAGAATGTTTCACTGTGCTTGACAGGACTCTGTTATACTTAGCAGTGTTCCGTTATCAAGAAATATGTAAGGGTCAACGGCCGATGAGGTCACTGGTTCTACAGAAATAATGGCGAGGTGGAGGTCTAGAACTCCGGCGACGTGCACAGCACGGAGACGGATTTACCTCCACTGAGACATTATTTCAGTAGAACCGTTCACCTCAAGGGCCGTTATCCCGCTTATCTCCCGTTTGTATTCATCTCCCGTTTACTTAAGCAAGTGTTGAAAACATAAAAGAAACACTCAACCCCAATTTAAAAGGAGTTAACCTGTTCGGTTGGGGCACTATTTTCGCGTGAAAGTAAGTCTACAAGGCTGCTTACTGTTGTTATAGTTACCATTGTAAAAAGCATTGATATGGAACGTGGTGACATTTTTTAACAGAAAAATGTCTCAGGTAGCCGGTTATATGAAAGTAATGGCCACCCTATCACCCAATCAGAGAACAGAATCGCATTCTGAAGGAAGATTCTGAAGGTCCCTTTGAAGTGAATGGAGTCATGTAATAAAATGCATATTGACAGCTTTACCCTTACTAGATTGCCTGAACATGCCTTGACACAGACAACATATAACCGTGAAAATGTGATTAAAGCACTTCTTTACTCTATTGGACTGTGGGGTCTAATGATTAAAAAATAATCAATTTGATCACACAATTTTGCCATGATTAATTAAGATTAATCACCATTAATTACAACTCAATTCCTCCAGTAAAAATTTGGATGCTAGGGTAGGATAAACACTTTTTTTTGTACAGTGCTGGAGACAGTGTTGGTGAAGTGTGCCATGCACTAAAACAGTTCTTGCTCATCTTCATTTGTTGGTCAGTAATAGATGCTTACTTTCTCTTTTCTTGACAGGCCGTCAGGTAAAGATGGCGTATGTGAACTCCGTTGCCAAACCACCACGTGACGTACGTCGGCGTCAGGAGAAGTTTGGCACCCAGTCAGGAGCCTCCAGCAGCTCCAGCATGGCAGCCGCGGCTCCAATCCGGTAAGACACATACTGTTGGACATGACGGTGTGCAGCAAGGGACATGGGACAAACTGTGAAAGTGTACAGTTCTTTTGTGTTTTATAGTAGTCATCAGATTCTACATGGTACTGTATGTTGCATACAAAAATATTTCTATGTGTACTTCATCATCAATACAATACAATACAAACTTATTGATCTAAATTATAACCAGAATGTCCAAATGATCAAGCAAGTTAAAAATCATTTCTGGTTTTACTTTTAGCAAGTTAAAAATCATTTCAATTCAATTCCATTCAATTTTATTTGTAGAGCGCTCAAATACAGTACATTGTCTCGCGGCGCTTTACAGACAGTACGGGAAGCATCCATGAGAATCAGGGGCAAGGAAAAACTTGTAGGAAACTTTTGTAGGAAGAAACCTTGTGCAGATCCACGCCTCATGGACTCAGCCTACCTGCCTGGGGCCTAATAAAGTATCCGTAAAGTCTGATGCATAGATTGACCATGGTTAACAAAAAAACAGTATGAGTACTGAATGTAGTCAGAGATGATATACACGTAGTTTGTGTGACAGTCAGGGCCAAGGGATGGAGTCAGTAGTTGGAGTGTGGGATTAGTCAGTAGTTGGAGTGGGATTAGAGTTCATTGGGTGATGGTCGGATGGTTGGATTTCTGCTTTTAAATGTTTTATTTTCGATAGTTGACCAATAGAGTAACTGAACAGGAGATTTATCACTGTAGTAAAAGACTAAGGACCACATTTATGCAATAGTGCCTAACTAATTTCAATATCGGAGAAACTACTCTATAAGCTTTTCCACCTTATGCAGCCCCGCCCCTTTTTGTCTTTTTTTCTTTCGCGTTTGCCCTCCGATTGTCTTGGAACTTCCGTTAGACGCTGCCTCTAATTCAAATCAACGTAATTTTCATGAAATACCACGATCACAAAACTCCTTATTGTTGCCGTAGAAACACAGTTTTTACTGCTGAAAACATCATTTTTTATCTGGCGACGAACTGTTCTAACTTTATTGATGGATATAGTGAGCACAACTTCATAATAAAACCACGCGGAATAAGGTGGATAGCCACGCAATATTCTGCATATATATTTAATCAATATTCAATATTCTATGATATTAGTCTTAATTGATCCAAATGTGTATTCTTATATATCTTTTTGTCCGCATCAGGATAAAGCCAGTAATGGGCTACAGCTCCCAGTCAGACGATGGGGGCCGCTCCTCGTACAGCAGTTCTGCTGAGCCCCCCCGTCCCTCTGTGTCTGGGGGAGGAGCCAGCGCGCGGGACAAGCCACAGGTCAAAAGTAAGTCCTCTGTCTCCGGGTCTATAAAGTCACTCTACTGTAACCTGCCTCTGTCTCAGGCTTCTCACTGTCCCCAGTCACTCTGCAGAGATGTACAGCTGTAGACTCCACCAACTGTTTCCAAATGTTGCGATATCTGCTGTGTGGTTAGTTTGGGATGGTCAAGTACAAATTAATCAATTTAATTCTTTTATGTGGAAGTGCGAAATGCTTTAGGTTTGGCTTGGCCCTGTTATGCAGCTTTACATTCTATTTCATACAGCGTTCAGATGTGATAGAGTGTGATGGAGAGCCAAACCATAGCTAGTTGATTTGCATGCTAGTGGATATCTGGACAACATGGTGCGTAGGCAATAGACATAGTAGGCCTAACTGACAGAGATCACATCAGTACAAATGTGTCTTCACATTCTGATTCTAGGTCAGTTTGATATTTGAACCTATAAAAGTTGTGCATATAGCTTCTTAAATACCCCAATTTTGATTGTCACTTGAAACCTGATCTGAAACTGAAATCCATTGTCATACATTTGCTTCCCCCTTGGGAGGAGACTTTCTGCTTCTAACCAGGTTGTGACATACTATATTTTACGCACTGGAATGCAAAGGTTGAGTTTCATGCCATCGCTGTCAGCCCTGATGGCCGCTGGAAATGTATCTTATATAATTGGCCGCTCCCGCTGAGGAGTCCCATTATGTTCATGATAAAACACATTTCCCCCACCCCCAGAGCCACTTTTTATTGTTAGCTAATTAATTTTGGAACACATTGCCAGAGCTCTCATAAAAACAACCTAAAAATCAATATTTTCGTACTGTCCCCATCACTGAACTCTACATTTTATGTAATAGCCTCGTTCCCAGGCTTGAACTCAGTCCTATTACCCCAACATATTTTGTAGTATTCAACAGATCACTAAATTCAGTTGAAAAATTGAAAAATATTATCTAAGCCCTCAGAAGCCCATGAGAAGGTCAACTGTAGGTTCGTTCTTTTTGTTTACTGTATATCTTATGGAATTATACATCTGACTGAATTTGTCAATCCATCCTTTCATTCCTGTTGCCCAAAATATTTGATTAAAAGAAAAACCTATAACATCAAAAACATGTCATTTAAGTATTACAGTGGGTTCAGTGTCATGATGAAGTTAGAAAAGATATCAAGTTGGCAAGTTTTTGATGTTTTACAACTAGCAAATTGCCATTCTTTTGGTGGAATGACCCAATTCTTCTTTTAACACCGTTTTTTTACTCACCACAAAGCTTTTCTAAATACTGATATTACATGGCATTTTACATGGATATTAGAGTTTTCTTTTAAGAGTTTGTTTACTTGTGTCAAAACAGGAAGTGTCTCTTTTTTTGTCTTGTTTACCTTTCCATATTAGCTTCCAAGAAACATGTGCACAGCTCTCACAATTCAGCTTCCTCTTGATGCTTCAGACCAAAATGTAGTAGTTGTACAACTTTGGGGTAGTTAACATTTCTGGGTCAGCAAAATTTCCACTAGACTAATCCCACAATGTCATTTAGTTGGTCCAAATGCTGAGTCAGAATTGATCCCAGCCATATGTTAATGATTTGGCTTTAAAGGCCTAGATGATGTTTCCGTTTGTCACTATTAAACCTCGGACTGATTTGAAATTAATTTAATTTAATTGTACAGACAAAACAAAAGAATAACATTCATCCATTTGCCAGGCTCCTAAATGACTCATTTTATTGGTTTGTTTGTTGTTTTTTTACAGAAATTGCTCCAATGATGGCCAAAACAATCAAAGCATTCAAGAACCGTTTCTCTCGGCGATGAGGAAAGGGAGTGATTGACTGCAGTGATTTTTTTTTTTTTCTTTTCTTTTTTTTTTTTTTAAAAAAGGGGACACACACAATAGGATTTCTTAAATGTCAGTTCAATCCCCTTCCTCGCCTGACCCTAAAATGTCTTCATGGTTATATATGTTCTGGACAGACCACTGGACCCCCCCTCAGTCATACCAGAACACACACACACACACACACACACACACACACACACACACACACACACACACACACACACACACACAGGCATTGATACACACCAAACTCATTCTGGCATTGGTCCTTATTTTTCACTCAAAAGGCTGGCACTACAAATGGCTTGAGTCACAGGCTACAAACTTTTTATTGCATTCAGATGTTTTTAAAAACACATACCATTTAGGAGGGTACCACATAGCCCGCGGAATATGAATTTGTTTTTTTTTCCATGAGCTCACATCTGCAACATCCCCCTGTTCCCACACTGTGCAGGTCTGAGTGTAATGGTCACGCTGCGGTTTGACATGATGTATGAAAAAGAATGTGTTTGTGAAGAACTGGGCTACGCACCACCACTGTGTGTGTGAGGGAGAGAGGGAGAGGATGGGAAAATGAGAATTTATAGGAACCTGCAACCTAATGCAACTATTTATTTTAAACCCTCGGGGCCAGGCTCCTTGGAGTCTGCTAAAAAAACAAGTGGATCAAAATATTAATTTTAATAGATTTTAATAAATGTAATATGAACATTTTTAATAAAATTTACTTTTTGCCCTCATTTGTTTGCTTTTGTTCACAATATTTATACTCTTGTTCATAGCTAGCTTATACTATGAATTGACTTATTTTTGCAGCTGTCATGTTCTCAAAGTGTACAGCAAAAAGATGTACTCGGTGTTTGGCCTACATCTTAAAGAGTAGCTCAGTTCAAACTACTTTATGGCTGAGGCTAGGATTTATGCCTACTCTGCTCAGCACAATGAGGTAGTTTATAAATGGATAGGATGGGAGGAGATTTTCTTATCTTTTACTGAAGTAGGAAATTTCCTTTAGTAGATAAATCTGTTTAGTATGAGTATACATCTTCCAGGGGAGGCCTTTGAAATGCAACACCGTGACTAAAGCAGGGAGTGTGGAAGCTTCTTACTCAAGTGAACATGGTATGATATTTAAATGCACCCAGTGACCCGAGTGTATTTCTTTAAGTTGCCGCTAAGTGGCGCTTGATAAAATCGGACCTCTACATTTTGAATAGCCAATCTAAAAGGTCCTACGTCTAAACTAAGCGACTCCATATTGAATAGGTGATTGGTTATGAATACAAGCATTTCGGCCAATCCAAACGGAGAGTTGTATTATGCCTTGATTTGACAGGTTCAGAGTTTTGTCTTGGTTGGGTGTTTTGTCACACGTGATTCAGAACTTCGTGAGCATTGAGCAAGCTGTTGTGTTGAAATGATATTTGGGAGATGTTGAAGAGCAGTCGTTTAGAAAGTGAAGACAGTCTTTGAAGTTAGCTAAGTACTTGCTTTGGTCATATTATGTCTGGACATGGACATGGGCATGGTCATGGTGGGCATGGTCACGGGTGTTGCGAAGACGAGCATGAAGCACCAGAACGCGGCGTGGAGTATGCGCTCTATCTGCGCATTGACTTGGAGAAAATGCAGTGTCTGAACGAGAGTCGTGACGGAGACGGAAAGCTCGTGTTTAAACCGTGGGATCAGCGCACAGACCGCGAAAAGGTATCTGATCTACTCTGAGTAATAAAATCAACATAGGTAGCATGGAGTTGGTTTCCCTGATGTGATGCTTGTTTTATCAGTGAGAAAACAGGCATGGCTTTTGGAGTCATTTAGGCTGGTGGTGACTGTTATCTCACTGCAACGCAGGCTCATCTCAAACCATTTCAGATTCAGTTATTTTCCAGAACTGTCTGTGATATTTCCACAATGAAAATAATCTTTCATATTGTTTTCAGTTTGTTGAGAGTGACGCTGATGAAGAACTACTCTTCAACATTCCGTGAGTTTTTTGCTTTTTAATCCTATCATGTTCCAACTTGTATCTCCTCTATACCAGCTCTGGTTTCTTATCTGTGTTGCTTGTAACGACGTTCTTGTAGTTGGTGGTGATGTGCACAGCATTTCGGCTGCACCCAGCTGTCATGCCATATTGCAGTAACCAAGCGTGACTGTTGGAAGACTCCTCATGTGCATCCCTCTCTTTGCAGGTTCACTGGCAGCGTCAAGCTGAAGGGGATCATCATCTCAGGAGAGGATGACGAGTCCCACCCTTCAGAGATGAGACTGTAAGTGAGTGGACCTTAGAGCTGATTTACAGTGCTGATATGATCGGTTAGACATTTACCTGTGTAATATATTAGACATATATTTTATTCATTTGTGGACATCTTTATACATGCTTGCTCAGTTCCACTTTTCTGCCTGATATCCCACCTTTGCTTTAGGTTCAAGAATATCCCACACATGTCCTTTGATGACACAGGGAGGGAGCCTGAACAAGCCTTTCGTCTGAACAGAGATCCTCTTGCTGAGCTGGAATACCCAACAAAGTAAAATTATATGTCAGCAACGACAGCCACACCTTCTTGACTCTTTCCCACAGCCTTTTTGTGTCCGGTCGTGTCCTTGTCTCTCTCTCTCTGTCTTGCGCTCTCTGTCTCTCTCTGTCTCTCTATGATGGAAGTTGATTGTGTTATTGCTTAGGCCGGTGGATGAGAATCTTTCAGTTCGCTGCACTTGTGCTGATCTCGCTGTGCAAAGAGTCTAGATTGTGATAGGTGTCAATGTCAATATTGAGCTCGGGAATAGAGCGTTCTACCGTGATAGTTATTGCCTATCCTGTTATCTAACTTTATTATCTCTAGCTTTAAAGCAAGGTTGATGTAATATGGACCAATTTTCAGCAATTGATTTTCTGTCCCCCTTTTTCAATGCATGTTTGCATGTTGTGTATAGGAGAGGATTGGGTTGTAAATTGGGGCCTTCATGATGATTCAATACGATTCAATACCCAAATATTCAATTACTTTTTACATTGTTGTAAAGTGTATGTTACACTTTAGCAGTTGTTCTCAGTGTACTGCAAATACTGGTGGCAAACAAAACGCATCGATGCAGCGAATTGTCTGCTGGATAATCTATGCCTCAATACTAATCGATTATTATTGCTTAGGGGAAAGTGTTCAGTAAAATTGTCACTTGATCCTGTAGTTGTTATGGGTCCATCTCACACTTGCACTCTCCACAGGATTGCCCGCTTCTCTAATGTGCAGCACCTCTCCATCCACCTGTCCCGCAACTTTGGTGCAGAGTCCACACGTGTCTACTATATTGGCCTCAGAGGGGAGTACACACAGGTAGGCGCCATAAGACGTCATTTTTACTTCATGGTAAAAGTCAGCAAACACAATGAGTCGGTATTAGTTTGGAATTGAGATGAAATTACGTTCATTCTGACCTTGCTAGTTCTTTGTGTCATTTAGATACAAATTTGAGAACCTTCTCTGGTGAAAATGCATACAGTATGTGAATGTTGAGTGAGTAGTTGCCATATCTTCATTCATTTTTCAGTACACAGGGACTATGATGTGGTGCTTGGGTCAGATGTATTGCCCAGATATACCTTTTCATTTATGCTTGCTGGTCATAGTTTCTCCTTAATCACTTCACAAGTCCTGTGGGGCTTTCCCACTAAATGTTGGCTCAGCAGTGAAGATGAAAGTAGATGAGGCTGACAGTCTAATGAAGTAATGAAATCAGTTCCAAACTGCAACATGGTGCATTTTCTCAAGCATCAGCAAGCTGAATGAAAGCCTGAATGCTATTGGTTTCATTTCTTCTGATAAACATGATCCCTTCAGAGCTTGGCCCAATGCTCCTACTGTCATGTTCATTGAGATCTGCATGCACTGTATATTCTGGGCTGTTGTGAGTCATATCATACTTAACCACACTTAGCGTGCTGGGTGATATCTCCAGTAGGACATGGATAAGTGCCAAACCTGGACCAGTTATACCAGTTATAGTGAATTAATTGAAATAAACACCATGATCCCAGTTAAGTAATTGAATACATTAAACATTAAAATAAAACATATCAAGCAAGTATTCCAAGTTCAGGCGTGGGAGGTGTGCAAGAAGGAAATGAGCCCATTTTGATGCATGTTTGTCCATGTTTAAAATGTAACTTGCCATCTACACTACCATACCATACTTGAAATACACTCTGGCTCAATGAAATACTAAAGATCTAGAATAGAGAGTAGAGCTGAAGTCTGTGGTTTACACATATCTTTGATATACGCCTCATTACCTCCGCCAAGCAGGTTATGTTTTTGTTGTTACCTCCGGCTAGGAGGTTATGCTTTCTTTAGATTTTAGGGCAAAAGTTATGGATGGAATCTTATGAAATTTTTACTAGAGGTGTTTCTTGGCCCCAAGGAAGAGCCCATTAAATTTTGGTGATGAGGGAATTAGATATGGACTCAGGATTTTTTAAAAGGATTACTACTACAACTACTACTATTGACAGATGTTGCGTCCATCAGTAAACACCAGAACTGTAGGGAGCGCAATTGTACATAAACAGGTCTGGAATGCCATCCGGAATTTCTATTGCATCAGAAGCCATATTGTTTTGGCGGAGGTTTTGCACTCTCTGAGTGCTATTCTAGTTTACGTTAGTGTCAACTGCTTTACATTTTTTTCATTTATTTCTTCTCATCTTATTTCTCAGGCCCACCGACATGAGGTGACCATCTGTAACTATGAGGCGTCTGCCAACCCAGCTGATCACAAAGTGGATACCATCACCCCCCAGACTCACTTCATCTCCTGACATAAAGACACACCCAAACGCAAGCGTGCACTAAAGAGTGCCACTGGATGGAGTCTGGCTGGTTAAGAGGGCCTGGCAGGTGGAGATGCTGTGGACAGAGAGGAACTGGACTCAGGCCTGAGGCCATGGGAGCACCTCCGCAGATGTGAGGCAATGCAGACGCCGCAATCTCTAAGAGTTCCACGTGTAACTGTATTTGTGGTGCGATAATAAAATGTAGTGACTTGAAATAAATTGCATTTGCTTTAATTTTGCAGCATGTTTCAAGGACTATTGACGTATACAAAAACAAACAAACACCTGGACATTTTTCAGTGTCAGTCAGGAATGATATTCTGTAGTCAGAGGCCTAGTGTATTTTCTGAGGATGAGCATGGTCTCTATTCACAGTGAGGCCTGCTGAGCATGTTGTGTGGTTCAGCAAGTCTATTGCTCTCAACTTCAACGTTTGCCTAGCTATAGTTCTCGCCTGTGTCCAAACAATGGTGTGCACGTAGTGCCATTGTAGAGCTGATGAATACAGTGTTCCTGAGAATGGCTAGGGTTAGGGCCAGGCCAGGGTGCAGTATGGTGAAGAAATAGTATCTCTGATATACTTTGTCACGGTTCATAGATGGGCCCTATAAGAAACAAAAAAGTTTGGCTGCAGTATTGATTTATTTAATTACTATTAGTAGTGTAAGTCCAGGGTTACACACATGATGACATTTCACATCATGGTACTAGTTGAGATTTTCGAGTTTTTGCAAGCAGCTGTAGTAGTGAAATTCTCATTTGTTTTACAAAGTAGGCTGAACAAAAAATGAACAGAGAATTTTTTTTCTGTCATTTTCAAATACATGTCTGAAGGCAAGGGGCAGAAAAACTGGATTATTTAATCAATGTGCTAACACGTAACTGTAAAGTCATGTTTGTAATGAATTAGTTTCTAATATCAACCAGTAAAAACTAGATTATTATTTTAAATTGTCCCTATGAACACCGTAAACAGGAGCAGAAGCTCCCGAAGCGCGAAAGGGTGTGGAATTTGTGATGTCAGTTATTCTCCGCCCCTCTCTGGCAGCAGCAGGAAGTTCCGGTGTGACCTGGGATAGCAAGCGGTGAGTGTATGAATTTCTGCAAGAGGGCCGCTTTTTATTATACTTCTATTTTAATCAGGGATCTGGTCCAATACAGTCCGGTTGTTAGAAGTTGTTCGCAAGTTGTTGGGGCGTTTGTCGACCTGTATAGTTGGTCGATTCGAGGCCTGAAGTACTGCGGAGGTTAACGGAGCTAGTGAGACAATACAGCCCCATCTACTATGGGGCTGCTCGTTCATTGTGAGAATGAAGAGCTAGCTAGCTAAACGGGATTAAGCTGGGTGCTTGTGGGGATGTGTCGTATTCACTGTAGTAACAGTCTAGTGTCGTCCTGAATTCCAGAATCTCGATCAACAACGTTATAGCAGCTTCAGAAATCACATTATTTTTCCGCCCCCTTCCCCCGCCTTCCTGTCCTATTGATTCAATTTAGGCTTATTCGACATATTGCCGGTCATTTTTGGCAGAGGTGCATTTTCTTTCAGTCATGAGAGAAAATGGTAACATGGTTGACATCAATTCAGCGGTCGATGCAGTAGGGTTTTGTCGTATTGCCTCGTAGTGGCGTGCGCACCGTGTGCACTGACCCAGGTGCCCACTACAGTGGTCCATAATGACACTTCCAAAGCCAGGTTGGCGGACATCAGAAGTGCGTGTGTGATGCGATCGTCTTTGGTTTTATATTACCATGCAAGTTAATGTTGTGGTGTCTTGGTAGACTCATTTGCTTATTGTTGCTTCCTAGTCGCGCTGGTCCCTTGCATTTTCATTGATAAACATTTATTGATGACTTAATAAGCTCTGCGGCACGGATAATTGACGTTGGGAAGAATGATGAACGCCATTGAACGCGACTGTTGATGTTGGATAATGTTGTTAAACTTAAGACTAGCACGAAACACAAGTTCACTTGTTTCCTTTAATACAAGTCAGATGGAAACTCATGATGCTGTTAACGTTAGAGGCTCTCATAGCAAGCATTGTTGGCTACCGCACGAAGAAAGCGCAGCGGTGAGCTTATAGGACTTCATTGCTTTCCCATTTTGCGTCCGCCGTGCCCTCTTCCTGTTATTGACCGACTTTAGGCCATTATTTTGATGGTTGGCTGTTGTTGTTATACTGATGACCGTAACGAAATGAGAAGTGGGATGTCACTGAAATACTAGTATGTGCTCTCAGTCTCAAGACAGAGACGCATATTGTAGATGGTCACAGTGACCTTTGGTGAGGTTTTCTCTTCAAAGGAAGTTAACTTGCTTTGCTGACTTGGAATGACATTTTAAAGAAGCAAAATGCTCTTTGTATCCCTTTGTTTATTCCTTCCAGCATTACCCATGGTGTTGGCAGAGAATAAGCATTTTTTAGAGGCCACATCCAGATCCCAGTTTTAAATCCCAATCCAACTCATTGTTATTTTAATCGTGGGGTCTTCCCTCATTATAATACTATATAGCCTATTCTTGGAGTGTTTATGAGTTAGTTACTGTCTAATCAAGCAGGCTTAACCATTAACTGATGTTCTTGCCTGTCCCGTGTGCCCATCCCTCTGTCTAGGGAACTTTCTCCTTTTTATCGCCTCCCCCCTCTGTGCGCTCTACCTGTGTGCAGGAAATACAGACTTGTTTATTTTGATCGCTAAGTGTCCTCATTCCACCATTAATTTGATTTGTCTGCAGCGTTATGGATGGGCACCATACGCCTGAGCAATTTAATAACTGAAAGGTTCGTGCAGGCTTGTTTAATGTCAGAATAAGTTGACAAATGGAATGCTGACATTTTTCCATCACCGTGGTGGTAATCTGAAGTGTGTAGGATCTTTTATTATTGATGAGTGTGCGTAGGTAGAACTGTCATCCGCGATTGGATATTCAACCGCATATCCCAGCATCAATATACTGTAACTGTGTGTGTGTGTGAGTGAGTGAGTGTGAGTGTAACTTTTGCTCACTTTGTGTGTTTTTCTTTCCTTCAGTAGCACCTTCTCCAGTGTATGTGTGGCAACAACATGTCTGTGCCGCTGCTCGCCGAGGCTGTGACTGTGTCAGGGACGGAGAAGGAGACCGCTGCAGTGGGTTTTGATGCACACACACTCCCCTTTAAACATGCACAAAGGGTTCTACACTTCACCCTCCTGAGCCATCTTCTCAGGGCTGTGTTCATTGTGATGCTGTATGCCAGCTAGATAGATACCTGCTCTTTCTCAGCTCTCTCAGCATTTCTTTGGAAGATTTCTCCTTCAAAAGAGAAATCCTGTGTAAATCCATCCATAGCTCTATTTTCTAAAGCCACTGAGTGCTGAAAACTGAAAAGTTGATGCAACATGGACTGAATATTGAAGTATCACTAACTGAATGGGACACAGAAACTGACTTTTAGTGAAATGTTTGTATGCCCCATTCTGTTAATGTCAGCTGTTGGGCCACCTTTATAATTACGCACTTGCGGCAACATCAAAGAGTGCTGCAACTCTGAACTATTTGAACATCATGCAAGCAGGATTGAACTTACACAAGTTCTGATGCAAGGCAGCTATGTCAAATAGTAGGAGCAAAACTGAATGATGGTTATTTATTATACATAGAAAGGCAATAAAATGTGTGTAGTCTAAAGCAAATTTTTCCGTGATGATTCACCTGAACTCATGGCCCAGCAAGCTTACTGATTGTACTGACTTTTCATAACAGAAGTAGCCTAACATTAGGCCTTCATGTACAAGGAAGAGAGCCAGCCAATCGTAAAGAGCGAAGAGTGGAGCAGGACTCACAGGACTGATAATAATGAGAATGACAGACAGAGAATAACGATGGATGCTTGATACTTGATTGATACTTTGATTGATTGGTATCCGTTGTTTGTCCCACATGGTACCTGAAAATATGGAGCCACTTTTATGCACATTCATGCAAATTAAGAGGATGACATTGTTTTTCCTCTACATCAAATCTGTGTCTTACAGATAAACATTTTTATTTCTTCCTTTCTTGCATGATCAGTATAATAAAATGTAGTAAAATGTATACATGTAATTTGCACAGAATAGCCATATAGTTCAGTGATATTTTATAATTCTATGAAATGTCATAATATTTTGTCATTTATACTAGTAAATAAGTTGTGAAATACTTACTTCACTTCAGACTTGCCACATATGATTACACAATGACACAATCAGTTCCCTGTGTTTTCCTCTAGGTCATCTTCCTCCATGGGTTGGGTGATTCTGGGTGAGCTCCACTTTTCTTGTTGGCTTCTAGTCCTTTGGGGGTAGTATTTATCCTTATAGTCCCTAACACTCGCTTAATGTATGTTGATTTTAGTGTGTGTGTGTGTGTGTGTGTGTTAATGTGGATGTGTTGTCTATCCTGCAGACATGGCTGGGCAGATTCCATGACGGCCATCCGGCTGCCCTATGTGAAATACATCTGCCCACACGCGTAAGTTTAACCAGCTCTGCTGATCTTCACTCATCTCACACACAACACAGCAGTGTGTTTAGGGTCCTTTGGATATTATGTACAGGAAGGCTTTCTTATTTCAGATACACTTTGTCCCTTTGCTCTTGAAAGAAGGCTGTTTGGAAAGTCAAGTCGCCAAATTTTCTCCCTAATTTAATTGTGACCGGCCTCCATTGGCCTCCGAGATGCATAATTGTTGGGCACTTTGCCATACTTCATCATCCTAGCGTGAGGTGTTCTAGAAGTGGTGTTCGGAATTAGCAGCTCTGACCTCCCACTCTAAGTGTGCTAAAAGGGTGCCACCTTCTTGCTTTGGCTTACGCCGACCCACTTTAGCAAGGTGAAGCACACTCTCCTGATTTAGGTGCTGTGTGCTCGCCCTAACCTAATCCGGCATCCCTTTCCCAAAAGCATAGTTACTAACCATGTAGCAACTTAGTTAGTGGGCAATGGGAAATTGCATTGCTACTAACAAATTTGCTAACTTAGTTAGAAACTATGCTTTTGGGAAACGGACCACTGAGAGATTGAAACGTGTGATAATTAGGCTCACCACTCAAATGCTGAACTTTTTGTAGAGTACTAGTTTCCTGTTAGAGGTGTTTGTCTTCCATATTCGCCTCTCCTTTCCTGTCATGCTCATGTCTGTCTCTCTGTCTCTGGCACAGGCCTAGAATACCTGTTACCCTTAACATGAAGATGACTATGCCCTCATGGTGAGTTGGTGTTTATGTGGGGCTTTGATTATGCTGGAGTATGTCTACAGTATGTCTGTGTAATGGGATGTGTACTTGTCTGTTATGGATATAATATGTTTGTGTGTGTATGTGGGTGTGTATTTGTTATAAATGTGTGTGAGTGTAACGAAGTTGTGGCCTGATGAGGGTATGAGTATCTGTGTGTTAGCATTACATAGGATGGCTGTGTGTGTGTGTGTGTGTGTGTGTGTGTGTGTGTGTGTGTGTGTGTGTGTGTGTGTGTGTGTGTGTGTGTGTGTGTGTGTGTGTGTGTGTGCGTGCACGCGTGCGTGTCTAATAGTACATTTCCACTCTCAGGTTCGATCTGATGGGGTTGAGTCCAGAATGTCCTGAGGATGAGGCTGGCATCAAGAGGGCAGCAGAGAACAGTAAGTCTCTCTCTCTCTCTGTCACACACACACACACACACACACACACACACACACACACACACACACACACACACACACACACACACTGACGAAACTCACCCACTCTACAAGGACATTGTTGTTTTGCTGTCCTCCTCACCCCTTATGTCAGAGCCCCAAGGACAAGCCATACACACATTTCTAACGCAGTCTCTTCTTCTCTTCTCCAGTCAAGGCCATCATTGAACACGAGGCTAAG
This sequence comes from Sardinella longiceps, assembly GCA_027497455.2. Lineage (NCBI taxonomy): Eukaryota > Metazoa > Chordata > Actinopteri > Clupeiformes > Clupeidae > Sardinella > Sardinella longiceps. The sequence goes on from JAODXP020000029.1 coordinate 28,089,151, forward strand.
AACGGGATCCCTCCCAACCGGGTGCTCTTGGGGGGCTTCTCACAGGTCAGACAAACCAAAAGCTCCAGCTGCCCACAACAGGGAATAACAGTGTTGTTTATTTATTTATTTAGACGTGAAATGATCTACAGTAGTCTCATTCAGATGTATGCCATACATTGCATACACACATAGATTGACAAGAAAAGAAAAGTTTGAGTTGATCTCTATAAGCACAACCTATTGTAAATAGAGTAACCAAGTTCCATAACCAAAAAAAACACACATGCAACATCCACCTTGACAATCACTGTGAAGTGTGAAAGTATTATACTCGTAGTGTCATTTGGCAAGGACAAATGAACTAAATCCTTTTACATCTGTATTTACAGAATATTGAAACTCACTTTCATCAATACTTGTGTTTAGGGAGGAGGCTACATGATAGCATGGTGCACTAATCATTTCACTTCTAAAGTGCCTAGAAACCCACAATTGGCATCTGTTTCCTTCCTCCTGGTCAGATACTTTCTGTGAACTGAAAAAAATATTTGGGCTTGCCAGAGCCCTCTGTTCACTGATTGCCAGGCCAAAATGGTAGGAATGAACCTGAATTTCTGACTGTGCCATAGTGAAATGTGATATTGAGTGAATATTGAGCCGTGTTAGGCTGGATAGATATTTGCACACAAACCTCTCGTTTTTATTTTTGAGTTTCAGAGGGGAGGGTGGCAGTGGCTTTTAGCCTTTTTATTTGGCATCTGATTCTAACATTATTGTCTCTCTCCTGCAGGGCGGCGCTCTCTCTCTTTACACTGCGCTCACCTGCCAGCAGCAGCTTGCTGGGGTGGTTGCCCTGAGCTGCTGGTTACCACTACATAAGACTTTCCCTCAGGTATGAAATGACACACAGACACACACACACACATGGCACATTACCTTCTGTTGCCAACTTTGATGAATTTGTACTGAAAAGATGTAAAGCATGGGTCAGGCTAGGATATTGGTTTCTTCGACACGATTCCATCAGTGTTTATGTGACATGCTGTGTGACATTTAAAATTTTCTTATTTTACACTTGTTTATTTTGAGGAAAAGCGCTACAGGACCACCTAAGTGAAATAAAATGTTATCTGCCAAAGAAAGCCATGCTGTCATGATAATGTTGTGAAACTGTGTGTGTGTCCTCCACAGGCAGCAAGTAGCAGTGGCAATCGGGACATGCCCATCCTGCAGTGTCATGGGGAGATGGACCCCATGATCCCGGTGCAGTTTGGGGCCATGACGGCCGAAAAGCTGAAGACCATCGTCTCACCGCAAAAAGTCAACTTCATCACCTACCCTGGTCTTATGCACAGCTCCTGTCCTCAGGTGTGTGTGTGTGTGTGTGTGTGTGTGTGTGTGTGTGTGTGTGTGTGTGTGTGTGTTTGTTTATTTGTCAGCCAGTTTTTGTCAGCAGCCCCCACATAAGGATGGGTAAGAATGTGAGCATGTCTGTGATCTCCCCTGTGTATGCGTGCGTTACTGACCTCACCTGTGTGCTTGTGTTCTGCAGGAGATGTCCGCTGTGAAGGAGTTTATTGAGAAGCAGTTGCCCCGAATCTGACCTCTCTCTGACCCCACTGTGACCTTTACACACTGATCCCTCACCTCCAACCTGCCATTCTCCCACAGGAAACAGCCATGAACACATCCCCATCTCTCTCTCTCACACACACACACACACACACATACACACACCCTTAACAGTTTACTGATACAGTACCAATGCTCACACACACAGACACACACACTCTCAATCTGTAACAGACATGCATACAACCACCACATTCAAGACAACAAGAATCATTTGCATTAAGAATTACACAGGCATGGACATTCAGTTGTACATCCTGTGAACATTTCAGAAACACCTTGTTTGGACACACTGTACCTTGTGTACACAAAAGTATTGTCAAAATGTTACTGGACACACTGTTTGTAAACGCACAGGGTTAAAACACAGTGACTAGTTTGTGCTTGCTCTGACAAACACACTCGTCTCGAAGGACCACTTATTCACACATTACGTCTTAATATGCCTTCACCACTCTAACCCCAAACCACCCTCTACATTCCCTTATCATCTGCCAATCATACTTTCAACCTTTTGCTTGACCTCTCTCTCTCTCTTCACTCCCTCTTACTGTATGGGTGAGGGAGTCTCTAAGAGGGTCACTGAGAACATTAGGCCTTACCTGGGTCTGGGTCTTGTCAGCCCAAACCACCCTATCCCCACACCCCCCACCCCCCATTGCTCCACTGCATGTTGGTCTGGTCCACTGGCCTGAAGGGCTCAGGACCTTGCACTGAAGCCACCTCTTGATCTGACTCATCCACATTTGGGGTCAAATCTTTAAGGAAAAGAAAAAAAGAGGAGGAAACAATCCGAATAAAAGACACAAGTGCTTCATTCAATCAATCTATCACCATTCTGTTCCGTTCTTTGAAAAAAAAACAAAAAAACATATAGGTTATGAAAATTTGAGCAATTAATTTGTTTGTTTGTATGCTTTTTTTTTTTTGCTAATTGATTGTGCTGTACCAGAAGGACGTTACAAAACGAATGTTACAAAGACAAAGAATATAAACAAATGTCAGTCTATCACAAGGTTTCCTATGTCATAGATAATTTGCTTTAGCCATCTCATTCAGAAAAAATATGAAATTACCAAAATCAATAAATTAAGTCTAGATAGAGAGAGATTATTAAAAGCATAATTTCTTGTCCGCCTACACTAGTTGACCTGTCCTCATCTCGTAGCAGCAGTGTAGCCTTTCATCATGTCTGTGTGGTTCTGCAGTTTGCATAGGTAAAGGCCAGACATCACCACTCCTGTGTTTTCTCTCTGGTAGTTTGCTGACATGTGAGGATACATCCAGAGTGAATGGTCAGAATTTGTCACATAACACACGCACACACACACACACACACACACACACACAAACACGCAGTGGCTGTGGCAACTTGCAATGGGAATATATCTCTTTTAAAAACTAAACTGAAGAATCATTTGTTTAAAAAAAAAATGTAAGTATATAACAGTGAAATCAATAAAGTAATCTGCAGTGATTGGGATTCTGCATTGGACTCAGGAATTGGTCCTGCAGTGCCGCTCTGCTTGGGTGTCCTGCATATTTCAGTTCTCCATGGCTTGTGTTCTGTATATCTAAGAATATTGTTTTAATGATAAATGTTAATGAACAGATTGTTGTTTGATAAGTGATGAATGTCTTTTACTCTATGTTCTGTTTTTCCCTGAGCCTTTCCTTTGAACTGTTGATTTTCTCTCCACTTCCTTTGAAATGTTCAAAGTATCCTCCCATGATCCACACCACTGTTATTTGAGTTTCCTCTCAAAACTGCATTGGCAGTGCCACATACCTTCACAGTTAGTGTCACTCCTGAGGGCATAAGTTTACTTTTATGAAACTCAAGGACATACATCCGTGAGATACTCTTTTGGACTTCACGGGGCCCGCTGTCATAGCGGACTCCATCCTCGGCACTCTCCTCTTATTGCGCACATGCCGTTTTGTCCGTTTTAGTTTTCTTCACCGGCTCTAGGCTTGGGATGTTGATTGTAAAACCGTTCCGGCAAAATTTTGGTAGCCTGACATGAATCCAAACCACCAGGCTTATCAAGTCAGGCAACACCCTCAGTCATGTTTGGTTAGGTGTTTTTTTGTTCTTTTCAGTCGTTTATTGCATTCTCTCGTTTTGTCCGATTGTTTTGTCATTTTCCTTGTCATGTCTGAGGTAGGCCTACTGTTTTAAGGGACAGCTATGTCAATTTTTCCAAGACACCTGAGTGTGGAATAAATGATGCAAATCGCATAATACATGCGTGCAGTGTTTTTTGTTGTACAACCATTTTAGTAGTTTATGCCAGGACTTATGACCAAAACTCACTTTTATCTTCTTTGACGGTGAAATGTTTCTATGCGTTGCTAGTCCATGTTCATCCACTAGATGGCTTTACTGACATTCCTCAAGAATGGCGAGGAAAAACGTGTTGGAGGGCCCTGGGTTTCACCTATGATTTCACCCATCAGAAAAGGACCGTCCGACCCAGTTTTACGCGTCATATTGAACAGCTTTTGACAGATTGTGGAGGTAAGTGGCACAACCTATAACTCCCTTTCATATTGTACACCACATTTATTCTTTATATATTAGTAGACCACAGCCGGTTTCACTTAATTTAACAAAGGGTAAAATTGTCAATTGATGGCTAAAATCACAGGTGGTTTCAGCACGTAGCCTTGCTGATCTCCAGTTTTCTGTCCCATTTAGTGAACGGTGAGTTAGCTGTATAAATACTGTATAATGTAAATATATTATAATACTGTAATATAGACAGAGTGAACAATAATGTGGTATAAAAATCAACCCGTTACAGTCTCACACCATTGTGAACTGTAGAGAAGTGTTTCTGCACTACTAATATCCTTGGCTATGAGGCTATCTTTGGCATCTGGGTTCCCATTCCAGTTTCACCAAGTGAAAGAGAAGATGCAGTCAAATAGTTATTAATAGCTTTATTAAACATACTAAGGAACATGAGATAAAATGCATACGTATAATGAAACTTAAACACTCACTTTTCAGAGGAAAACTGCAAAATGTGTGCCTCAGGTGTAGGCTGCTGATAGGCTATAGCCCACAATGGGCTTAAACATTTCTTTAAAAAGATGTTTGTAATCAGTAGACACACAAAGCTTACCATGCTGCCAATCAAGCTAAGAAATAAGAATATTAGGCTAATAAATTAATAAAATAATAATGATAATAAATGTCTTTAAACCCAGACCCATCTGTGAGCATCTTTAGTAGACATTATGCCATGACCAAGGATAATGTGGCAATCCTTTTTGTCATTGCAGTTCTTCAAAATGTAATTGCATGCAGTAGTTATCGGCAAAAATAGTATAAATGAAAGGCATAATTTTATAGATATAATATTTTCAACATAAGTTTTCATAAATTAAAGCGTGTGCAATAACAACTTATCTTAATCTCGCAAACTATCTCATTCTCTTCATAGAGCTGTTTATGGTTATTGTTTAATCCTTTTATGCTAAATGTTGAATTTTAATGTTGATGTTTTGTCATTGTAAGTCACTGTGCATCTGCTAAGAACCCACAAACAGCATAAACTGTATAAGTGTCAGGGTTGTGTGTGTGTGTGTGTGTGTGTGTGTGTGGGTCTGAAAATTTTCAGAGGTGTCCATCCAAGACTGGGTCTGAAAGAGAAAAATATGAAATATTACAACATCAAAACAAGCTGTGAAAAAGTGTTTTCTCACATGCATTTAGTATTTTTATTTAGTACTTTTATTTTATCACACCTCTTTGGTACTTTTAGTCTGCATAGATTCATCCTTATATGATTATGATTGCAAACAAATATCATGCCATTTCATCTCACCTGTTTGTCATTTTTCAGGAAATCCTTAGTGGAGCTCTTCATCATGAAGTTCCATCCACTGGTGTTCCTGTGTCCTGCGTCCTGTTGGACAGCAACAGCAACAGCACCGCCTGATCCACCACAGCAGCGCTCGACCCAGAGAAGCCCTCACAAGTCTTCCTGTCTGTGTTCCTCTGCTCTCTCTGGGCCCCCCAGGTCCTCCTTCTCCAACAGACCTGACCATCACCATCGCCTCTGTGGACCTTAGCCGAACATCTTGTGTCTCCACCAGCTGAGAGGAGGATGCTTCTCTCCGGCTGGGCTCCCTCTGGACTCCTGTCTGGACTGCTCGGTCTGTGGTCCTGACCAGTGACCTCTCCAGCTGGGATATCTGTAGCACGAGTCTCCACAGCTCTTCACTGCTGATAGCTCTGCCTGTGCTCCGCAGTATTTCAATCTCCTTAAACATCAGCTCTTTTATAATCTCCACATCTCTTCCCCTCTCCAGAGACCTCTGACGAGCCATCATCTGTTCTCTCTGGAGCCTTTCCTTGTATTTCTCTATGTCAGCTAGTCTAAGGGTAAGTTCCTTCTGTTTTGTCACTTTTTCCTTTTGTCTTTGTTCAATGGATTCCCATCGTCTCTGGAGTTCTTCTTTCATTTCTTGTATCTTCTTTTTCATTTGTTCAATTTCTTCTCTATGAGTCTTTTTTGTTTCTCTCTCTTTTTGCCCCTTTTCTGTCGCTAGATCCTTCACATCAGTGTCCCAACCTCTCAGTCTCCATTCTGTTAGGAGCGTTTTTAGCCTTTCTGCGCATTCTGTTGCTTCCCCTCTTTCTAGCTCTTGTAGGCATTGCTGAATTTCAGTTGCATATCTCATTAACATTTCCTTGTCTTTTTCTATTTTCCTCATGCTTTTCTCATTTTCTTCTCGCTGGCTGTTTATCTCCTTCTCCATCTGTAAGAGTTCTTCCCTCTTCTTGAGGTACGTCTCCTGCCAGCTCTTCAACTCAGACATATCCTCTCCTTGGTCTTCAAATGGTGTTTGTGTGGCAGCATTTTCTTGCTGCATTATTTTTTCTGCAGTTGTAATGGTCTCTGTTGCGATGTCTTTAGTTTTAGTTTGTTTTATTTGTTCTCTCTCCTTGTCTTCTTTTTCAGATAGCTCAAGGTCTGTCTCTAGCATCTTCTTCATGTCCTTCAGCCTTGTAACTTCCAATTCAACGTCATGGATCTTGTCCTGAATCTGTTGAAGTTCTGTCGTTTTTCTTTGATACTCATTTAACACATGCTTCAGTTCTCCTCTTTGACTCTCTGTCTGTGACATTAAGTCAGCAAGAGCATCTTTTCCACGCTGTGTCTTCTCCACTATTCTCTCTGCCTCTGCTCTCTGCTCTTTTAGTAGAATGTCCATTGCACTCTTGGATTGCTCCATATCAGTTGATGTTTTCTCTACTTCAGACTCTTTTAGTTTAATATCTTCTGCTCTTTTTGCAATCTCCTGTTCTTTCCTCTCTATCTCAGATTTTCTCAGATTTAGTTGTTCCATCTCTTTTGACAGTGTGTCTCTAGTGGAGTCAGACACTTCTATTTCAAAGTGCTCTATTTGTTCTGGTTCTGTTTGTGTAGAAATATTAACTTTACCAGTTACATCTCCATGAATGTCAAGTTCTCTTTTATCCTCTTGTTGCTCTCTGACTTCCCTGTCCAGTTTTTCTTCCATCTTTTTGTCTTCACTTCTTATTACAATTCTCTTCTCTTGCTTTTGTCTCTCTACCTCAATCTTTTCTTGTTCCAGCAAAATTCTTTCTCTTTCCAAACTCTCCTTCTTGGTCTCCAGCTCCTTCCAGTCTCTGTCCACAGCCATACGTATGGTGTCCAATTCATCACCCTTCATCTCTGTCTGAACTGAAGCGTCATTTCGTACCTTTATTTGTTCGCCATATGTTCTCTCCATTTTTGTGTCATCATCTCTCTCTTTCTCTTCTCTACTCCTTTGAATCTCTTTACAGACTAACTCCAGCTCAGCTCTTTTCTGCAGTGTCTCAGATGAAAGACTGTCCAGGTCCTCCTTTAGCCTCAGAAGCTGTGTGGCTATTCCTCTGGCTGTCTCCTCCTCTCTTTGTTTCGCTTCTTGGATCTGTTCTAGCTCTTCTCTTTCAGTGTTCAACAGCTTCTTGATGTTTTCTGTCTCTACTCTCTTCATTTCTAGGTCACCTGTCTTTTGCTCTAACTCGGCTTTCACTGTTTCTAAAGACTCCATCAGTTTTTGTCTTTCTGTCTTGATTTCAACTGTAGTCTCATCATCCATCTCTCTCAATTCTTTCCTTTGATCCTCTTCTCTCACTTTTACTTCCATCTCTGGTTTAACATAAAGCTTCTCCAACTCAAGGCCCCTCTCCACCACAAGAGTTTGTGTTGCTGCATCTGCTTGTACCATCACTTTCATGTCCATCACAGAGGTTTGTGTTGTAGCATCAGTCTTCTCAATTGGAACCAATAGTGGTTCCTTATCAGCAGGTTCCATGTCCTCAGCGACTGTCTTTACTTGTTTTGTAGGAACTGCAGTGGTTTGAGTTGAAGCTTGTTCCGCTGTTACTGCTAGAGTCTGTGTTGCTGTATCAGCTGTCTCCTGTACTGTAGGTTGTGCTGCAACAGGTTGTGCTGCAATAGGTTCATCTACTGCTACTTCAGGTGTTGTCTCAGTAGGCTCCAGCTCCTCTGTAACTGTTTCAGTTGCTTGTTCTGCGGTCACCACCACTGTTTGTGTTGCAGTGTCCACCTGGTCTGTTTCTGCTATGAGTGTTTGTGTTGTGACGTCAATCTCAGTGTCCACAGTAAAGGTACCAGTTTCAGGTATGTCTTCCTGCACTACAGTTGTCACTGCATCAACATGCTCTACTTTAACATCTGGTTTTGAAATATCAGGCTCAATTGCCAGTTCTGTAGGTGTAGTAACTGTTTGTGTGGCAGCATCAGTATGTTCCAGCTCTGCCACTAGAGTTTGGGTTGAAATATCAGCCCTGTCTGACTCCATGGTTGCTGTTTCAACTGATACAGGAATCTTTTCTGTCACTATGGTGTCTGTCTGTACTGCTGCGTCGACCAACCCCTTCTCTGCTGGTGGTCTTGGATCAGACTGTGTGATCTCTACCACAGGGGTTTGTGTTTCAGCGTCAGCCTGCACCACTTCAGCTGCCAGCGTTTGTGTCATAGCATCAAGCATTTCAAATGCTCCTGTTTCAGCCATGTCTTTTTTGACTGCAGGTGGTCGTGTGTCAACCGGCTTTGTTTCATGAATTTCATAATCTGGCTCTTTCTCTTCTATAACGGTTTTGAAGGTCTTGTCTATCTCTGAAGGAGATGTTTGGGTGGCGACATCAGTCATCTTTATTTCTTCAGATGGTGCTACTGCAGTCTGCTCTACCTCTATGGTAGCTGTTTGTGTTGCTGCTTCAGCCATATCCTTCTCTTCTGGTGGACCAGCATCTGCCTGTGGGGTCTCCACGGCAGGTAGTTTTGTTTCAGCATCAGCCTCCACTTTTACGTCAAGTTTCGAAACTTCGGGCTGTGCTTCTTCCTCTGCCAATTCTATAGACTCCAGGACTGTTTGTGTGGCAGCCTCAGCAAGCTCCAGTTGGAACACTGCAGTCTGAGTTGCAGCATCAGCTTTATTTGGCTCCTCCACGACTGCTGTCTCAGGTGTTGCATCAGCCTGTGTGATCTCCACTTCAGCGGTTTGGGTTTCAGCATCAGCTGTCTTAATCAAGGGTTTTACACCATCAGTAGCTTCCATCTCTTCTGCAGGTGTCTCGACCTGTTCTTCTGTAATTAGTACAGGTTGTTGTGTAATGTCAAATTGATCTATCTCTGTCGATACAGTTTGTGTTGTGGCATCGACTGTCTCTTTTATGTTAGGTGGTTCAGCATCAGGCTGCTCTGAGCTCACCATCATTATTTGTCCCATGCTCACCACGTCTGTTTGTGTTATGGCATCAGCCTGTTCCACTTCTGATGTAGTTGTCTGAATAATAGCATCAACCATGTTTATCTTAACCATAGGTGTCTCAACCATGTCCTCTGCAAGTGATGCAACACTAGCTTCTGCCTCTATAGGGATTGTCTGTGTTTCTGCATCATGCATTTTGGGTTTTAGTGCAAGTGGTGCTGTATCTGGCACAGCTGTCTGTGTTGGAATATCAGTCTGTACTGATATGTACTGAATATCACGTGTCTTCACCTCTACTTCATATGTTTGGGAGGCAACAGTGACTGTCTCAGCTGTAACAGTTTGTGTTACCGCATCAGCAAGTTCCTTTTCAATTGCGGGTCTTGCAATATCAATCCTTTCTGCCATGACAGTAACTGGTTGTTTAACAGCATCATCATACTCTCTCTCCACAGGTGTTGCAACATCTACCAAATATTGGTATTGCTCTTTTTCCTTTTGAAGTTGATTTTTCAGGTGAGTCACTTCTGCTTTCTCACTGATCAACCTGTCCATATCTTCCTTAATTTGTTGTTTTTGTTTCTCTGTCTCCAGCCTCATCTTCTCTAGATGGCTTATTGTACTTCTGTTGAGTTCATCCAGGTCTTGTTGTTGTTTTTGTAGCGCCTTCTCCTGCTGGGTGAGTTCATGCTTCTGCAGCTGGAGGGAATTTTTCATGTCCTCAATTTCATGTCTTTGTTTTTGAGTCTCAGCCTGGAGCTGTTTGAGCTCATCTTGTCTTATTCTGACATCTTCATTTTGCTTCATCAATTCCTCTCTCTGTCTTTCCATTTCAGTCATCTCCATCTCCATTTGTTGCTTCTGTATCTCTGAATGTTTTTGTTCCTGCTCATTTAGGATCCTTTTGTTATCTACATCCATTTCTAAACTCTGCAGATCCACTTGTCTCTGGTTTATATCTTCTTCCTTTAACTTTAGTTCTTTCGTCATAATATTGATATTTTCCTTTTCTACCTTCAGTTCAAGTGCCGTCTTATCCATGCTGTCTCTTTGGTTCCTCAACTCCTCCTTCAAGTTCTCAATCTCCCCAGTTCTTGTCAGTATATCATACTTAGTTTTTTCTAGATGATCTTTTTCATCTTGAAGGCTTTGTCTTTGCAGTTCTAACTCTTGTTGTTGTATTTCCAAAGAATTTGTTCTCAAGTCTATTTCACTTCTCTCTGTTGTCAAGAAACCTTTCTGAATTTCAAAATCTTCCATTTGTTGATGAATCTGTTTCTTGATTTCCTCAAGTTCTTCTCTGTCGCTTTGTATTTGTTTGAGATTGTCATTCAGAACCCTTTTTTGTACTTCAATATCAGATTTCATTTTATCAAAGTCAGCCATCTCAAGGGTTGGCTGTATCACCGATGTTCTTCTTTCAAACTCAGTACGCACATCATCCAACTCTAATCTCTGCTTGTCCATGTCTTCCTTTTGCACATCCAGTTGATTCTGGATCGAACTAATGCTTATCTTTTCTTTCTCTAGGGTTTCCTTTTGTTTTTGTAATTCAGCACTCATTTTCTTGAGACCTTCTTTTTCACTCTGAATCTCTTTCATGATAGTCTCCTGCTGAAGCCTCTGTTTTCTCTCTGATTCTTCAGTAAGTTTCTGAAGGGAATCTTTTTCTTCTTGTAGAACCACTGCCTGTTTTTCCAGTCTCTCTCTCTCCTGAGCCATCTCTTGCTTCATACTTTCTATTATACTAGTCTTTTCCTCAATGTCAGCCAACTTCTTTTCAATCTCATCCTTTTCAGCTTGAATCTTTTCCTTCTCCTGACCCAGCTCTTCCCATTGCCTGGTAAGATCATTTTTCATGGTTTCAAACTCTTCCTTGTCTTTAATCATGACTTGTTTACTGTTTTCAATTTCCTGTCTGTCTTCAAGTAATTTATATTGCATTTTCTCAAGTTCTTCTTGTTCAGTGTCTAGTTTCTCTTTCACTGTGCTCTCAGTTTGTTTACTCTCCTCCTCCATTTCTGCCCTGATACGGTCAAGATCTTTTTTGTCCCTGTTGTAGATATCCATCAAGTTATCCAACTCTATTTGCTGCTTGTCTATCTGAACTTTCTTCTCTGTTAAGTCACTCTGCTGTTCCTGAATCACCTTCATCATCTCTTCCATGTTGTCTTTCTGAGTCTGGAGGTCTGATTGGAGAAGGTCAAGCTGCTCCTTTCTGGAGTTCAGGTCTGACTCCTGATCCTTTAAGACATTTGTCCTTGAGACTATTTCTTCTTGTAGATTTTTCAGAGCATGTTTCTCCTCCTGTATTTCCTCAATTACCTTTTTATTCTCTTGTTTTTGTTTCAAATTTTCAATCTCAGTGATGTTGATTTCTGCCCTTTTCTTTTCCAAATCTTGAGTTTCCATCTCAACTTTAAGTTTGTTTTCTTCTAATTCTTGTTTTTGTTTTTCAATGTCAATATTGACCTGTTCAAATTCAGCTTTCTTTCTCTCTGATTCTTCAGCAAGTTTCTGGAGGGAATCATTTTCTTTTTGTAGAACCGCTTCCTGTTGTTCTAGTCTCTCTTTCTCCTTCGCCATCTCCTGCTTCATACTTTCTATGGTACTGGACTTTGCCTCTACCTCAGCCAACTTCTTCTCAATTTCATCCTTTTCAGTTTGAATGTTTTCCCTCTCCTGACCCAGCTCTTCCCATTGCCTGGTAAGATCATTTTTCATGGTTTCCAACTCTTCCTTGTCTTTAATCATACTTTGTTTGCTGTTTTCAATTTCTTGCCTGTCTTCGAGCAATTTAGACTTAATTTTTTCAAGTTCTTCTCTTCCAGTTTCTAGTTTCTCTTTCAGTGTGCTCTCAGTTTGTTTTCTCTCCTCCTCCATTTCCTCCCTGATACGGTCAAGATCTGTTTTGTCCTTGTTGTAGATATCTACCAAGTTATCCAGCTCTCTTTGCTGCTTGTCCAACTGATCTTTCCTCTCTTTTAGGTCACTCTGCTGCTCCTGAATCACCTTCATCATCTCTTCCATGTTGTCTTTCTGAGTATGGATGTCTGATTGGAGAAGGTCAAGCTGCTCCTTCCTGGAGTTCAGGTCTGACTCCTGGTCCTTTAAGGCATTTGTCCTTGAGTCTATTTCTTCTTGAAGATTTCTCAGAGCATGTCTCTCTTCCTGTATTTCCTCCATTACCTTTTTATTCTCTTCCTCCTGTTTCACATTTTCAATCTCAGCAATGTTGATTCCTGCCCTTTTCTTTTCCAAATCTTGAGTTTCCACCTCAAGTTTGAGTTTGATTCCTTCTAGTTCTTTTTTTTCTTTTTCAATGTCAATATTCAATTTCTCAAATTCCGCTTGCTTTTTCTCTGATTCTTCAGCAAGTTTGTGGAAAGCATCTTTTTCTTTTTCCAGTCTCTCTGTCTGCTGCGCCATCTCTTGTTGTATACTTTCTATGGTACTGTGCTTAGCCTCTACCTCAGCCAACTTCTTTTCAATCTCATCCTTTTCAGTTTGAATGTTTTCCCTCTCCTTACCCAGCTCTTCCCATTGCCTGGTAAAAATATTTTTCATGGTTTCCAACTCTTCTTTGTCTTTAATCATGACTTGTTTATTGTTTTCAATTTCCTGTCTGTCTTCAAGTAATTTATATTGCATTTTCTCAATTTCTTCTCGTTCAGTGTCTAGTTTCTCTTTCACTGTGCTCTCAGTTTGTTTACTCTCCTCCATTTCTGCCCTGATACGGTCAAGATCTTTTTTGTCCCTGTTGTAGATATCCATCAAGTCATCCAGCTCTTTTTGCAGTTTGCCCTGCTGAGCTTTCCTTTCTCTTAGGTCATTCTGTTGCTCCTGAATCACCTTCATCGTCTCTTCCATGTTTTCTTTCTGAGTCTGGAGGTCTGATTGGAGAAGGTCAAGCTGCTCCTTTCTGGAATTCAGGTCTGACTCCTGATCCTTTAAGACATTGGTCTTCAAGTCTATTTCTTTCTGAAGATGTTTCAGAGCATGTTTCTCTTCCTGTATTTCCTCCATTAGCTTTTTATTATTTTCTTTCTGTTTCAAATTTTCTACCTCAAAGATGTTGATTTCTGCCCTTTTCTTCTCCAAGTCTTGAATTTCCTCCTTAAGTTTGAGTTTGTTTTCTTTTAATTCTTCTTTCTGTTTTTTAATGTCTATATTGAACTGTTCAAATTCAGCTTTCTCTTTCTCTAATTCCTTAGCAAGGTTCTGAAGAACATCTTTCCCTTCTTCCAGTCTCTCTTTCTCCTGCGCCATCTCCTGCTTCATACTTTCTATGTTACTGGACTGTTCATCTACTTCAGCCAACTTCTTCTCAATCTCATCCTTTTCAATTTGAATGTTTTCCTTCTCCTGACCCAACTCTTCCCATTGCCTGGTAAGATCACTTTTCATGGTTTCCAACTCTTCCTTGTCTTTAATCATGACTTCTTTGCTGTTTTCAATTTCCTGTCTGTCTTCAAGCAATTTAGATTTCATATTTTCAAGTTCTTCTCGTTCAGTGTCTAGCTTCTCTTTCAATGTGCTCAGAGTTCTTTTAGTCCCCTCCTCCATTTCCTCCCTGATACGGTCAAGTTCTGTTTTGTCCTTGTTGTAGATATCCATCAAGTTATTCAGCTCTCTTTGTTGCTTGTCTATCTGATCTTTCCTCACTGTTAGGTCACTCTGCTGCTCTTGAATTGCCTTCATCGTCTCTTCCATGTTTTCTTTCTGAGTCTGGAGGTCTGATTGGAGAAGGTCAAGCTGCTCCTTCCTGGAGTTCAGGTCTGACTCCTGGTCCTTTAAGACATTTGTCCTTGAGTCTATTTCTTCTTGAAGATTTTTCAGAGCATGTTTCTCTCCCTGTATTTCCTCCATTACCTTTTTATTCTCTTCCTTCTGCTTCACATTTTCAATCTCAGCGATGTTGATTTCTGCCCTTTTCTTTTCCAAATCTTGAGTTTCCACCTCAAGTTTGAGTTTGCTTCCTTCTATTTCTTGTTTTTGTTTTTCAATGTCAATATTCAATTTTTCAAATTCTGCTTGCTTTTTCTGTGATTCTTCAGCATGTTTATGGAAGGCATCTTTTTCTTTTTCCAGTCTCTCTTTCTCCTGCGCCATCTCTTGTTTCATACGTTCTACGTTATTAGTCTTTTCCTGTACCTCAGCCAACTTCTCCTCAATTTCATCCTTTTCAGTTTGAATGTTTTCCCTCTCCTGACCCAGCTCTTCCCATTGCCTGGTAAGATCATTTTTCATGGTTTCCAACTCTTCCATTTCTGTAATCATGATTTGTTTGCTGTTTTCAATGTCCTGTTTCTCTTCAAGTAATTTATATTGCATTTTCTCAAGTTCTTCTTGTTCAGTGTCTAGTTTCTCTTTCAGTGTGCTCTCAGTTTGTTTACTCTCCTCCATTTCTGCCCTGATACGGTCAAGTTCTGTTTTGTCCTCGTTGTAGACATCCACCAAGTTATCTAACTCTATTTGGCGCTTGTCCAGCTGAGCTTTCCTCTCTGTTAAGTCACTCTGCTGCTCCTGAATCACCTTCATCATCTCTTCCATGTTGTCTTTCTGAGTCTGGAGGTCTGATTGGAGAAGGTCAAGCTGCTCCTTCCTGGAGTTCAGGTCTGACTCCTGGTCCTTTAAGAAATTTGTCCTTGAGTTTATTTCTTCTTGAAGATTTTTCAGAGCATGTTTCTCTCCCTGTATTTCCTCCATTATCTTTTTATTCTCTTCCATTTGTTTCACATTTTCAATCTCAGCGATGTTCATTTCTGCCCTTTTCTTTTCCAAATCTTGAGTTTCCCCCTTAAGTTTGAGTTTGTTTTCCTCTAATTCTTGTTTTTGCTTTTCAATGTCAATATTGAACCGTTCAAATTCAGCTTTCTTTTCCTCTGATTCTTCAGCAAGTTTCTGGAGGGAATCCTTTTCTTTTTGTAGAACCGCTGCCTGTTTTTCCAGTCTCTCTTTCTCCTGCGCCATCTCCTGCTTCATACTTTCTACGGTACTGGACCGTTCCTCTACCTCAGCCAACCTCTTCTCAATTTCATCCTTTTCAGTTTGAATGTTTTCTCTCTCCTGACCCAGCTCTTCCCATTCCCTGGTAAGATCATTCTTCATGGTTTCCAACTCTTCCTTGTCTTTAATCATAATTTGTTCGCTTTTTTCAATTTCTTGCCTGTCTTCGAGCAATTTAGACTTATTTTTTTCAAGCTCTTCTCGTTCAGTGTCTAGCTTCTCTTTCAGTGTGCTCTCAGTTCTTTTAGTCTCCTCCTCCATTTCTACCTTGATACGGTCAAGTTCTTTTTTGTCCTTGTTGTAGATATCCACCAAGTTATCTAACTCTATTTGGCGCTTGTCCAGCTGATCTTTCCTCTCTGTTAGGTCACTCTGTTGCTCGTGAATCACCTTCATCATCTCTTCCATGTTGTTTTTCTGAGTCTGGAGGTCTGATTGGAGAAGGTCAAGCTGCTCCTTCCTGGAGTTCAGGTCTGACTCCTGGTCCTTTAAGGCATTTGTCCTTGAGTCTATTTCTTCTTGAAGATTTTTCAGAGCATGTTTCTCTCCCTGTATTTCCTCCATTACCTTTTTATTCTCTTCCTTCTGCTTCACATTTTCAATCTCAGCAATGTTGATTTCTGCCCTTTTCTTTTCCAAATCTTGAGTTTCCACCTCAAGTTTGAGTTTGATTCCTTCTAGTTCTTGTTTTTCTTTTTCAATGTCAATATTCAATTTTTCAATTTCAGCTTTCTTTTTCTCTGATTCTTCAGCAAGCTTGTGGAAAGCATCTTTTTCTTTTTCCAGTCTCTCTGTCTGCTGCGCCATCTCTTGTTGTATTCTTTCTATGGTACTGTGCCTAGCCTCTATCTCAGCCAACTTCTTCTCAGTCTCATCCTTTTCAGTTTGAATGTTTTCCCGCTCCTGTCCCAGCTCTTCCCATTGCCTGGTAAGGTCATTTTTCATGGTTTCCAAATCTTCCTTGTCTGTAATGATGACTTGTTTACTATTTTCAATTTCCTGTCTGTCTTCAAGTAATTTACTTTTCATTTCCTCAAGTACTGTTTTGTCCTTGTTGTAGATATCCATCAAGTCATCCATCTCTCTTTGCAGGTTGTCCTGCTGAGCTTTCCTTTCTCTTAGGTCATTCTGTTGCTCCTGAATCACCTTCATCGTCTCTTCCATGTTGTCTTTCTGAGTCTGGAGGTCTGATTGGAGAAGGTCAAGCTGCTCCTTCCTGGCGTTCAGGTCTGACTCCTGGTCCTTTAAGACATTTGTCCTCGAGACTATTTCTTCTTGAAGATTTTTCAGAGCATGTTTCTCTTCCTGTATTTCCTTCATTACGTTTGTATTCTCTTCCTTTTGTTTCAAATTTTCTTCCTCAAAGATGTTGATTTGTGCCCTTTTCTTCTCCAAATCTTGAGTTTCCACCTCAAGTTTAAGTTTGTTTTCTTCTAATTCTTGCTTTTGTTTTTCAGTGCCAATATTAAACTGTTCAATTTCAACCCTCTTTCTCTCTGATTCTTCAGCAAGTTTCTGGAGGGAATCCTTTTCTTTTTGTAGAACCGCTGCCTGTTTTTCCAGTCTCTCTTTCTCCTGCGCCATCTCCTGCTTCATACTTTCTGTGGTACTGGACTTTGCCTCTACTTCAGCCACCTTCTTCTCAATTTCATCCTTTTCAGTTTGAATGTTTTCCCTCTCCTGACCCAGCTCTTCCCATTGCCTGGTAAGATCATTTTTCATGGTTTCCAGCTCTTCCTTGTCTGTAACAATGACTTGTTTACTGATTTCAATTTCCTGTCTGTCTTCAAGTAATTTCTTTTTCATTTCCTCAAGTACTGTTTTGTCCCTGTTGTAGATATCCATCAAGTCATCCATCTCTCTTTGCAGGTTGTCCTGCTGAGCTTTCCTTTCTCTTAGGTCATTCTGTTGCTCCTGAATCACCTTCATCATCTCTTCCATGTTGTCTTTCTGAGTCTGGAGGTCTGATTGGAGAAGGTCAAGCTGCTCCTTCCTAGAGTTCAGGTCTGACTCCTGGTCATTTATAACATTTGTCCTTGAGTTTATTTCTTCTTGAAGATTTCTTAGAGCATGTTTCTCTTCCTGTATTTCCTCCATTATTTTTTTATTCTCTTCCTTTTGTTTCACAGTTTCACTTTCAAAGATGTTGATTTCTGCTCTTTTATTCTCCAAGTCTTGAGTTTCTGCCTTATGTTTAAGTTTGTTGTCTTCTAATTCTTGTTTTTGTTTTTCAATGTCAATATTAAACTGTTCAATTTCAACCTTCTCTCTCTCTGATTCTTCAGCAAGTTTCTGGAGGGAATCCTTTTCTTTTTGTAGAACTGCTGCCTGTTTTTCCAGTCTCTCTTTGTCCTGCGCCATCTCCTGCTTCATACTTTCTATGGTACTGGACTTTGCCTCTACTTCAGCCACCTTCTTCTCAATCTCATCCTTTTCAGTTTGAATGTTTTCCCTCTCCTGACCCAGCTCTTCCCATTGCCTGGTAAGATCATTTTTCATGGTTTCCAGCTCTTCCTTGTCTGTAACGATGACTTGTTTACTGATTTCAATTTCCTGTCTGTCTTCAAGTAATTTATTTTTCATTTCCTCAAGTACTGTTTTGTCATTATTGTAGATATCCATCAAGTTATCCAGCTCTTTTTGCTGTTTATCCAGCTGAGCTTTCCTCTCTGTTAAGTCACTCTGCTGCTCCTGAATCTCCTTCATCATCTCTTCCATGTTGTCTTTCTGAGTCTGGAGGTCTGATTGGAGAAGGTCAAGCTGCTCCTTCCTGGAGTTCAGGTCTGACTCCTGGTCCTTTAAGACATTTGTCCTTGAGTTAATTTCTTCTTGAAGGTTTTTCAGAGCATGTTTCTCTTCCTGTATTTCCTCCATTACCTTTTTATTCTCTTCCTCCTGTTTCACATTTTGAATCTCAGCGATGTTGATTTCTGCCCTTTTCTTTTCCAAATCTTGAGTTTCCACCTCAAGTTTGAGTTTGATTCCTTCTAGTTCTTGTTTTTCTTTTTCAATGTCAATATTCAATTTTTCAATTTCAGCTTTCTTTCTCTCTGATTCTTCAGCAAGTTTATAGAAAGCATCTTTTTCTTTTTCCAGTCTGTCTGTCTGCTGCGCCATCTCTTGTTGTATACTTTCTATGGTACTGGACTTTGCATCTACCTCAGCCAACTTCTTCTCAGTCTCATCCTTTTCAGTTTGAATGTTTTCCCTCTCCTGTCCCAGCTCTTCCCATTGCCTGGTAAGATCATTTTTCATGGTTTCCAAATCTTCCTTGTCTGTAATGATGACTTGTTTACTATTTTCAATTTCCTGTCTGTCTTCAAGTAATTTCTTTTTCATTTCCTCAAGTACTGTTTTGTCCCTGTTGTAGATATCCATCAAGTCATCCATCTCTCTTTGCAGGTTGTCCTGCTGAGCTTTCCTTTCTCTTAGGTCATTCTGTTGCTCCTGAATCACCTTCATCGTCTCTTCCATGTTGTCTTTCTGAGTCTGGAGGTCTGATTGGAGAAGGTCAAGCTGCTCCTTTCTGGAGTTCAGGTCTGACTCCTGATCCTTTAAGACATTTGTCCTCGAGACTATTTCTTCTTGAAGATTTTTCAGAGCATCTTTCTCTTCCTGTATTTCCTTCATTACTTTTGTATTCTCTTCCTTTTGTTTCAAATTTTCTTCCTCATAGATGTTGATTTGTGCCCTTTTCTTCTCCAAGTCTTGAGTTTCCACCTCAAGTTTAAGTTTGTTTTCTTCTAATTCTTGTTTTTGTTTTTCAATGCCAATATTAAACTGTTCAATTTCAACCCTCTTTCTCTCTGACTCTTCAGCAAGTTTCTGGAGGGAATCCTTTTCTTTTTGTTGAACCGCTGCCTGTTTTTCCAGTCTCTCTTTCTCCTGCGCCATCTCCTGCTTCATACTTTCTATGGTACTGGACTTTGCCTCTACTTCAGCCACCTTCTTCTCAATTTCATCCTTTTCAGTTTGAATGTTTTCCCTCTCCTGACCCAGCTCTTCCCATTGCCTGGTAAGATCATTTTTCATGGTTTCCAGCTCTTCCTTGTCTGTAACAATGACTTGTTTACTGATTTCAATTTCCTGTCTGTCTTCAAGTAATTTCTTTTTCATTTCCTCAAGTACTGTTTTGTCCTTGTTGTAGATATCCATCAAGTTATCCAGCTCTTTTTGCTGCTTATCCAGCTGATCTTTCCTCTCTTGTAGGTCACTCTGCTGTTCCTGAATCATCTTCATCATCTCTTCCATGTTGTTTTTCTGAGTCTGGAGGTCTGATTGGAGAAGGTCAAGCTGCTCCTTCCTGGAGTTCAGATCTGACTCCTGGTCCTTTAAGACATTTTTCCTTGAGACTATTTCTTCTTGAAGATTTTTCAGAGCATGTCTCTCTTCCTGTATTTCTTCCATTACCTTTTTATTCTCTTCCTTTTGTTTCAAATTTTCTTCCTCAAAGATGTTGATTTCTGTCCATTTCTTCTCCAAGTCTTGAGTTTCCGCCTTAAGTTTCAATTTGTTGTCTTCTAATTCTTGTTTTTGTTTTTCAATGTCAATATTGAACTGTTCAAATTCAGCTTTCTTTCGCTCTGATTCTTCGGCAAGTTTTTGGAGGACATCTTTTTCTTTCCCCACTCTCTCTTTCTCCTGTGCCATCTCCTGCTTCATACTTTCTATGGTACTGGACTTTGCCTCTACCTCAGCCAACTTCTTCTCAATCTCATCCTTTTCAGTTTGAATGTTTTCCTTCTCCTGTCCCAGCTCTTTCCATTGCCTGGTAAGATCATTTTTCATGGTTTCCATCTCTTCTTTGTCTGTAATGATGACTTGTTTACTATTTTCAATTTCCTGTCTGTCTTCAAGTAATTTACTTTTCATTTCCTCAAGTACTGTTTTGTCCTTGTTGTAGATATCCATCAGGTCACCCAGCTCTTTTTGCAGGTTGTCCTGCTGAGCTTTCCTTTCTCTTAGGTCATTCTGTTGCTCCTGAATCACCGTCATCGTCTCTTCCATGTTGTCTTTCTGAGTCTGGAGATCTGATTGGAGAAGGTCAAGCTGCTCCTTCCTGGCGTTCAGGTCTGACTCTTGGTCCTTTAAGACATTTGTCCTCAAGTCTATTTCTTCTTGAAGATGTTTCAGAGCATGTTTCTCTTCCTGTATTTCTTCCATTAGCTTTGTATTCTCTTCCTTCTGTTTCAGATTGTCATTTTCAAAGATGTTGATTTCAGCCCTTTTCTTTTCCAAATCTTCAGTTTCTGCCTCAAGTTTGAGTTTGTTTTCTATTAATGCTATTTTTTGTGTCTCTATGTCAATATTGACCTGTTCAAGTTCAGCTCTCTTTCTTTCTGATTCTTCAGTAAGTTTCTGGAGGGAATCCTTTTCTTTTAGTACAATTTGTTCCTGTTCTTTCACCTCAGCCCATTTCTTTTCAATTTCATCCATTTCATTCTTAACATTTTCCTTGCATTGATCCAGCTCTCTTTGCTGTTGTTCTATCTGAGCTTTCCTCTCCGCTAGATCACTTTGCTGCTCTTGAGTCACCTTCATCATCTCTTTCATGTTGTCTCTTTGAGTTTGGAGCTCTTCTTCAAGAATACCCAGTTGAAGTTTTCCGGTGTTGATCTTTTCTCTCTCTAAGTCCAGATCCTTTCTCTTGTCTTCCATGTCAGCAGATAACAGTTCTAATGCATAATTTTCATCTTGTATTTGTTTTCTTCTCATGTTGTCTTCATCTTGTGCTTTGTCGGTTTGTCTTTTAAGTTCATCCCAGCCTCTCTGTAGATCTTCTTTCATCTTCACAAGGTCTTCCTTCTGCAATTTAAGAAGTTGCCAATCTTCGTTCTCCAGTTGTTTCTTCTGCTCTTCAATTATTTGCTTTTGAACTTCAATATCTTTCTTTTGCTCTTCCAAAAGCACCTGCAAACTCTTCAACTCTTCCCTGTCTTTTACTATTACTTGATTGCGGTTTTCAATGTCTTGCTTTTCTTTTTCCAATTTCTTTTTATTATTTTCCAGCTGTTCATTCTCAGCTCTCATATTTTCCATTGAGTCTTCCAAGTGCTGTGTTTGTACTTCTATTTCAGCCCTAAGTTTTTCCAAGTTATCCAACTCCAGTCTATTTTTCCTCATGATGTCATGTACCTGCTGTTGTTGCTGGTTGAATTCAGCCATTTTGCTTTCAAGATCTCTCTGCTCCACCATTACAGTTTGCTTGGCATCATGTATCTCCTCTGATTGCTTCAGAAGTTCTGTTTTATAGATCTCAAAGTTCTGCATTTCCTTTTCAAGGTGTTTTCTTTCCCTCTGGATATTATCTTTCTGTTTCTCAATGTCTACATACAACTGATCCAGAGAGTCTTTCTCACTCTGAATTTGAGCCAGTCTCTCTGTAATGTCAAGTCTTTCCTTTTCTATATCTCTCCTGAATTCTTGCTTTTCTGCTTCAAGTAACTGCTTATCATTTTCGATAGCTTGTTTCTGATTTTGGATTGTAATATTTAGGTTTTGAAGATCCTCCCTTGCCTTGTTGGATTCTCTCTTCATTTCTTCTATTTTAGTTTGCACCTCCATTCTTTCTCTATCCAGTTCCAGCATTTCTTTGTCAATGACTGGCTCCACGACCAATAGTTCTGCTCCTAGTGTTGTTTCTTTCTCCTCTAACACTGTTTTCACGCCAATGGCTACTTGTCTCTTCTGTGCCAGCAGAGCTTTCGGTTGCTCTTTTTCTTTTTGCTCTTTTTCTCTGTCCATTTGTATGTTCCTATTCAATTCCACCAGATATTCATTCTCTCTTTTTAGTCTTTGTATGATCATTTCATATCTTTGTCTAGTGGTGTGATCCATCTCAGTTTTAATTTTTCTGATAGCCTCCCTAATTTGTTCAATTTCTTGAACTAGTTGGTGTAACTCAGCATTTATTTCATCCTGCACATCACTTCCCAGCTGACTAGCTTCCATCTTGTATTTCATTTCAAGCTTTGACTTCTGTACAATTTCTCTTGTTGTATCAATGTCATCGATTAGTGATAGTATCTGATGGTTTACAGCATCAATATATGCAACATCAGTATCCACCATGCTGTCAAATTCACCTTTTAATTTATCCACATCATGTTTTATTTGCTGTAAACAGGCTTTCTCAGTTCTAATTGCTATCCTCAATTCTGCAAGCTCCTGCTTTGCTTTCAGAATGTCAGTTTTTGTTTGATCCATTTCATCAGACTTCCTCATTTTTCTTCTCATGGTATGTTCTAGTTCTCTTCGTTTGACCTCTAGCTCAGCCTTGGTGTATTCCATCTCTGCCATCTCCCTTTTAACCTTCTGTATTTTGTCATCAAGTTCATCTCTCTGCTTCTGAATGTCATCTCTCATGGTTTCCATGTCTGCCATCTCTTGCCTCAGCATAAGCAAATTCACTTCAATGTCCCCCTTTTGTTTCTGCATTTCCAGTTTCGACATCTCTAATTCTTCCTTCTCAGTCTTAATGTCAGACATTGCCTGTTCAAGCTCTTCTTTTTGTCGTTGAATGTCAGATTTGATTGTCTCAAGACGGTCAATCTCCATCTTTGTTTTCTCCATTTTGTTTTCAATATCCTCTCTTTCACTTTTCAACACTTCCCTCAAGCTCTGAAGGTTATCCATTTCTTTTTTCATTTCATCAAATTTTATGTTCAGTTCTTCCCTTGCCCGTGCAACCTCAGTAGAAATTGGCTGAAGTCTTTGTTCTGTGTCCACTTCTTTTTTAATCTCATCTACCTTTACTTTAACTTTCTTCAAAACATCTTCCATTGGTTTCTCTCTCTCTTCTACAGTTGTATCTAGCAACTCTTTTTCAATAATATCTCTATGTTCCTCTGTCAATTTACTTCTTTCTTTTTCCATTTCTTTTCTTGCTGTGTCAAGAGCTTTTCTTTGCATTTCAAATGCATTTTGAGATTCTCTAAGCCTGTTGCTCTCACTTTCACACAACTCTATCCTCTGATGAAGCTCCCTTTCCATTCTTTGCAGTTCATTTCTATCCCTCTCAAACTGACTTTGTAATACTGTTTTCATGTCATTTAGCTCTTCTTTCTCAATAGTAATTAATCTTAGGACATTATCCATTTCCTCTTTAGCCTTCTTCATGGTAGCTTTAGACTTTTCAATCTCATTTTGTTTCCTGGTGTTTCTTCTGATGGTGTGTTCCAGCTCCTTTCTCTTGGCCTCGAGCTCAGCTTTTGTGAATTCTATCTCTGCCATCTCTCGTTTCATCTTCTGCATTGTATCATCAAGTTCCTCCTTCTGCTTCCGAATATCTTCTCTCAAGATTCTCATTTCCTCCATCTCTTGCTTTAGCATCAGCTGCTCCACTTCACCGTCCCCTGTGTGTGTTTGGATGCCGAATTTTAACATCTCTAGTTCTTCCTTTTGAGCCTTATTTGTAGTTATTGTGTTTTCAAGGTCTTCTTTCTGCCTCTGAATATCAGTTTTTAATGTCTCTAGATGGATGATCTCCATCTTTATTTTCTCCATTTTGTTGTCAATTTCTTCCCTTTCTTTTTTCAACTCATCCCTGAAATTTTGGAGGGTTTCCTTTTCCCTCTTCATCTCATACATTTGTGTGTTGAGTTCTTCCTTTGCTTTAGTGAGATGTTCCATCTCGACAATGTCTTCATCAACTTTTTCCTTCACAACATCTTGGTCTTCTTGTTTCATCTTTGTCACATCTGCTTGAAATTGTTCCATTTCCAATTGCCTTAGGAGGGTTTCTTCCCTCTCTCGTTCCATTTCTTTTCTGTCTTTCTTCAACTCTTCTTTGGCTTTGTCCAACATTTGCCACTCTTTTTTCAGGATATCCGTCTGTTCCTTAAATTCAACGTTCATTTTATGTCTTTCTCTTTCCATTTCTTTTGCAGTTGTCTCAAGATTTTGGGTTTGAATTTGAAGTGAGTGTTCAGTTTCTGACAGCTTTTTGCTCTGAATTTCAAGTAAGCTGATACGCAGATAAAGGTCACTTTCTATGTTTTGAAGTTCTTTTCGATCATTGTCACATTGGCCTTGTAATATAGCTTTCATCTTATGTAGTTCCTCCCTCTCAAGAGCGATTCTTCTCATAGCTAAATTTGCATCGTCTTTAGCTTTTTGCATGGCAGTCTTTGATTCTACCATTTCAGTTTGCTTCCTGGCGTTTCTTCTGATGGTGTGTTCCAGCTCCTTTCTCTTGGCCTCTAGCTCAGCTTTTGTGAGTTCCATCTCTGCCATCTCTCGTTTCATCTTTTGCATCTTGTCATCTAGTTCTTCCTTCTGCTTCTGAATGTCTTCTCTCAAGATTCCCATTTCCTCCATTTCTTGCTTTAGCATCAGCAGCTTTGCTTCAGTGTCATCCTTTTGTCTCTGGATATCCAGTTTTAACATCTCTAGTTCTTCCCTCTCAGCCCTTGTTGTAATCATTGCCTTTTCAAGGTCTTGTCTCTGACTCTGAATATCTGTTTTTAATGTCTGTAGACGGTCTATCTCAATCTGTGTTTTCTCCATTCTCTTGTCAATTTCTTCCCTTTCACTTTTCAACTTATCCCTTAAATTTTGAAGGGTGTCAATTTCTCTTTTCTGTTCATCAATTTTTATGTTGAGCTCCTCTTTTGTTTTGTTAAGTTGTTGCACCTCAAAAGAGGCTTCTTTAATTCTGTCTTCGACAGCATCTTCTTTTTTCATCTTTTCTGTCTCTTCCTGAAGTTGTTCTATCTCCATTTGTCTTAGATTCATTTTTTCTGCTTTTTGCTCCATTTCCTTCCTTATTCTCTCCACCTCTTCTTTGGATTTGTCCAACATTTGCCATTCTATTTGAAGTTTATCTCTCTGTTCTTGAAATTCTTCTGACATTTTATGTCTTTCTCTTTCCATTTCTTTTGCAGTTGTCTCAAGATTTTGGGTTTGAATATGAAGTGAGTGTTCCATTTCTGACAGCTTTTTGCTCTGAATTTCCAGTAAGCTGATACGCAGATAAAAGTCACTTTCCATATTTTGAAGTTCTTTTCGATCATTGTCAAATTGACTTTGTAATATAGATTTCATCTCATGTAGTTCCTCCCTCTCAAGAGCAATTCTTCTCATTGCTTTATCAACCTCTTCTTTAGCCTGCTTCATGCCAGCTTTTGACTTTTCAATCTCATTTTGTTTCCTGGTGTTTTTTCTGATGGTGTGTTCCAGCTCCTTTCTCTTGGCCTCTAGCTCAGCTTTTGTGAGTTCCATCTCTGCCATCTCTCGTTTCATCTTTCGCATCTTGTCATCTAGTTCTTCCCTCTGCTTCTGAATGTCTTCTCTCAAGATTCCCATTTCCTCCATTTCTTGCTTTAGCATCAGTAGCTTTGCTTCAGTGTCATCCTTTTGTTTCTGGATATCCAGTTTTAACATCTCTAGGTCTTCCCTCTCAGCCCTTGTTGTAATCATTACCTTTTCAAGGTCTTCTTTTTGATTCTGAATATCTGTTTTTAATGTTTCTAGATGGTCTATCTCAATCTGTGTGTTCTCTATTCTATTGTCAATTTCTTCCCTTTCATTTTTCAACTCATCCCTCAAATTCTGAAGGGTGTCCATTTCTTTTTTCATTTCTTCTATTTTCATGTTGAGTTCTTCTTTTGCTTTGTTAAGTTGTTGTACCTCAAAAGAGGCTTCTGTAATTTTGTGTTCGAGAACATCTTGGTCTTCTTTTTTTAGCTTTTCCATCTCTATTCGAAGTTGTTCTATCTCCATTTGTTTCAGATATATTTCTTCCCTTTGTTGCTCCATTTCCTGTCTTGTTCTGTTCATCTCTTCTTTGGATTTATCCAACTTTTGCCATTCTCTTTTCAGATTATCTTTCTGTTCTTGCAATTCATCTGTCATTTTACGTCTTTCTCTTTCCATTTCTTTTGTAGCTGTCTCGAGATCTTGTTTTTGTGTATGAAGTGAATGTTCAGTTTCTGAAAGCTTTTTACTTTCAATTTCGAATAAGCTGATACACAGATGAAGTTCATTTTCCATGCTTTGAAGATCTTTTTTATCATTGTCAAGTTGATTTTGTAATATAGATTTCATCTCATGTAGTTCTTCCCTTTCAAGAGCAATTCTTCCCATTGCTTTATCAACCTCTTCTTTAACCTGTTTCATGCCAGCTTTTGACTTTTCAATCTCATTTTGTTTCCTGGCGTTTCTTCTGATAGTCTGTTCCAGCTCCTTTCTCTTGGCTTCCAGCTCAGCTTTTGTGAGTTCCAGCTCTGCCATCTCTCGTTTCATCTTCTGCATCTTGTCATCTAGTTCCTCCTTCTGCTTCTGAATGTCTTCTCTCAAGGTTGCTATTTCCTCCATCTCTTTCTTCAGCATGATTAGAGAGGCTTCAGTTTCATCCTTTTGTTTCTGCATATCAAGTCTTAACATGTTGAGTTCTTCCCTCTCAGCCTTTGTTGCAATCATTGCCTTTTCAAGGTCATCTCTCTGTCTTTGAATGTCAGATTTGACTGTCTCAAGACGGTCAATCTCAGTCTGTGTTTTGTCCATTTTTTGGTCAATTTCTTCCCTCTCCCTTTGTAACTCATCCTTCATATTCTGGAAGCTTTCCATTTCTCTCTTCATTTCAAACATTTTTGTGTCCAGTTCTTCTTTCGCTTTGGTAAGTTGTTGTGCCTCAACCAACGCTTCTTTAATTCTGTCTTCAATAGCGTCTTGGTTTTCTTTTTTCATCTTTGCCACATCTGCTTGAAGTTGTTCTATCTCCATTTTTCTGAGGTACCATTTTTTGCCTTTCTCGTTCCATTTCCTCTTTTTCTCTTTTCAATTCTTCTTTGGTTTTGTCCATCATGTCCCTTTCTTTTTTAAGGATATCCACCTGTTCCTGAAATTCCACTTTCATTTTACGTCTTTCTTTTTCCATGTCTTCTCTTGTTCTGTCAAGAATTTTTGTCTGGATCTCTAATGCATTCTGAGTTTCTCTTATTTTATTGTTCTCAAATTCAAACAGCTCAGTCCTCTGCCGAAGCTCAGTTTCCATTCTTTGAAGCTCATTTCTGTCCCTGTCAAATTGGCTTTGTAGAACAGTTTTCATTGCGTGAAGTTCTTCCTTCTGAACAGCGATTTTCTTCATGGCGTTGTCCACAACATCTTTACTCTGCTGCATGTCAGCTTTTGACTTTTCAATCTCATTTTGTTTCCTGGTGTTTCTTCTGATGGTGTGTTCCAGCTCCTTTCTCTTGGCTTCAAGCTCCGCTTTTGTGAGTTCCATCTCTGCCATCTCTCGTTTCATCTTCTGCATCTTGTCATCTAGTTCCTCCTTCTGCTTCTGAATGTCTTCTCTCAAGGTTGCTATTTCCTCCATCTCTTTCTTCAGCATGATTAGAGAGGCTTCAGTTTCATCCTTTTGTTTCTGCATATCAAGTCTTAACATGTCGAGTTCTTCCCTCTCAGCCTTTGTTGCAATCATTGCCTTTTCAAGGTCATCTCTCTGTCTTTGAATGTCAGATTTGACTGTCTCAAGACGGTCAATCTCAGTCTGTGTTTTGTCCATTTTTTGGTCAATTTCTTCCCTCTCCCTTTGTAACTCATCCTTCATATTCTGGAAGCTTTCCATTTCTCTCTTCATTTCAAACATTTTTGTGTCCAGTTCTTCTTTCGCTTTGGTAAGTTGTTGTGCCTCAACCAACGCTTCTTTAATTCTGTCTTGGAGTGCGTCTTGGTCTTCTTTTTTCATTTTCTCCACATCTGCTTGAAGTTGTTCTATCTCCATTTTTCTAAGTACCATTTTTTCCCTTTCTCGTTCCATTTCATCATTTTCTCGTTTCATTTTATCCTTGGCTTTTTCCAGCATGTCCCTTTCTTTTTTAAGGATATCCACCTGTTCCTGAAATTCCACTTTCATTTTACCTCTTTCTTTTTCCATGTCTTCTCTTGCTGTGTCAAGAGTTTTCCTCTGAATTTCTAATGCATTCTGAGTTTCTCTTATTTTATTGTTCTCAAGTTCAAAAAGCTCAGTCCTCTTCTGAAGCTCCAATTCCATTCTTTGCAGCTCATTTCTGTCCCTCTCAAACTGGCTTTTTAAAGCAGTTTTCATTGCATGAAGTTCTTCCTTCTCAACAGAAATGTTCTTCATGACGTTGTCCACATCTTCTTTAGCCTGCTGCATGTCCATTTTTGCCTTTTCAATCTCATTTTGTTTCCTGGTGTTTCTTCTGATGGTGTGTTCCAGCTCCTTTCTCTTGGCTTCCAGCTCCGCTTTTGTGAGTTCCATCTCTGCCATCTCTCGTTTCATCTTCTGCATCTTGTCATCTAGTTCCTCCTTCTGCTTCTGAATGTCTTCTCTCAAGGTTGCTATTTCCTCCATCTCTTTCTTCAGCATGATTAGAGAGGCTTCAGTTTCATCCTTTTGTTTCTGCATATCAAGTCTTAACATGTTGAGTTCTTCCCTCTCAGCCTTTGTTGCAATCATTGCCTTTTCAAGGTCATCTCTCTGTCTTTGAATGTCAGATTTGACTGTCTCAAGACGGTCAATCTCAGTCTGTGTTTTGTCCATTTTTTGGTCAATTTCTTCCCTCTCCCTTTGTAACTCATCCTTCATATTCTGGAAGCTTTCCATTTCTCTCTTCATTTCAAACATTTTTGTGTCCAGTTCTTCTTTCGCTTTGGTAAGTTGTTGTGCCTCAACCAACGCTTCTCTAATTTTGTCTTGGAGTGCGTCTTGGTCTTCTTTTTTCATTTTTTCCACATCTGCTTGAAGTTGTTCTATCTCCATTTTTCTAAGTACTATTTTTTCCCTTTCTCGTTCCATTTCATCATTTTCTCGTTTCATTTTATCTTTGGCTTTTTCCAACATGTCCCTTTCTTTTTTAAGGATATCCACCTGTTCCTGAAATTCCACTTTCATTTTACCTCTGTCTTTTTCCATGTCTTCTCTTGCTGTGTCAAGAGTTTTCCTCTGGATTTCTAATGCATTCTGAGTTTCTCTTATTTTATTGTTCTCAAGTTCAAAAAGCTCAGTCCTCTTCTGCAGCTCCAATTCCATTCTTTGCAGCTCATTTCTGTGCCTCTCAAACTGGCTTTGTAAAGTCGTTTTCATTACATGAAGTTCTTCCTTCTCAACAGAAATGTTCTTCATGACGCTGTCCACATCTTCTTTAGCCTGCTGCATGTCGATTTTTGCCTTTTCAATCTCGTTTTGTTTCCTGGTGTGCTTTCTGATGGTGTGTTCCAGCTCCTTTCTCTTGGCTTCAAGCTCCGCTTTTGTGAGTTCCATCTCTGCCATCTCTCGTTTCATCTTCTGCATCTTGTCATCTAGTTCCTCCTTCTGCTTCTGAATGTCTTCTCTCAAGGTTGCTATTTCCTCCATCTCTTTCTTCAGCATGATTAGAGAGGCTTCAGTTTCATCCTTTTGTTTCTGCATATCAAGTCTTAACATGTCGAGTTCTTCCCTCTCAGCCTTTGTTGCAATCATTGCCTTTTCAAGGTCATCTTTCTGTCTTTGAATGTCAGATTTGACTGTCTCAAGACGGTCAATCTCAGTCTGTGTTTTGTCCATTTTTTGGTCAATTTCTTCCCTCTCCCTTTGTAACTCATCCTTCATATTCTGGAAGCTTTCCATTTCTCTCTTCATTTCAAGCATTTTTGTGTCCAGTTCTTCTTTTGCTTTGGTAAGTTGTTGTGCCTCAACCAACAGTTTTCTAATTCTGTTTTCGAGAGCATCTTGATCTTCTTTTTTCATCTTTGCCACATCTGCTTGAAGTTGTTCTATCTCCATTTTTCTGAGGTGTATTTCTTGCCTTTCTCGTTCCATTTCCTCTTTTTCTCTTTTCAATTCTTCTTTGGTTTTGTCCATCATATCCCTTTCTTTTTTGAGAACATCTGTCTGTTCCTTAAATTCCAATGTTCATTTTACCTCTGTCTTTTTCCATGTCTTCTCTTGCTGTGTCAAGAGTTTTCCTCTGAATTTCTAATGCATTCTGAGTTTCTCTTATTTTATTGTTCTCAAGTTCAAAGAGCTCAGTCCTCTTCTGAAGCTCCAATTCCATTCTTTGCAGCTCATTTCTGTCCTTCTCAAACTGGCTTTGTAAAGCTGTTTTCATTGCATGAAGTTCTTCCTTCTCAACAGAAATGTTCTTCATGACACTGTCCACATCTTCTTTAGCCTGCTGCATGTCCATTTTTGCCTTTTCAATCTCGTTTTGTTTCCTGGTGTGTTTTCTGATGGTGTGTTCCAGCTCCTTTCTCTTGGCCTCAAGCTCCGCTTTTGTGAGTTCCATCTCTGCCATCTCTCGTTTCATCTTCTGCATCTTGTCATCTAGTTCCTCCTTCTGCTTCTGAATGTCTTCTCTCAAGGTTGCTATTTCCTCCATCTCTTTCTTCAGCATGATTAGAGAGGCTTCAGTTTCATCCTTTTGTTTCTGCATATCAAGTCTTAACATGTCGAGTTCTTCCCTCTCAGCCTTTGTTGCAATCATTGCCTTTTCAAGGTCATCTCTCTGTCTTTGAATGTCAGATTTGACTGTCTCAAGACGGTCAATCTCAGACTGTGTTTTGTCCATTTTTTGGTCAATTTCTTCCCTCTCCCTTTGTAACTCATCCTTCATATTCTGGAAGCTTTCCATTTCTCTCTTCATTTCAAACATTTTTGTGTCCAGTTCTTCTTTCGCTTTGGTAAGTTGTTGTGCCTCAACCAACGCTTCTCTAATTCTGTCTTGGAGTGCGTCTTGGTCTTCTTTTTTCATTTTTTCCACATCTGCTTGAAGTTGTTCTATCTCCATTTTTCTCAGTTGTATTTCTTCCCTTTCTTTTTCCATTTCGTCCTTTTCTCTTTTCAGTTCATCCTTGACTTTGTCCAACATGTCCCTTTCTTTTTTAAGGATATCCATCTGTTCCTGAAATTCCACTTTCATTTTACCTCTGTCTTTTTCCATGTCTTCTCTTGCTGTGTCAAGAGTTTTCCTCTGAATTTCTAATGCATTCTGAGTTTCTCTTATTTTATTGTTCTCAAGTTCAAAGAGCTCAGTCCTCTTCTGCAGCTCCAATTCCATTCTTTGCAGCTCATTTCTGTCCTTCTCAAACTGGCTTTGTAAAGCTGTTTTCATTGCATGAAGTTCTTCCTTCTCAACAGAAATGTTCTTCATGACGCTGTCCACATCTTCTTTAGCCTGCTGCATGTCCATTTTTGCCTTTTCAATCTCGTTTTGTTTCCTGGTGTGCTTTCTGATGGTGTGTTCCAGCTCCTTTCTTTTGGCTTCAAGCTCCGCTTTTGTGAGTTCCATCTCTGCCATCTCTCGTTTCATCTTCTGCATCTTGTCATCTAGTTCCTCCTTCTGCTTCTGAATGTCTTCTCTCAAGGTTGCTATTTCCTCCATCTCTTTCTTCAGCATGATTAGAGAGGCTTCAGTTTCATCCTTTTGTTTCTGCATATCAAGTCTTAACATGTCGAGTTCTTCCCTCTCAGCCTTTGTTGCAATCATTGCCTTTTCAAGGTCATCTCTCTGTCTTTGAATGTCAGATTTGACTGTCTCAAGACGGTCAATCTCAGTCTGTGTTTTGTCCATTTTTTGGTCAATTTCTTCCCTCTCCCTTTGTAACTCATCCTTCATATTCTGGAAGCTTTCCATTTCTCTCTTCATTTCAAACATTTTTGTGTCCAGTTCTTCTTTTGCTTCGGTAAGTTGTTGTGCCTCAACCAACGCTTCTCTGATTTTGTCTTGGAGTGCGTCTTGGTCTTCTTTTTTCATTTTTTCCACATCTGCTTGAAGTTGTTCTATCTCCATTTTTCTGAGGTGTATTTCTTCCCTTTCTCTTTCCATTTCATCCTTTTCTCTTTTCAGTTCATCCTTGACTTTGTCCAACATGTCCCTTTCTTTTTTAAGGATATCCATCTGTTCCTGAAATTCCACTTTCATTTTACCTCTGTCTTTTTCCATGTCTTCTCTTGCTGTGTCAAGAGTTTTCCTCTGAATTTCTAATGCATTCTGAGTTTCTCTTATTTTATTGTTCTCAAGTTCAAAGAGTTCAGTCCTCTTCTGCAGCTCCAATTCCATTCTTTGCAGCTCATTTCTGTCCTTCTCAAACTGGCTTTGTAAAGCTGTTTTCATTGCATGAAGTTCTTCCTTCTCAACAGAAATGTTCTTCATGACGCTGTCCACATCTTCTTTAGCCTGCTGCATGTCCATTTTCGCCTTTTCAATCTCGTTTTGTTTCCTGGTGTGCTTTCTGATGGTGTGTTCCAGCTCCTTTCTCTTGGCTTCAAGCTCCGCTTTTGTGAGCTCCATCTCTGCCATCTCTCGTTTCATCTTCTGCATCTTATCATCTAGTTCCTCCTTCTGCTTCTGAATGTCTTCTCTCAAGGTTGCTATTTCCTCCATCTCTTTCTTCAGCATGATTAGAGAGGCTTCAGTTTCATCCTTTTGTTTCTGCATATCAAGTCTTAACATGTCGAGTTCTTCCCTCTCAGCCTTTGTTGCAATCATTGCCTTTTCAAGGTCATCTCTCTGTCTTTGAATGTCAGATTTGACTGTCTCAAGACGGTCAATCTCAGTCTGTGTTTTGTCCATTTTTTGGTCAATTTCTTCCCTCTCCCTTTGTAACTCATCCTTCATATTCTGGAAGCTTTCCATTTCTCTCTTCATTTCAAGCATTTTTGTGTCCAGTTCTTCTTTCGCTTTGGTAAGTTGTTGTGCCTCAACCAACGCTTCTCTGATTTTGTCTTGGAGTGCGTCTTGGTCTTCTTTTTTCTTTTTTTCCACATCTGCTTGAAGTTGTTCTATCTCAATTGTTCTCAGTTGTAGTTCTTCCCTTTGTTTGTCCATTTCGTCCTTTTCTCTTTTCAGTTCATCCTTGACTTTGTCCAACATGTCCCTTTCTTTTTTAAGGATATCTATCTGCTCCTTAAATTCCACTGTTATTTTACCTCTGTCTTTTTCCATGTCTTCTCTTGCTGTGTCAAGAGTTTTCCTCTGAATTTCTAATGCATTCTGAGTTTCTCTTATTTTATTGTTCTCAAGTTCAAAGAGCTCAGTCCTCTTCTGCAGCTCCAATTCCATTCTTTGCAGCTCATTTCTGTCCTTCTCAAACTGGCTTTGTAAAGCTGTTTTCATTGCATGAAGTTCTTCCTTCTCAACAGAAATGTTCTTCATGACACTGTCCACATCTTCTTTAGCCTGCTGCATGTCCATTTTTGCCTTTTCAATGTCGTTTTGTTTCCTGGTGTTTTTTCTGATGGTGTGTTCCAGCTCCTTTCTTTTGGCTTCCAGCTCAGCTTTTGTGAGTTCCATCTCTGCCATCTCTCGTTTCATCTTCTGCATCTTGTCATCTAGTTCCTCCTTCTGCTTCTGAATGTCTTCTCTCAAGGTTGCTATTTCCTCCATCTCTTTCTTCAGCATGATTAGAGAGGCTTCAGTTTCATCCTTTTGTTTCTGCATATCAAGTCTTAACATGTCGAGTTCTTCCCTCTCAGCCTTTGTTGCAATCATTGCCTTTTCAAGGTCATCTCTCTGTCTTTGAATGTCAGATTTGACTGTCTCAAGACGGTCAATCTCAGTCTGTGTTTTGTCCATTTTTTGGTCAATTTCTTCCCTCTCCCTTTGTAACTCATCCTTCATATTCTGGAAGCTTTCCATTTCTCTCTTCATTTCAAACATTTTTGTGTCCAGTTCTTCTTTCGCTTTGGTAAGTTGTTGTGCCTCAACCAACAGTTTTCTAATTCTGTTTTCGAGAGCATCTTGATCTTCTTTTTTAATCTTTTCCATATTTACTCGATCTTGTTCTATCTCCATTTTTCTCAGTTGTGTTTCTTCCCTTTCTCTTTCCATTTCATCCTTTTCTCTTTTCAGTTCATCCTTGACTTTGTCCAACATGTCCCTTTCTTTTTTAAGGATATCCATCTGTTCCTGAAATTCCACTTTCATTTTACCTCTGTCTTTTTCCATGTCTTCTCTTGCTGTGTCAAGAGTTTTCCTCTGAATTTCTAATGCATTCTGAGTTTCTCTTATTTTATTGTTCTCAAGTTCAAAGAGCTCAGTCCTCTTCTGCAGCTCCAATTCCATTCTTTGCAGCTCATTTCTGTCCTTCTCAAACTGGCTTTGTAAAGCTGTTTTCATTGCATGAAGTTCTTCCTTCTCAACAGAAATGTTCTTCATGACGCTGTCCACATCTTCTTTAGCCTGCTGCATGTCCATTTTTGCCTTTTCAATCTCGTTTTGTTTCCTGGTGTGCTTTCTGATGGTGTGTTCCAGCTCCTTTCTCTTGGCTTCAAGCTCCGCTTTTGTGAGTTCCATCTCTGCCATCTCTCGTTTCATCTTCTGCATCTTGTCATCTAGTTCCTCCTTCTGCTTCTGAATGTCTTCTCTCAAGGTTGCTATTTCCTCCATCTCTTTCTTCAGCATGATTAGAGAGGCTTCAGTTTCATCCTTTTGTTTCTGCATATCAAGTCTTAACATGTCGAGTTCTTCCCTCTCAGCCTTTGTTGCAATCATTGCCTTTTCAAGGTCATCTCTCTGTCTTTGAATGTCAGATTTGACTGTCTCAAGACGGTCAATCTCAGTCTGTGTTTTGTCCATTTTT
Source organism: Sardinella longiceps (assembly GCA_027497455.2). Classification (NCBI taxonomy): domain Eukaryota; kingdom Metazoa; phylum Chordata; class Actinopteri; order Clupeiformes; family Clupeidae; genus Sardinella; species Sardinella longiceps. The sequence continues at coordinate 28,124,065 of JAODXP020000029.1, forward strand.
TGGTCAATTTCTTCCCTCTCCCTTTGTAACTCATCCTTCATATTCTGGAAGCTTTCCATTTCTCTCTTCATTTCAAACATTTTTGTGTCCAGTTCTTCTTTCGCTTTGGTAAGTTGTTGTGCCTCAACCAACGCTTCTCTGATTTTGTCTTGGAGTGCGTCTTGGTCTTCTTTTTTCATTTTTTCCACATCTGCTTGAAGTTGTTCTATCTCCATTTTTCTCAGTTGTATTTCTTCCCTTTCTTTTTCCATTTCGTCCTTTTCTCTTTTCAGTTCATCCTTGACTTTGTCCAACATGTCCCTTTCTTTTTTAAGGATATCCATCTGTTCCTGAAATTCCACTTTCATTTTACCTCTGTCTTTTTCCATGTCTTCTCTTGCTGTGTCAAGAGTTTTCCTCTGAATTTCTAATGCATTCTGAGTTTCTCTTATTTTATTGTTCTCAAGTTCAAAGAGCTCAGTCCTCTTCTGAAGCTCCAATTCCATTCTTTGCAGCTCATTTCTGTCCTTCTCAAACTGGCTTTGTAAAGCTGTTTTCATTGCATGAAGTTCTTCCTTCTCAACAGAAATGTTCTTCATGACACTATCCACATCTTCTTTAGCCTGCTGCATGTCCATTTTTGCCTTTTCAATGTCGTTTTGTTTCCTGGTGTTTTTTCTGATGGTGTGTTCCAGCTCCTTTCTTTTGGCTTCAAGCTCCGCTTTTGTGAGTTCCATCTCTGCCATCTCTCGTTTCATCTTCTGCATCTTGTCATCTAGTTCCTCCTTCTGCTTCTGAATGTCTTCTCTCAAGGTTGCTATTTCCTCCATCTCTTTCTTCAGCATGATTAGAGAGGCTTCAGTTTCATCCTTTTGTTTCTGCATATCAAGTCTTAACATGTCGAGTTCTTCCCTCTCAGCCTTTGTTGCAATCATTGCCTTTTCAAGGTCATCTCTCTGTCTTTGAATGTCAGATTTGACTGTCTCAAGACGGTCAATCTCAGTCTGTGTTTTGTCCATTTTTTGGTCAATTTCTTCCCTCTCCCTTTGTAACTCATCCTTCATATTCTGGAAGCTTTCCATTTCTCTCTTCATTTCAAACATTTTTGTGTCCAGTTCTTCTTTCACTTTGGTAAGTTGTTGTGCCTCAACCAACGCTTCTCTGATTTTGTCTTGGAGTGCGTCTTGGTCTTCTTTTTTCATTTTTTCCACATCTGCTTGAAGTTGTTCTATCTCCATTTTTCTCAGTTGTATTTCTTCCCTTTCTTTTTCCATTTCGTCCTTTTCTCTTTTCAGTTCATCCTTGACTTTGTCCAACATGTCCCTTTCTTTTTTAAGGATATCCATCTGTTCCTGAAATTCCACTTTCATTTTACCTCTGTCTTTTTCCATGTCTTCTCTTGCTGTGTCAAGAGTTTTCCTCTGAATTTCTAATGCATTCTGAGTTTCTCTTATTTTATTGTTCTCAAGTTCAAAGAGTTCAGTCCTCTTCTGCAGCTCCAATTCCATTCTTTGCAGCTCATTTCTGTCCTTCTCAAACTGGCTTTGTAAAGCTGTTTTCATTGCATGAAGTTCTTCCTTCTCAACAGAAATGTTCTTCATGACGCTGTCCACATCTTCTTTAGCCTGCTGCATGTCCATTTTTGCCTTTTCAATCTCGTTTTGTTTCCTGGTGTGCTTTCTGATGGTGTGTTCCAGCTCCTTTCTCTTGGCTTCAAGCTCCGCTTTTGTGAGTTCCATCTCTGCCATCTCTCGTTTCATCTTCTGCATCTTGTCATCTAGTTCCTCCTTCTGCTTCTGAATGTCTTCTCTCAAGGTTGCTATTTCCTCCATCTCTTTCTTCAGCATGATTAGAGAGGCTTCAGTTTCATCCTTTTGTTTCTGCATATCAAGTCTTAACATGTCGAGTTCTTCCCTCTCAGCCTTTGTTGCAATCATTGCCTTTTCAAGGTCATCTCTCTGTCTTTGAATGTCAGATTTGACTGTCTCAAGACGGTCAATCTCAGTCTGTGTTTTGTCCATTTTTTGGTCAATTTCTTCCCTCTCCCTTTGTAACTCATCCTTCATATTCTGGAAGCTTTCCATTTCTCTCTTCATTTCAAACATTTTTGTGTCCAGTTCTTCTTTCGCTTTGGTAAGTTGTTGTGCCTCAACCAACGCTTCTCTGATTTTGTCTTGGAGTGCGTCTTGGTCTTCTTTTTTCTTTTTTTCCACATCTGCTTGAAGTTGTTCTATCTCCATTTTTCTTAATACCATTTTTTCCCTTTCTCGTTCCATTTCATCATTTTCTCGTTTCAGTTCATCCTTGACTTTGTCCAACATGTCCCTTTCTTTTTTAAGGATATCCATCTGTTCCTGAAATTCCACTTTCATTTTACCTCTGTCTTTTTCCATGTCTTCTCTTGCTGTGTCAAGAGTTTTCCTCTGAATTTCTAATGCATTCTGAGTTTCTCTTATTTTATTGTTCTCAAGTTCAAAGAGCTCAGTCCTCTTCTGCAGCTCCAATTCCATTCTTTGCAGCTCATTTCTGTCCTTCTCAAACTGGCTTTGTAAAGCTGTTTTCATTGCATGAAGGTCTTCATCCTCAGCCTTTTTTGTCATCATTGCCTTTTCAAGGTCACGTTTCTGTCTCTGAATGTCAGATTTTACTGTCTCAAGACGGTCAATCTCAGTCTGTGTTTTCTCCTTTTTTTGATCAATTTCTTCCCTCTCCCTTTGTAACTCATCCTTCATATTCTGGAGGTTCTCCATTTCTCTCTTCATTTCACCCATTTTTGTGTCCAATTCTTCTTTTGATTTTGTAAGTTGTTGTGCCTCAACAGACGCTTCTCTAAGTCTGTCCTCAGGTGCATCTTTGTCTTTTTTCATCTTTGCCATATCTGCTTGAAGTTGTTCTGTCTCCATTTTTCTCAGGCATATTTCTTCCCTTTCTTGATTTAATTTAACCATTTCTGTGTTCAATTCTTCTTTGGCTTTGTCCAAGATATCCCGTTCTTTTTTGAGAATGTCTATCTGGTCCTGAAATTCAACTGTCATATTACTTTTTTCTTTTTCCATGTCTTCTCTTGTTGTGTCAAGATTTTTTCTCTGGATTTCTAATGCATTCTGGGTTTCCCTTATTTTATTGTTCTCAAATTCAAACAGCTCTATCTTCTGGTGAAGCTCCCATTCCATTCTTTGAAGCTCATTTCTGTCCCTTTCAAACTGGCTTTGCAAAACAGTTTTCATGTTGTGAAGTTCTTTCTTCTCAACAGCTATTCGCGTTATTGCATTATCCACCTCCTCTTTAGCCTTTTGTAAGTCAGCTTTTGAGTTTTCCATTTGATTTAGTTTTCTGGTATTTCTTCTGATGGTTTGTTCCAGCTCCTTTCTCTTGGCCTCTTGCTCAGCTTTGGCGAATTCTATTTCTGCCATCTGTCGTTTCATCTTCTGCATCTTGTCTTCTAGTTCCTCCCTCTGTTTTTGAATATCTGCTCTCGAAGTTGCTATTTCCTTTATCTCTTGCTTCAGCATCAGTAGATTGGCTTCAGTGTCGTCCTTTTGTTTCTGGATGTCAAGTCTTAGCATGTCTAGTTCTTTTTTCTCAGGTTCAAACAGCTCCATCTTTTCAATACCTGCCTGAAGTTGTTGTGTGTCCTCTCTTTTCTCAATGCTGAGGTATAATTCTTCCCTTTCTTTTTCCATTTCTTCTCTTTCTCTTTTCAATTCATCTTTGTTTTTATCCAATGCCTCCCATTCTCTTTTAACAATATCTCTCTCATGCTGGCATTCTACTGTGATTTCATGTCTTTGTTTTTCTATTTCTTCTCTAGCTGTCTGAAGAGTTTTCCTTTGGATTTCTAATGCATTTTGATTTTCTCTTAGATCCTTGATCTCACATTCAAGCCGCTTAATCCAATGATGAAGTTCCCTTTCCATCATTTGAAGCTCATTTCTATCCCTCTGTAACTGGTCTTGCAAAATTGTTTTACATTTTTTTAGTTCTTCCTTATCATAGGAAATTCTCTGCATTACTTTAACTACCTCCGCCTTCGCCTGTTGTATGTCTGTCTTTGCTTTTTCCATCTCTTTTTGTTTCATTGTATTTATTCTGATGGTGTTTTCCAGGTCCTCTTTCTTTGTCTCTAGCTCAGCTTTGGTGAGTTCCATCTCTGCCATCTCCTTTTTCATCATTTGTATGTTGTCATCAAGTTCCTTCCTCTGTTTCTGGATGTTTTCCCCCACAATTTTTATTTCCTCCATCTGTTGCTTAAGGATCAGCGGTTTTGCCTCAGTGTCCTCCGTTTGTTTCTGAATGTCCAGTTTTAACATCTTTAGTTCTTCTCTCTCAATCTTTGTTTCAGACATTGCCTTTTCAAGCTCTTCTTTCTGCCTTTGAATATCAGATTTCATTGCCTCAAGAAGATCCATTTCCATCTTTGTTTTCTCTGTTTTATTGTCAATTTCTTCCCTTTCCCTATTCAACTCATCTCTTACATTTTGGAGAGAGTCCATTTCTCGCTTTATTTCAGCCATTTTTGAGTTGAGTTCTTCCTTTGTTTTTTCACTAATTCTGTCTTCAAAAATATCTTGGCCGTCTTTTTCCATTTTTTCCATGTCTGCCTGAACCTGTTCTGTCTGAACTTGTCTTTGATGCACTTCTCTCCTCTCTATTTCCATTTCTTGTCTTTCTCTTGTTATCTCTTCTTTGGTTTTATCCAACATGTCCCTTTCTGTCTTAAGGATTCCTATTTGCTCCTGAAATTCCTCTGTCATTTGATCTCTTTCATTTTTCATGTCTTCTCTAGCTATCTCAAGATCTTTCCTTTGGATATCTAATATATTTTGAATTTCCCTTATTTTGTTGCTCTCATGTTCAAACAGCTCAGTGTTCTGCTGAAGCTCCCTTTCCATCATTTGAAGCTCATTTCTGTCCCTCTCAAACTGGCTTTGTAAAGCAGTTTTCATTGCAATAAGTTCTTCCTTCTCAAGAGCAATTTTCTTCATTTCATTCTCCACGTCCTCTTTAGTCTGTTGTAAGTCAGCTTTTGACTTTTCAATCTCATTTTGTTTCCTGGTGTTTCTTCTGATGGTGTGTTCCAGCTCTTTTTTCTTGGCCTCAAGCTCAGTTTTGTCAAGTTCCATCTCTGCCAGGTCCCGTTTCATTCTCTGCATCTTATTGTCAAGTTCTTCCCTCTGATTCTGAATGTCTTTTCTAATGGTTCCCATTTCCTCCATCTCTTGCTTTAACATTTGCAGCTTTGTCTCAGTGTCCTCCTTTTGTCTCCTGATGTCCAGTTTTAGCATCTCTAGTTTTTCCTTCTCAGAATTTGTTTCTGACATTGCCTTTTCAAGCTCTTCTTTTTGTCTCTGAATATCTGATTTGACTGTGTCAAGACGGTCAATTTCTTCCCTTTCCCTTTTTAATTCCTTTTTCATAGTCTGGAGGTTGTCCATTTCTCTCTTCATTTCATCCATTTTTTTGTCCAGTTCTTCTTTTGCCTTGCTAAGTTGTTTTGCTTCAGCCAGTGCTTCTCTAAGACTGTCTTCAAGAGCACCGTGGTCTTCTCTTTTCATCTTTGCCACATCTGCATGAAGTTGTTCGACTTCCATTTGTCTCTGGTGTATTTCTTGCCTTTCTTGTTCAATTTGTTTTCTGAGTTCGTCTTTGTTTTTTTGTAACATGTCTCTTTCTGTCTTAATGATATCTCTCTGTTCCTGGAATTCTGCTGTCATTTTATCTCTTTCTTTCTCCAACTCTTCTCTAGCCGCATCAAGAGTCTGTCTTTGAGTTTCTAATGCATTTTGAGTTTCTCTCAGTTTGTTCTGTTCAAGTTTAAACAACTCAGACCTCTGATGAAGCTCCATTTCTATCTGATGAAGGTCATATCTATCCCTCTCAAACTTGATTTGGAAATCTTGTTTCATTTTATTTAGTTCTTCCTTCTCAAGAGTAATTCTCTTTATTGCGCTATCCACCTCCTCTTTAGCATGCTGTATGTCAGCTTTTGACTTTTCCATTTCATTTTGTTTCCTGGTGTTCCTTCTGATGGTATGCTCCAGTTCTCTTTGTTTGACCTCAAGCTCAGCTTTTGTTAATTCCATCTCTGCCATCTCACGTTTTATTTTCTGCATCTTGTCATCAAGTTCCTCCCTCTGTTTCTGAATGTCTGCTCTCAAGAGTTCCATTTCCTCCATTTCTTTCCTCAGCATCAAAAGCTTTTCTTCAGTATCAGCCTTTTGTTTGTGGATTTCCAGTTTTAACATCTCTATTTCCTCTTTTGTTTCGGACATTGCCTTTTCAAGCTGTTCTTTCTTTCTCTGAATATCAGATTTGATTGTCTCAAGATGGTCAGTCTCCATCTGTGTTTTTGCAAGTTTGTTGTCAATTTCCTCTCTTTCCTTTTGTAAGTTGTCCCTAAGATTCTTAAGGGTGTCCATTTCTGCCTTCATTGCATCCATTTTTGTGTTGATTTCTTCCTTTGCTTTCGCAAGTTGTTCTGCTTCCACAGAGACCTGTCTAATTCTGTGTTGAAGAGCATCTTGCTCTTCTTTTATATTTTTTTGTATATCTGCTTGAATTTCCTCTATCTTCACTTTTTGCAGGTGTATATCCTCCTTCTCACGTTCAAGTTCATCTTTGACTCTGTTATTCATTTGGTTCTCTATCGTCAGCTTATCTCTCTGCTCCTGAATCTCATTAGTTATTTTTTCCCTTTCTTTCTCCAAGTCTTTTCGTGATTTCTCCAAAGTTTGCTTTTGCATTTGAAGTGCATCTTCAGTTTCTCTGAGTTTATTTTGCATAATTTCCAAAGAATTGATTTTCAGATAAAGCTCTCTCTCAACATTTGCAAGCTCTTCTCTGTCATTCTGTATTTGGGCGTCTAAAATGGATTTCATGTCTTTCAACTCTTTCTTTTGTAGTGTTATTCTCTCCAGAAATACTTTTAATTCTTCTCTTGTCTTCTCTGTTTTTGTCTTTGACTTTTCCATCTCTTGTAGTTTCCTACTGTTTCTTCTGATGGTGTATTCGAGTTCTCTTCTTTTGGCCTCCAGTTCTGCTTTGGTGAGTTCCATCTCTCTCATTTCACGTTTTATTTTCTGCAATTTGCCATCAACATCTTCTCTTTGTTTTTGAATGGCATTTTCAATGCTTTTCATTTTATCTAGTTCCTTTTTCAATAGTTCTAATTTTGCCAAAGTTTCCTCTCTTTGACCTGACAGATCGTTTTTCATTTGCTCTATGTTTTGTCTTTCTTTCTTTGTCTCAGCCTTTGTTTTTTCAAGCTCTTCATTTTGTCTTTTTATGCTCATTTCCTTTTCTTCCAGCACTTGTATATCTGTTTTGACTCTCTCCTTTTTTGCATCAATTTCTTCATGTTTTATCTTTATCTCCATTTTTTGTCTCTCAAGATCAGCCATATTTTTTTCCATATCTGCTAGTTTCTTTTTCAGTTCCTCCATTTCTTTCTGAATTTGTTCCTTCTTCAGTTTTTCTACTCTTATTGTTTCCTCCAGAAGATTCTGAGCCTCCTGTCTTTGTTGCTGTATCTCAGCCTGAAGAAATTCCTTGACGTTTTCCAAATCCTTCCATTTTTGTTCAAGTTCATTTTTGCTCTCAGCAAATTCTTTGGTATGTTTTCTCATTTCTTCATCAAAGTCTTCCTTTTGTTTCATAAATAGTTTGGACTTTTCCTCCATTTCCCTCATTTCACTTTTGAGTTGTTTTGCGTTTGTTTCAAACTCTTCTTTTTCATTTCGTAGCTCACTCTTCTGTTTTTCAAGGTGTTCCCTTTCTTTTTGAATATCTTGTCTTTGTGTCTGTAGCTCTATCCTTAAAATGTCAAGATCTTCTTTGATCTTTTTGACATCTCTCTCATTATTTTCTTTTTCTTCTTGCAGCTCCACTTTCTTTACTGACAGAAGTTTTTTGTCTTCATCAAGTAGATTTTGGCTTTGCTGAAAGTCTTCCTGTTTCCTTTGTATCTCAGCATGCATCAGGTCAAGTTCTGTTTTTATCTTAATAGACTTTTCCCTCTCCTTGTTAAGCTCCTCTGTCATTGTTTCCACCCTACTGATTTCATCTTTCATCCTCTCCTTAATCTTCTCTATCTCATCTTTTTCTCTGTCTATTTCAGATTTTCTTTCCTCTAGTTCACGTCTCTGATTTTGGAGTATTTCTTTTTGCAGTTGTAGATCTTTTGTCTGTTCCACCATCTCGGACATCCTGGTTGAAAGGTACTGTTTTTCCAGCTCATCTCCCACCCCAGAGTCATCCATGTCTGGCTCTTCTTTTATTTCTTGTTCACGTCCTCGTCTGAGTTGCGTCATCTCAGACTTTAAAATTTCCTTTGAGGAGACAGAAAAATATTGATTACATCTAAAGAAAAACAGAAGTAAAAGAATAATACATAAATAGTGCAGTGCATATTGCCTTGTCTTTCTCTTCACGTTGGGCCTCAAACTGGCCTACCATATTAGCATGTAATAACATGACTCAATCTTTGTTCAATCTTTTTTTGTCCATTTGAATTTGTCAGTTGCATGGGGTAAGTCAAACGTAGGGTCTATTCATCTGTCTTGATCTGTTTCATAACTTTGACACATGTCATGTATTTGCATTTGAAAACTTGAATAATCTATTACACTTGAAAAAAATAGACTTAAGTGATGCATCAATGGAATCTCTAGGGCTCTGGGAGGGCTTTGAAGTCATTTGGATGTCAATTTGCCAAATTTGTTTAATGAACAGTCCCATTGACAGCGTATTGAATACATCAATATTGTAACACATAGGCCTATCTCAGTTGGTCAATTTTTAAGGACTGCAATGATACAGTGTGCAAACCTACAGGGAACTGCTCAAAAGAATTCTGGGACATGCTCACTTGTCATCAAGTGGAATCAACCTAATTACTGTGCTTTCAATGTAGCAATCTTATTATAATGTCTTATTGAAAATATGAAAGTCTTACTGTATAAACAAATTAGCACAAGCACAACAGCAGTGATAGTGAAACAATCCACTCTTACACTGCAATCTCTAAATCTTTACCTTCTCTTTGTTCAGGTCTTCGAAATTCAGCTGCAGTTGCACCTTGACTCTCTCAGTCTCTTCTTGTGCCAGTCGTAAGGCCTCTGAGTCTCGATGCAACTCCTCTTTCCGGGCCTCTACCTTCTCTGTTTCAATCTCACATTCTCTCAGCCGTTCATCCACCTCATTTCTCTGTTGTGCGATTTTCATTTTCAGAATTTCCAACTCGTCTCGCTCTCTTAGGGTCCTCTCAAGTCTTTGGTCAAGGTCTCTTCTTTTCCTTTGCATCTCTAGCTTCACCATTCGCAGCTCTTCCCTCTCTCTCTTAGTGGCATTCGCACTCTGGTCAGTCTCTAATTTAATTTTCGTCAGCAACTCTCGGATGTGCTCTATCTCTTGAAGCAGTCTTTGCAGCTCAGTGTTCATAAGCTCTCTGTCTCTGATGTCTATGTGACACACTTCCATTCTACTCTGCATGTCCATTTTTGTTCTCCACACCATCTCTCTGGTTCTCTCCATTTCATGAATCAGTCTGATGATTTCTCTGTTGATCGCATCTTGTTCCTCTGGGTCTCTATCACTCAACTCTGCCTTACTGTCAAATTCATCTTTGGCTCTTTTTAGCTCTGCTATAAACCTCTCCAGATCTCGTTTCTCTTTCTCTGTCTCCTCTCTTTTGAGCTGAAATTCATCCTTTGCCTTCTCTATCTCCACTTTCATCTGTTCCATCTCGTCTCTCTTTTTTCTGGTTTTCCTCAGTCTATGCTCAAGCTCCTTTCTCTTTCTCTCCATCTCAGCGGTCATGTACTCCATCTCTGCCATGTCTCTTTTAGTCTTTTGCATTTTGTCCTCCAGCTCCTCACGCTGTCTCTGGATCTCATCTCTCTGTCTCCTCATTTCCTCCATCTCATTTTGGGCCAGTTGCATCTTGAGCTCGACTTCCTCTTTCTGTTTCAGGATGTCTGAGCGGATCTTCTCCAGCTCCATTCTCTCCATTTTGGTCTCTGCCATTTTACTCTCCACCTCTTCTCTCTGCCTCTCTATATCAGCTCTTGCCCTTTCTAGATGCTCCATTTCTTTTTGGATTTTTCCCATCTTTGCTTCAGTCTCCTCTTTCTGCCTGTTCAAGTCATCCTTCATCCCTTGGATCTGATGCATTTGTCTTTTAATCTCTTCTACCCTCTTGTTCACTTCTTCTTTCTCTACCTGTAACTTTTCTCTCTCCTCCTTTTCTTCTCTTTCAGTCTCATCCCACATTCTCTCAATCTCAGCTCTGACCCTGTTTATTTCTTCTTTTACCCGCTCATATGGCTCTTTGTCTTTAAGTGCTTCCTCCCTCATTCTTTGTAGACTCTCCCATTGGTTTTCAAGCTCAAGTCTCATCTGTTGCATTCGTTCCTCCTCCTGACTTGTTTCCTTCAATCTTCGTTGAACATCCCCTGTCTGCACTTCCAGTTCTATCCTTATTTGCTCCATTTTCTGGCGTTCCAGTGATACTGCCTCTCTAGTTTGTTCAATCAATTCCCTCTCTCTTACCACTGCAGCTGTGACTCTTTCTATTTCTTCTCTCTCTTTCTGAAGTTGTGCCCTTTGCTGTACCTCCTCTAACATACGATCATATTTATTCTTTTCCAACTCCTCCTTGAGTCTAAGGGTTTCCTCACGTACCTGTCCCAGTTCTACTTGTTCTCTCTCTGATTCCCTCTTTATCTTCTCAAGATCATCTCTCTCCCTCTGCACAGAAGCTCTCAGCTGTTCAATCATTTCTTTTTCCTGCTTGTTTTCCTGCAGCATTCTCTGTAAGAGCATACTCTCATCAATATCTTTCTCTCTCTCCTGGTCCTGTTTCACTCTAAGTACTTCAGTCCTCATGTTTTCCAGTTCTTCTCTCTCTCTTTGCAGCTCTGCACGTTTCTCCAACTCCTCCATCGCCACCTCATATCTCCTTTTCTCCATCTCCTCTCTACCTTTAATGATCTCCATTCGCTGTTGTTCCAGGTTGCTCTCAGCCTCTTTTACTGTTTCCTTTATTACTTCTGTCTCTCTCTGGACCCTTGATGTTTCAGCAACCTTTCTCTCAAGCTCTCTCATCTGTTGGTTTAGGTCTTGTCGCATTTGGTCAATTTCATTCTTCTCTTTTTGTACATTGTTTACTCTGCTTTGTACATCTTCTTTCTCTGCTTCAAGTTCTTGTTTTAACTCTTCTTCCCTTCTCCTCACTTCATCTGCCTTCTTCTTCATAGATTCTTTCTCTTCTTTCAAAAATGTTTTCATTGTTTCAATTTGCTCCTTTTCTTGTCTTATTTCTTCATTGTTTATTTTGATGTCCTCCTTTTCCTTTTGAATCTCTTCCCTCAGATGTTCAAGATTTTCACGTTCTTGCAGAATTTTCAATCTCTGTTCTACTTCTTCCCTTTCAGTCTCAGACCACCTTTTCTCCATTTCATCTTTTAGTTGGATAATTTCGGACTTTATTGACTCATAATGTTCTTTTTCCACCTTATTCTTTTCCCTTTGGATCTCAAGCTCATCCTTTTCTCTCTGCATCTCTGCTTTCATGAGATCCATTTGGTCCTTCGTCTGTTTTGTTTCTTCAATTTTATGCTCAATATCATCGATTTGAAGCTGTATGTGAGCCTTCATTTTTTCCATTCGTTCTTTCTCTCTTTTGATAATCTCACGATTTTGCTCTGTCTCTTCCCTGTTCTTCATGAGGTCATACCTCATATCCTCCAGGTCTTGCTTTTCTTTCAGAATCTCATTGTTCCTTCTCTCTATGTTTGCTTTTTCTATTTCTATCTCAGCTTTCATTCTCCCTGTCATCTCTTTATCCCTTTGTATTTCTTCACTCCACTCTCTCATCTGTTGTTTTTCTTTCTCTTCCTTTACCCTGCTCATTTCACTCGCTCTCTGTATCTCTGTCTTCATCCTCTCCACTTCATCTCTCTCTCTCTGTATTCCAGCTCGCTGTTCTATCTCCTCTTTCATTGTGTCATACTTTCGTTTCTCCATTTCTTCCTTGGCCTTGCGGGCATCTTCCCGCTGTTTCTCCAGGGTGTCTTTGGCCCTCTGGACCTCAGCCCTCACCTGCTCCAGTTTTCTGCTTGCTTGCTTTTTCTCCTCAATCCTTCTGTCTATGGTCTTTGTTTTCCTTTGGATATCGGCTCTTGCCAGGTCTAGCTTTTCTCTCTCCTTACCAACTTCTTCTTTTTCTCTCTCCAGTTCTTCCTGTGCTGCCTCCATCTCCCATTTTACCTTCTCAAAATCCTTCTCTTTTTTAGAGACCTCAGATTTTCTTTTGTCAATTAAATCCTTTTCCAGATGTAATTCTGACCTCAGATGGAGTAGTCTGTCTTTCTCTAGACTATTTTTCTCTTTGTTCTTTTCAATCTCCTCTCTTACTATTTCCATCTCTGCTTGCAAACTCAGTAGTTCTTCTTTCTCCTGCTGAATGAGCACTCGCTGTTCTTGCTCATCTTTCTCTGCCTCTTGCCATCTTTTCTCCATCTCTTCCTTCACTGTATTTATGTCAATTTTTATAAGTTCAAATTGTTCTTTCTGTTTTTTAATATCATCTCTCTTTTTCTCCAAATCATCTCTTTCTCTTTGTACCTCAGCTCTCATACGGTCCATGCTTTCTTTTGCTTGTTTTGTCTCTTCAATTTGTTTTTCTATTTCATAAATTTGTCCTTGGATGTCACTCTTCATCTGATCCATCTTCTCTTTCTCCAGTCTAGTTATCTGTTGATTTCTCTCTGTCTCCTCCTTTGTTCTTAATGTCTCATATCTCACAAGCTCTAGCTCCTGTCTATCACGAAATATCTCCTCGCGTCTTTGCTCTAGCATATCTCTCTCTGTCTGGATGTCAGCCCTAATCTGTTCCATTCTCACTCTGTCTCTCTCTGCATCCTCCCCACTCTGAGCTAAGCGTTCCATGGCTTGCTGGAGCTGAACTTTCAGCTGTTCGATAGTTCTCTCATTTTGCCTTTTCTCCTCAGAAAGCTGAGTGATTTCTCTTTGTTGCCTTTGGATCCTCTCCCTCATGATGTCCACTTCCCCTCGTTCTCTTTTTGTCCCTTCCCAGAGTCTCTCTATTTTCTCAATGGCCTGCATGGTTTCCTGTCTCCTGCGTTTTAGGGATTCCCTCTTGGACTGGGGGTCACCTTTTCGCAATGCTACACTCTCCTCTTTCTTTTCAACAGGCTTCTGTGCCACATCAGTTTGAGTACTTTTGCTGTTCTGGTGTCTCCTTTCTGTAGATAATAAAATATATTATTAAGTTAATTACAATTGTCATTATTTTGTTGACATCATATGTTTTCAATGGTCAACTGATTGGAAATTTTAAGGGGACAAACTTGCCTAGTTCCTCCATTAGCTCGGGTTCATGTAACCTGAGTATCAGGAGAAAGGACTCTCTGCTTTGTGGCAGTGCAGTTTCCAAAGCCTGAAACAGTCTCCTCAGTGCTTCCTGAGGGGTGTGGGCAGATTGCACATGGAGGGCTGCCTCCTCCTGGACTAACTGTTGTGAGATCACATCATTTGCTATTTCTCCAACATGCTGCACATGAGAGATGATTTGCTCCTTAAACTCTTCCAGGAACTCTCCAGCTGGTTAAGAAAAACACAAGGCAAGGTACAGTATGAGTTGTCAGGTATTGGTGCCATGTTCAGTGTGTTAAAAAAAATATTGTAGTTTACTATTTGCTTTGCATATAAATGGGATCGTGAGTAAGAATGTGATATGAAATATAGGTAGCATTAATGGATTTCCCCTTCAATATGAACACAGGTTTTGTTTAATGACCTGTTAAAACAGTTAAAGCAAAGCACTTGACAGTCACAGGCAGTTGGTCATGAAGGCATCCACCCTAATGATATTCCTAGAGCCTTTCGAAATAAGACAATTGAATCACAAGACCTTCACCAAGTATAATAGGCAGGGGGCAATTTTCATTATCTTCAATTTAGATGTCTGACCCACCATAAGTCAAAAAGCCTCATTTTTCATCCCATTCATAAATCTAGCCTAGAACTGTAAACGTACCCTTGTGATAGCAAATCGAATTTGCTTAGCAAATATGTCTAGCCATGAACCATAGATTGTACTCAGACATCGGTGGTGTTTAGCCAATCACAACACCCTATGTGGACAGACTTAGCATTGTTTGAATGCGCTTATTTGTTGCTCTGATTGATTGTAGCCATCGTACCCAACGGTCTCATCGTGGCCAAACTATACATTTTATGTTATAGTGTGACTTGTCAGTCTAAGGGAAATCATGTGTACCTACAGGTATGTAAAGAGTAAAGGCAATGATGACATGAGAGTTTCGGAAAAGAAATTGTTGTCAAGGTCTGATTGTCATTGTCATTTTTGTAATGTCCTACCCCAAACAGGGACAATTTACGAAAGCTGAATAACAAAAGTCATAAGCATTGTGAAGTGTCATTACATGTCTAAAGTGCATGTATAGTACAGTCGTGTCATGTTTATGTCACTCTTATGTCAAAAACCTTCTGTAAAGTTAACTAAATTTTCAAAGTTGAATTTTTAATGCATTCATTTCAATGGCTTGTAGGTGTGCCCCTCCTCACAGGAAAGGCTTGGAGCCTACCATAATCTTTTGATTCTGCCATGGCTGTGATAAGGCTGCTTACTGGGCAGGTTCCTGGCAACTACTCGCCTATGGAGATACATGTTCACATCATTTTTGATAAACACAAAGAGAATTTTAAAATAGACAGAATTACAAGAATACACAAATACATAAATTTCAGTAGGTAAATAATAATTCAATAGAACTTGATTAGTATTACAACATTAAATATCAAATTGTATGTTATTGTATTGTATAAATTCTACTGAAAAATGTTTACTTTACTCACCTGTAGCATTTTAAGGATTATTTTAGTCTTAAACGTAAATAAAAAATAAAACTACAGAAAAACAGCAATAAAACAGTTTAGTTTCATTCTTTTTTTTCTTCTGTCATTATTTTTCCTCATAGGCTAACATGTTACACGTTAATCTAGGTGATCATTACAAATAATTGTCCTAAAAAATGAATGGATGAATTACTTTTACTACATACTGTAGTACCATAGTACCACAGTACTGTATACTCGACTACATACCTTTTAAAGTTAACATCTCATTAGTTTCATACATTTTGCAGCTGTGTTCATGAAGACTACATGTCAGGGTCAACAGAGAGAACTAAATATGATAATTGCAAACAGCTTCATCTGTCCTGTCAAGTAGGTACACACCCACAGAACCCACCTCATTGAAACAGGATCAAACTTGTGTTAGGGGACATTATCTACTTGGTGTGACGTGGGCTCTGCACTTTCTGGTTTTTGCTGATAAGTCTGGTATGGGCTTAGACCATGATGTTTGTGAGTGGGCATGAATTTCACGCCACTACCAACAAGGTCTGCAGTAGGTGGCAGAGTTTCACTGCTTGGAGCATTCTGGAAAGCTGCCATTGATGATATAAAATTATTTTCATGTCTATGGCTGTCAGTCCACATCCCCAAATTTGACCCATTGGTGACAAGGGCAGTAAGTTTCATTGTGTGTGTGTGTGTGTGTGTGTTTTTTTTGTTTTTTTGTTGCATGATATGCTACCCTATTACACTAGAAATAATGACAGATGCATGTTCTGAATAGCTAATGAATAGAAAATTTGACCAAGCAATGATACAAGTGTGGCACATGAAATATGTGATTGTACAGGCTATTCAGGGCAGATTTTTATTATTATTATTACAGTGCATGCAAAGCGATGCACTGTACTGTTCTCCGTTGGCTTCTTCTTCTTTTTATTACAGTGCATGCAAAGCGATGCACTGTACTGTTCTCCGTTGGCTTCTTCTTCTTTTTATTACAGTGCATGCAAAGCGATGCACTGTACTGTTCTCCGTTGGCTTCTTCTTCTTTTTATTATTCTTATTATTATTATTCTTCAATGCTCGCTTTTTCTCAATAACCGTTTCACCTAGAAACTTCATTCAAACTTCATCTCGTAGGTCTCGATTTGTGTTGTTATGCTATGACATTTCACTTTTCTACTATTTTTACTTTTTCTACTATCTGCGATAAACGAGCGAAAAAAGTGCTTTTTTTCACAAATTATGGAATTTTCAGAGTTCCACAACAGAATTCTACTTCCTATTGTTGCTACCTTAACTACTGTAAACATTCTATTGTTGCTTTCTTGACTACTGTAAACATTGCAGAGAACTTTCAGCAGACTAGTGGAACTTCTAGGATTCTATTTCCACGAACATTCTGTTATCTGCTGTATTAACCTTTCCAGTTCATTTCTATTAACCTAATGGGCTATTTAAGCTTATTTCACTTCCATTTGCTGAGGCAAAGGGCTCGCGAAGCGAGCCTCTTTGCCTTTCCCCTCTTCTACTGTCTTTTTCTATTCAATTCTCTGTATCATCTATTCAACTTTTGACAACTTTTTCATCTTTGTCATTTTTTTCTTTGATTCTCTGTATTATCTGTTCAACTTTTGGCAACTATTTACCTCTTCACATTTTTGTCTTCAATTCTCTTCAATTATCTATTCACTTTTTAATCGACATTTTACATTTTTGCCTATTTCCCTTCAACTTTTTGCCAACTTTTTACTGTACATCTTTGCCTTTTTCTCTTCAATTCTCTGTACTATCTCTTCAACTTTTTGGCAACCTTTCAGGCCTAGCCTACATATTTTCCTTTTTTTCTCTTCAATTCTCTGTATTATATTCAACATTTTTTGCAACTTTTTTTCCTCATCTTTTCCTATTTCAACTATTTCCTATTTCAACATTTTTAAACAAATTTACACAAAGCAACTTTTTATGTAATCATCAACAACGAACCATTTGACGCAGCCAAAGGCTGCGTCCACCTTTATCACTAATTTAACTACTGATACGGGCCATGTTCATTCGAACTGTGATCAACTATCTTTTTTTTTTCAACTATTCAATAATCACCCATTCATCAACATTAACAATAGCCACTGCTAAAACAACTCCCATGATGACCTAGCAATATATCAACCAACAAGATCAATGTAGCAACCAACATATCCGCCCTCGCAATGGCCTAGTAACAACCTCAGACACCCCTATGGCAATTGACATAGCAACCAACATGCTAAACATGGCAAACAGCATAGCAACCACCATATCCGCCCTAGCAACAGCCTAGCAACTGCCTCCAGCAGCCTTGCAATGTCTTTAGAACCACTCCATCAATAATGATATAGCAATGAACATGGCAACCAACATGATCAACGTAGCAACCAGCATAGCAACCTACATGTCCACCCTAGCAACTGCCGAACAACAACCTTAAGCACCAATGCCACCTTCCAGGAAGCACTTCCACAATGACCTAGCAATGAACATTACAACCAACATGATCAACGTAGCAACCACCATAACTTACCTGGCAACAGCCTAGCAACAACCTCAAGAAGCCCTGCAATGTCCTAGGAACCGCTTCCACACTGATGACCAAGCACTAGACATAGCAACCAACATGATCAATGTAACAACCAGCATAGTAACCACCATATCCGCCCTAGCAATGGCCTAACAACAACCAAAAGTACCCTTGCAATCAACATAACAACCAATACAGCAACCAGCACCATTTTCTTTTTTTTCAACTATTCAACAACATGATCAAGGTAGCAACATTTTCTTTGCTACTTGACTAGTAACTTTGATTGCCTAAACAAGTTTCCTCTTTACTCTACTTTTCTACTTTTTTTCTACGATCACTTTCTAAGTGTACTTTTTTAAACGTTTGCATGCACTGTGTAATTCCTTGGAATTGCAAATCTAGTTATTATTATTATTCTTCAATGCTCGCTTTTTCTCAATAACCGTTTCACCTAGAAACTTCATTCAAACTTCATCTCGTAGGTCTCGATTTGTGTTGTTATGCTATGACATTTCACTTTTCTACTATTTTTACTTTTTCTACTATCTGCGATAAACGAGCGAAAAAAGTGCTTTTTTCACAAATTATGGAATTTTCAGAGTTCCACAACAGAATTCTACTTCCTATTGTTGCTACCTTAACTACTGTAAACATTCTATTGTTGCTTTCTTGACTACTGTAAACATTCCAGAGAACTTTCAGCAGACTAGTGGAACTTCTAGGATTCTATTTCCACGAACATTCTGTTATCTGCTGTATTAACCTTTCCAGTTCATTTCTATTAACCTAATGGGCTATTTAAGCTTATTTCACTTCCATTTGCTGAGGCAAAGGGCTCGCGAAGCGAGCCTCTTTGCCTTTTCCCTCTTCTACTGTCTTTTTCTTTTCAATTCTCTGTATCATCTATTCAACTTTTAACAACTTTTTCATCTTTGCCATTTTTTTCTTTGATTCTCTGTATTATCTGTTCAACTTTTGGCAACTATTTACGTCTTCACCTTTTTGTCTTCAATTCTCTTCAATTATCTATTCACTTTTTCATCGACATTTGACATTTTTGCCTATTTCCCTTCAACTTTTTGCCAACTTTTTACTGTACATCTTTGCCTTTTTCTCTTCAATTCTCTGTATTATCTCTTCAACTTTTTGGCAACCTTTCAGGCCTAGCCTACATATTTTCCTTTTTTTCTCTTCAATTCTCTGTATTATATTCAACATTTTTTGCAACTTTTTTCCACATCTTTTCCTATTTCAACTATTTCCTATTTCAACATTTTTAAACAAATTTACACAAAGCAACTTTTTATGTAATCATCAACAACGAACCATTTGACGCAGCCAAAGGCTGCGTCCACCTTTATCACTAATTTAACTACTGATACGGGCCATGTTCATTCGAACTGTCATCAACTATCTTTTTTTTTTCAACTATTCAATAATCACCCATTCATCAACATTAACAATAGCCACTGCTAACAACTCCCATGATGACCTAGCAATATATCAACCAACAAGATCAATGTAGCAACCAACATATCCGCCCTCGCAATGGCCTAGTAACAACCTCAGACACCCCTATGGCAATTGACATAGCAACCAACATGCTAAACATGGCAAACAGCATAGCAACCACCATATCCGCCCTAGCAACAGCCTAGCAACTGCCTCCAGCAGCCTTGCAATGTCTTTAGAACCACTCCATCAATAATGATATAGCAATGAACATGGCAACCAACATGATCAACGTAGCAACCAGCATAGCAACCTACATGTCCACCCTAGCAACTGCCGAACAACAACCTTAAGCACCAATGCCACCTTCCAGGAAGCACTTCCACAATGACCTAGCAATGAACATTGCAACCAACATGATCAACGTAGCAACCACCATAACTTACCTGGCAACAGCCTAGCAACAACCTCAAGAAGCCCTGCAATGTCCTAGGAACCGCTTCCACACTGATGACCAAGCACTAGACATAGCAACCAACATGATCAATGTAACAACCAGCATAGTAACCACCATATCCGCCCTAGCAACGGCCTAACAACAACCAAAAGTACCCTTGCAATCAACATAACAACCAATACAGCAACCAGCACCATTTTCTTTTTTTTCAACTATTCAACAACATGATCAAGGTAGCAACATTTTCTTTGCTACTTGACTAGTAACTTTGATTGCCTAAACAAGTTTCCTCTTTACTCTACTTTTCTACTTTTTTTCTACGATCACTTTCTAAGTGTACTTTTTTAAACGTTTGCATGCACTGTGTAATTCCTTGGAATTGCAAATCTAGTTATTATTATTATTCTTCAATGCTCGCTTTTTCTCAATAACCGTTTCACCTAGAAACTTCATTCAAACTTCATCTCGTAGGTCTCGATTTGTGTTGTTATGCTATGACATTTCACTTTTCTACTATTTTTACTTTTTCTACTATCTGCGATAAACGAGCGAAAAAAGTGCTTTTTTTCACAAATTATGGAATTTTCAGAGTTCCACAACAGAATTCTACTTCCTATTGTTGCTACCTTAACTACTGTAAACATTCTATTGTTGCTTTCTTGACTACTGTAAACATTCCAGAGAACTTTCAGCAGACTAGTGGAACTTCTAGGATTCTATTTCCACGAACATTCTGTTATCTGCTGTATTAACCTTTCCAGTTCATTTCTATTAACCTAATGGGCTATTTAAGCTTATTTCACTTCCATTTGCTGAGGCAAAGGGCTCGCGAAGCGAGCCTCTTTGCCTTTTCCCTCTTCTACTGTCTTTTTCTTTTCAATTCTCTGTATCATCTATTCAACTTTTAACAACTTTTTCATCTTTGCCATTTTTTTCTTTGATTCTCTGTATTATCTGTTCAACTTTTGGCAACTATTTACGTCTTCACCTTTTTGTCTTCAATTCTCTTATTATCTATTCACTTTTTCATCGACATTTGACATTTTTGCCTATTTCCCTTCAACTTTTTCCAATTTCTATTCACTTTTTCAATCGATCATTTTGACATTTTTAGCCTATTTCCCTTCAACTTTTTGCCAACTTTTTACTGTACATCTTTGCCTTTTTCTCTTCAATTCTCTGTATTATCTCTTCAACTTTTTGGCAACCTTTCAGGCCTAGCCTACATATTTTCCTTTTTTCTCTTCAATTCTCTGTATTATATTCAACATTTTTTGCAACTTTTTTCCATCATCTTTTCCTATTTCATCTATTTCCTATTTCAACATTTTTAAACAAATTTACACAAAGCAACTTTTTATGTAATCATCAACAACGAACCATTTGACGCAGCCAAAGGCTGCGTCCACCTTTATCACTAATTTAACTACTGATACGGGCCATGTTCATTCGAACTGTCATCAACTATCTTTTTTTTTTCAACTATTCAATAATCACCCATTCATCAACATTAACAATAGCCACTGCTAACAACTCCCATGATGACCTAGCAATATATCAACCAACAAGATCAATGTAGCAACCAACATATCCGCCCTCGCAATGGCCTAGTAACAACCTCAGACACCCCTATGGCAATTGACATAGCAACCAACATGCTAAACATGGCAAACAGCATAGCAACCACCATATCCGCCCTAGCAACAGCCTAGCAACTGCCTCCAGCAGCCTTGCAATGTCTTTAGAACCACTCCATCAATAATGATATAGCAATGAACATGGCAACCAACATGATCAACGTAGCAACCAGCATAGCAACCTACATGTCCACCCTAGCAACTGCCGAACAACAACCTTAAGCACCAATGCCACCTTCCAGGAAGCACTTCCACAATGACCTAGCAATGAACATTGCAACCAACATGATCAACGTAGCAACCACCATAACTTACCTGGCAACAGCCTAGCAACAACCTCAAGAAGCCCTGCAATGTCCTAGGAACCGCTTCCACACTGATGACCAAGCACTAGACATAGCAACCAACATGATCAATGTAACAACCAGCATAGTAACCACCATATCCGCCCTAGCAACGGCCTAACAACAACCAAAAGTACCCTTGCAATCAACATAACAACCAATACAGCAACCAGCACCATTTTCTTTTTTTTCAACTATTCAACAACATGATCAAGGTAGCAACATTTTCTTTGCTACTTGACTAGTAACTTTGATTGCCTAAACAAGTTTCCTCTTTACTCTACTTTTCTACTTTTTTTCTACGATCACTTTCTAAGTGTACTTTTTTAAACGTTTGCATGCACTGTGTAATTCCTTGGAATTGCAAATCTAGTTATTATTATTATTCTTCAATGCTCGCTTTTTCTCAATAACCGTTTCACCTAGAAACTTCATTCAAACTTCATCTCGTAGGTCTCGATTTGTGTTGTTATGCTATGACATTTCACTTTTCTACTATTTTTACTTTTTCTACTATCTGCGATAAACGAGCGAAAAAAGTGCTTTTTTTCACAAATTATGGAATTTTCAGAGTTCCACAACAGAATTCTACTTCCTATTGTTGCTACCTTAACTACTGTAAACATTCTATTGTTGCTTTCTTGACTACTGTAAACATTCCAGAGAACTTTCAGCAGACTAGTGGAACTTCTAGGATTCTATTTCCACGAACATTCTGTTATCTGCTGTATTAACCTTTCCAGTTCATTTCTATTAACCTAATGGGCTATTTAAGCTTATTTCACTTCCATTTGCTGAGGCAAAGGGCTCGCGAAGCGAGCCTCTTTGCCTTTTCCCTCTTCTACTGTCTTTTTCTTTTCAATTCTCTGTATCATCTATTCAACTTTTAACAACTTTTTCATCTTTGCCATTTTTTTCTTTGATTCTCTGTATTATCTGTTCAACTTTTGGCAACTATTTACGTCTTCACCTTTTTGTCTTCAATTCTCTTCAATTATCTATTCACTTTTTCATCGACATTTGACATTTTTGCCTATTTCCCTTCAACTTTTTGCCAACTTTTTACTGTACATCTTTGCCTTTTTCTCTTCAATTCTCTGTATTATCTCTTCAACTTTTTGGCAACCTTTCAGGCCTAGCCTACATATTTTCCTTTTTTTCTCTTCAATTCTCTGTATTATATTCAACATTTTTTGCAACTTTTTTTCCACATCTTTTCCTATTTCAACTATTTCCTATTTCAACATTTTTAAACAAATTTACACAAAGCAACTTTTTATGTAATCATCAACAACGAACCATTTGACGCAGCCAAAGGCTGCGTCCACCTTTATCACTAATTTAACTACTGATACGGGCCATGTTCATTCGAACTGTCATCAACTATCTTTTTTTTTCAACTATTCAATAATCACCCATTCATCAACATTAACAATAGCCACTGCTAACAACTCCCATGATGACCTAGCAATATATCAACCAACAAGATCAATGTAGCAACCAACATATCCGCCCTCGCAATGGCCTAGTAACAACCTCAGACACCCCTATGGCAATTGACATAGCAACCAACATGCTAAACATGGCAAACAGCATAGCAACCACCATATCCGCCCTAGCAACAGCCTAGCAACTGCCTCCAGCAGCCTTGCAATGTCTTTAGAACCACTCCATCAATAATGATATAGCAATGAACATGGCAACCAACATGATCAACGTAGCAACCAGCATAGCAACCTACATGTCCACCCTAGCAACTGCCGAACAACAACCTTAAGCACCAATGCCACCTTCCAGGAAGCACTTCCACAATGACCTAGCAATGAACATTGCAACCAACATGATCAACGTAGCAACCACCATAACTTACCTGGCAACAGCCTAGCAACAACCTCAAGAAGCCCTGCAATGTCCTAGGAACCGCTTCCACACTGATGACCAAGCACTAGACATAGCAACCAACATGATCAATGTAACAACCAGCATAGTAACCACCATATCCGCCCTAGCAACGGCCTAACAACAACCAAAAGTACCCTTGCAATCAACATAACAACCAATACAGCAACCAGCACCATTTTCTTTTTTTCAACTATTCAACAACATGATCAAGGTAGCAACATTTTCTTTGCTACTTGACTAGTAACTTTGATTGCCTAAACAAGTTTCCTCTTTACTCTACTTTTCTACTTTTTTTCTACGATCACTTTCTAAGTGTACTTTTTTAAACGTTTGCATGCACTGTGTAATTCCTTGGAATTGCAAATCTAGTTATTATTATTATTCTTCAATGCTCGCTTTTTCTCAATAACCGTTTCACCTAGAAACTTCATTCAAACTTCATCTCGTAGGTCTCGATTTGTGTTGTTATGCTATGACATTTCACTTTTCTACTATTTTTACTTTTTCTACTATCTGCGATAAACGAGCGAAAAAAGTGCTTTTTTTCACAAATTATGGAATTTTCAGAGTTCCACAACAGAATTCTACTTCCTATTGTTGCTACCTTAACTACTGTAAACATTCTATTGTTGCTTTCTTGACTACTGTAAACATTCCAGAGAACTTTCAGCAGACTAGTGGAACTTCTAGGATTCTATTTCCACGAACATTCTGTTATCTGCTGTATTAACCTTTCCAGTTCATTTCTATTAACCTAATGGGCTATTTAAGCTTATTTCACTTCCATTTGCTGAGGCAAAGGGCTCGCGAAGCGAGCCTCTTTGCCTTTTCCCTCTTCTACTGTCTTTTTCTTTTCAATTCTCTGTATCATCTATTCAACTTTTAACAACTTTTTCATCTTTGCCATTTTTTTCTTTGATTCTCTGTATTATCTGTTCAACTTTTGGCAACTATTTACGTCTTCACCTTTTTGTCTTCAATTCTCTTCAATTATCTATTCACTTTTCAATCGACATTTTACATTTTTGCCTATTTCCCTTCAACTTTTTGCCAACTTTTTACTGTACATCTTTGCCTTTTTTCTCTTCAATTCTCTGTATTATCTCTCTTCAACTTTTTGGCAACCTTTCAGGCCTAGCCTACATATTTTCCTTTTTTCTCTTCAATTCTCTGTATTATATTCAACATTTTTTGCAACTTTTTTTCCACATCTTTTCCTATTTCAACTATTTCCTATTTCAACATTTTTAAACAAATTTACACAAAGCAACTTTTTATGTAATCATCAACAACGAACCATTTGACGCAGCCAAAGGCTGCGTCCACCTTTACCACTAATTTAACTACTGATACGGGCCATGTTCATTCAAACTATCATCAACTATCTTTTTTTTTTAACTATTCAATATCACCCATTCATCAACATTGACAATAGCCACTGCTAACAACTCCCATGATGACCTAGCAATGTACATAGCAACCAACAAGATCAATGTAGCAACCAACATATCCGCCCTCGCAATGGCCTAGTAACAACCTCAGATACCCCTACAATGTCCTGGGAACCAGTTCCACAATGATGACATGGCAACTGGCATAGCAACCAACATGCTCAACATGGCAAACAGCATAGCAACCACCATATCCGCCCTAGCAACAGCCTAGCAACTGCCTCCAGCAGCCTTGCAATGTCTTTACAGCCACTCCAGCAATAATGATATAGCAATGAACATTGCAACCAACATGATCAACGTAGCAACCAGCATAGCAACCTACATGTCCACCCTAGCAACTGCCGAACAACATCCTCAAGCACCAATGCCACCTTCCAGGAAGCACTTCCACAATGATGACCTAGCAATGAACATTACAACCAACATGATCAACGTAGCAACCACCATAACTTACCTGGCAACAGCCTAGCAACAACCTCAAGAAGCCCTGCAATGTCCTAGGAACCGCTTCCACACTGATGACCAAGCACTAGACATAGCAACCAACATGATCAATGTAACAACCAGCATAGTAACCACCATATCCGCCCTAGCAACGGCCTAACAACAACCAAAAGTACCCTTGCAATCAACATAACAACCAATACAGCAACCAGCACCATTTTCTTTTTTTTCAACTATTCAACAACATGATCAAGGTAGCAACATTTTCTTTGCTACTTGACTAGTAACTTTGATTGCCTAAACAAGTTTCCTCTTTACTCTACTTTTCTACTTTTTTTCTACGATCACTTTCTAAGTGTACTTTTTTAAACGTTTGCATGCACTGTGTAATTCCTTGGAATTGCAAATCTAGTTATTATTATTATTCTTCAATGCTCGCTTTTTCTCAATAACCGTTTCACCTAGAAACTTCATTCAAACTTCATCTCGTAGGTCTCGATTTGTGTTGTTATGCTATGACATTTCACTTTTCTACTATTTTTACTTTTTCTACTATCTGCGATAAACGAGCGAAAAAAGTGCTTTTTTTCACAAATTATGGAATTTTCAGAGTTCCACAACAGAATTCTACTTCCTATTGTTGCTACCTTAACTACTGTAAACATTCTATTGTTGCTTTCTTGACTACTGTAAACATTCCAGAGAACTTTCAGCAGACTAGTGGAACTTCTAGGATTCTATTTCCACGAACATTCTGTTATCTGCTGTATTAACCTTTCCAGTTCATTTCTATTAACCTAATGGGCTATTTAAGCTTATTTCACTTCCATTTGCTGAGGCAAAGGGCTCGCGAAGCGAGCCTCTTTGCCTTTTCCCTCTTCTACTGTCTTTTTCTTTTCAATTCTCTGTATCATCTATTCAACTTTTAACAACTTTTTCATCTTTGCCATTTTTTTCTTTGATTCTCTGTATTATCTGTTCAACTTTTGGCAACTATTTACGTCTTCACCTTTTTGTCTTCAATTCTCTTCAATTATCTATTCACTTTTTCATCGACATTTTACATTTTTGCCTATTTCCCTTCAACTTTTTGCCAACTTTTTACTGTACATCTTTGCCTTTTTCTCTTCAATTCTCTGTATTATCTCTTCAACTTTTTGGCAACCTTTCAGGCCTAGCCTACATATTTTCCTTTTTTTCTCTTCAATTCTCTGTATTATATTCAACATTTTTTGCAACTTTTTTTCCACATCTTTTCCTATTTCAACTATTTCCTATTTCAACATTTTTAAACAAATTTACACAAAGCAACTTTTTATGTAATCATCAACAACGAACCATTTGACGCAGCCAA
This sequence comes from Sardinella longiceps, assembly GCA_027497455.2. Lineage (NCBI taxonomy): Eukaryota > Metazoa > Chordata > Actinopteri > Clupeiformes > Clupeidae > Sardinella > Sardinella longiceps. Next base: position 28,150,555 of record JAODXP020000029.1, read on the forward strand.
AGGCTGCGTCCACCTTTATCACTAATTTAACTACTGATACGGGCCATGTTCATTCGAACTGTCATCAACTATCTTTTTTTTCAACTATTCAATAATCACCCATTCATCAACATTAACAATAGCCACTGCTAACAACTCCCATGATGACCTAGCAATATATCAACCAACAAGATCAATGTAGCAACCAACATATCCGCCCTCGCAATGGCCTAGTAACAACCTCAGACACCCCTATGGCAATTGACATAGCAACCAACATGCTCAACATGGCAAACAGCATAGCAACCACCATATCCGCCCTAGCAACAGCCTAGCAACAACCTTAAGCAGCCTATGCAATGTCCTTAGAACCACTCCATCAATAATGACATAGCTAATGAACATGGCAACCAACATGATCAACGTAGCAACCAGCATAGCAACCTACCATGTCCACCATAGCAACGGCCTAACAACAGCCTCCAGCACCCTTGCAACCTGTCTGAAGAACCACTTCCAACAATGATGATATAGCAATGAACATTGCAACCAACATGAACATAGCAACCAGCATAGCAACCACCATAACTGCCCTAGCAACAGCCTAGCAACAACCTCAAGTAGCCCTGCAACATCCTAGGAACCACTTCCACACTGATGACCAAGCACTAGACATAGCAACCAACATGATCAACGTAGGAATCAGCACAGTAACCACCATATCCACCCTAGCAACGACCTAACAACAACCAAAAGTACCCTTGCAATCAACATAACAACCAACACAGACAACCAGCACCATTTTCTTTTTTTCCACCTATTCAACTACAACATGATCAAGGTAGCAACGTTTTCTTTGCAACTGGACTAGTAACTAATGGCCTAGTTGCCTATTGACAAGCTTCCTCTACTCTACTTTTCTACTTTTTTTCTACTATCACTTTCTAAGTGTACTTTTTTAAACGTTTGCATGCACTGTGTAATTCCTTGGAATTGCAAATCTAGTTATAGTGCATGCAAAGCAATGCACTATATTGTTATCTCCTGGCTTCTTATTATAGTGCATGCAAAGCAATGCACTATATTGTTATTCGGAGACTTCTTCTTATTTTTATTCCACTTACCGCTTTTGTGCGATTAATTCAGCTTAAACTATGCAACTTTGCAACTTCATTCAACTACCGTTGCGTAGGTCTACATTTGGTGACTTGAGCTAAATCGAAACTTTTTTTCTATCGTTTACGATTTTTGCGTTATCGGCGATAAACGAGCGTCAAAAGTCCCATTGAAATGAATGGTGGAACTTTCAGCATTCTATTTCCCATTGTTGTAACCTTAGCCACTGTAGTGTAAACATTCCACTGGTCCTGCTGGCAGTCGGAACTTTAGGATTCATGAGAATTCTATGTCAACTAGAAACTATTATCAGCTGTATTAAATCAACTATTTCAACATTTTTAAGCAACTTTACAATAAGCAACTTTTTATGTACTTATCCATAACGTACAGGTTGACGCAGCCGAAGGCTGCGTCCAACTTTTTCAACTAATTTAACTATTTTAACAAGCAACATTCATCCAACTATCATACAATTCAACTTTAAGCAACTTTTTCCTTTGGCAACCATCATCCTATGCAACAACTTCCACATTGATGACCTGGCAACCAACATGGCAACCGTTATATCCGCCCTAGCAACGGCCTAGCAACTACCATAAACACTTATGCTACGTCCCGGGAACCACCCCCACGATGATGACCAACCACTCAACTTAGCACCCAACATGATCAACATGGCAACCAGCATAGCAACCGACATGTCCGCCCTAGCAACTGCCTAGCAACAGCTTCCAGCATCCTTGTAATGTCCTAGGAACTACTCCAACAATGATGATCTGGCAATGAACACAGCAACCAACATGATCAACGTAGCAACCAGCATAGCAACCTATGTGTCCGCCCTAGCAACGGCCTAGCAACAGCTTCCAGCACCCTTACGACGTCTTAGGAACCACTCCAACAATGATGATCTTGCAATGAACATAGCAACCAACATGACCAATGTAGCAACCGGCATAGCAACCGCCATGTCCGCCTTAGCAACGCCCTAGCAACTAACTTAAGCAACCTTGCAACTTCTTAGAAACAACTTCAGCATTGATGACGTGGCAATCAACATTGCAACCAACATGATCAACGTAGCAATCAGCATAGCAACCGACATGTCCGCCCTAGCAACGGCCTAGCAACAGCTTCCAGCAGCCTAGTAATGTCCTGGGAACCACTCCAACAATGATGATCTGGCAATGAACATAGCAACCAACATGACCAATGTAGCAACCGGCATAGCAACCGCCATGTCCGCCTTAGCAACGCCCTAGCAACTAACTTAAGCAACCTTGCAACTTCTTAGAAACAACTTCAGCATTGATGACGTGGCAATCAACATTGCAACCAACATGATCAACGTAGCAACCGGCATAGCAACCGCCATGTCCGCCTTAGCAACGCCCTAGCAACTACCTTAAGCAACCTTGCAACTTCTTAGAAACAACTTCAGCATTGATGACGTGGCAATCAACATTGCAACCAACATGACCAATGTAGCAACCGGCATAGCAACCGCCATGTCCGCCTTAGCAACGCCCTAGCAACTACCTTAAGCAACCTTGCAACTTCTTAGAAACAACTTCAGCATTGATGACGTGGCAATCAACATTGCAACCAACATGACCAATGTAGCAACCGGCATAGCAACCGCCATGTCCGCCTTAGCAACGCCCTAGCAACTAACTTAAGCAACCTTGCAACTTCTTAGAAACAACTTCAACATTGATGACGTGGCAATCAACATTGCAACCAACATGACCAATGTAGCAACCGGCATAGCAACCGCCATGTCCGCCTTAGCAACGCCCTAGCAACTAACTTAAGCAACCTTGCAACTTCTTAGAAACAACTTCAACATTGATGACGTGGCAATCAACATTGCAACCAACATGATCAGCGAAGCAACCGCCATGTCCGCCTTAGCAACGCCCTAGCAACAACCTTAAGCAACCTTGCAACTTCTTAGAAACAACTTCAACATTGATGGCCTAGCAACCATATCATGTTTTAGTTCTATTGTCAGACATTTTTTTACAAAACTTTTACTTTGTTAAAACTTTTTTTTTTTACAAAACTTGTACTTTTTTAAACTTTTTG